>OX038873.1:17003585-17451916 GCA_943789525.1 Agriphila geniculea | reverse complement strand
CTATAAACCGGAATGAGCGCTTCGCCCCAAAACGAGCCGACAGAGAGGTCAAGTAGATGTATGTGTCCTTTTCTTCATTAGGGTGACCAAACCGTATGGTTGGCCGGAGATATACATAATACTTTAAACTGTTTAATATAAACTTAAATACCTAGGTAGTTCTTTATTTATAATTAACACTTTTTACCGCGTTTTTATTAGGTTGGTTGCTCTTTTGTTTGTTTGAGCACAAATTTTGCAAACGATTTTATACTGAATTCCCGATGAGCTAGAGACTTGAAACTTTGAACACAGGTCAGAAATGGAAGGAAATGCAATATTACAATGTCATTGAGCTGATCTGATGATGGAGCCGGAAGAACGCCACAGGAACTCTATGATGAATGAAACTATACAACCCCATCGTGTTTGGGCTTGTTAGAATTGTCTTGACAAGTACTCTGATGGGAGACGAGGTTCAGGGTTGGATGATGAAGTCTGGAGGCCATGCCATAGGAACTCAATATTGAAATCATGCAACCCCATCGAGTTTGTGCTCGTTTGAATCGTCTTAACGAGTGCTCTGTTGGGTAATAGTATCCAAGAGTCTGATGAAGGAAGCCGGAAGAAGGCCACAGGAACTTTGTAATAAAACCTTTCAACCCCATCGAGTTTTGACTCGTTTGAATGGTCTTGACGAGTACTCTGATAGGCGGTGGTATATTTTTAATTTAGCTCGTTAACTAAAAAACAGAAAATAATTATTTATTTAAAAAAAATTTGGAACAATTTATTTATCACGTTTTTATTAAATTGCTTTTTTGTTTTTATTTTTTAAATATGGTAATTCAACCAATACAAAATCTAGTTTATTCAATTCAATTTAAGTTCAAGTGTAAATAATTACGCAACTTTAAAGTTTATTCCATTTTTTTTATAAAAATACAATGTGCGTGAACTTCGGAAAAACAAATGAATGTTGGAAAAACAAGTAAAAGTAGGAAAACATTGTCTAGTGATCTGTAGTCAAAAAAAGATGCAAACGATTTTCGACTTTATTGACCTTTGAAATTCGGTTGCTTTTTCCCATAATTATACTTGTTCATTTACTTTGCTGTTTCATTAAAAACTGTTATTTTGGTAAATATGTCAATAAGGTCTAAAATTCTTGCACCAATTTCTTTACTTGTGAAGTTAATAAAATGGGTGCATGAGATTTACGACGACACAATGTTAAAAATATAAAAAGAAACCAAGATGGCGGCCAACTATATTGTTCGTGGGCCGATTTTGATGAAACTCGATTTTGCTACTATTTTGATAAAAAATAACAACGAAATGTTAAAAATATAAACAAATATGGCAACCAACTCTTTTATTTGTGATTGGGGCTGATTTTAATGAAACTCGGTTTTAGGACTAATTTGACAAGAAAATAATAACACAATATTGAAAAAAATAAAAATCCAAGATGGCAGCCAACTTTTTTGTTTTTGGGCCGATTTCGATGAAACTCGGTTTTTGGTAATATTTTGACAAAATAATAACAACGCAATTTTTTAAAATACTAAAAATCTTAGGCGTCAGCCAACTTTTTTGTTTTTTGGGCTGATTTCGATGAAACTCGGTTTTTGGTACTTTTTTGACAAGAAAAAACAACTCAATGTAAACTGATGGAAAAATAAAAAAAGATCAAAATGGCTGCTAATTTGTTTTTGAAATCGGCCCAAGAACAAAAAAGTTGGCCGCCATCTTGAATTTTTAGTTTTTTTAAAATTGCGTTGTTATTTTCTTGTCAAAATAGTTCCAAAAACCGAGTTCCATCAAAATCGGCCCAAAAACAAAAAAGTTGGCCGCCATCTTGGATTTTTAGTTTTTTTTAAATTGCGTTGTTATTTTCTTGTCAAAATAGTTCCAAAAACCGAGTTTTATTGAAATCGGCCCAAAAACAAAAAAGTTGGCCGCCATCTTGGATTTTTTAATTTTCAAAATTGCGTTGTTATTTTCTTGTCAAAATAGTACCGAAAACCGAGTTTCATCGAAATCGGCCCATAAACAAAAAAGTTGGCCGCCATCTTGGATTTTTAGTTTTTTAAAAATTGCGTTGTTATTTTCTTGTCAAAATAGTTCCAAAAACCGAGTTTCATCGAAATCGGCCCAAAAACAAAAAAGTAGGCCGCCATCTTGGATTTTTAAAATTTTCAACATTGCGTTGTTATTTCATGTTGAAATAGTACCAGAAACCGAGTTTCATCGAAATAGGCGCACAAACATGAATTTGATTATTATTATTAATTTTACCGTCTCGCCTGCGACCTCTAGCCATTTCAATAGAACAATTTCGTTTTTTTTTGGAAATCTGAAATGGTGAAGTATTTATGGTCACACTAGTTTTGTAAAGTTACATTTCCTATAGATTGAAATTCTTAAATTGAAATTCAAGGTCAAAATCGGAGTTGCCAGGATTGACACTTCTATTTATTACCACCTCACCGATGATTGCTGATTAGCATTATTGTAGATATCTAATTAAATCAAAAAAGTTCTGTTTTATATTACAATTATTATGTGTCATTCTAAAATTAATATTTAAATAGTATATATTCGACTTCCCACTCCGAATCATAAATTTTGATACACTACTTGATTGGTAACGTACATATTTTTAGTCCTACTATCGTAGTATTATTGTTTAGTAATGGCAATTGTGCGAACGAGACACCGACCTCCACCTGGTGTTGTCTCATTCACACAGTAGTGCCTTCAGTCAATGTCGTCGATAGAATTTCAACTCTATGAGCAATGCAATAAAGTTGAATTTCTTTTAAACGATAGGTGAAAATTTTTGAAGTGTACTCACTCCCTATTATAAACCTCCTTGCCCTAAATATTTCCGCAACATGGCGGTATGTCACGCCGCGTGACAGGGGCCAAAGAGTAAAACAAGCACAGAGTGCATTCCAGCAGACCAATCGTTAATCGATCACCTAAGAGTAAATTTTAACCACCAGGAGGGTAGATACCTTTCATGGTGTAGGTGAGCACTAAGAAAGGATTTTGGAAATTTCACCTCCCAAGAGGATGAAATAAGGGATGAAAGTTTGTATGGAAGTCTATTAGTTTCAAAGGTAGGATGTTCAAATTTTGTGTTTAGGCTGACGATGACGATTAAAAATTATAAGGGGAAACGTTTAGTTCGTGCAGGGGCGATACGCGCGCACACGAATTTTGTTGCAATGTGTTTCTTTCAAACAAAATTCTCCGGGGGGGCAATTAAGAAGTTCGGGGGAGCTCGTCCGTCGATCATTACACTAGTTAGCCCGTCTACCTACACACAACTCATTTTTCTCCGGGGGGGCACTAAGGCTGCTCCGGGGGGCACCGCCCCCCCGAAATAGTACCTGAAAAAAACACCTGATTAAGCGACGCTGTTGCCTATAGTACATCAATGAATATAAACAGTTTGCAATGTAGAGTGTCAGCCACTCGTTTTTCAGTCACCATAAGCAGCTGTGGTTAAGATTTGTAAATTAACTATCCGCCTATTCGCCCTTCCACCTGTTCGCCTGGTTGCCCATCCACCTTTTTGCCTGTCCTCCGTCTATCCTACTTTTGAAAGACTGTTCTAAAGTAACATATCCAAATATTTATATTTATGATGGTACGGAACCCTCGGTGCGCGAGTCCGACTCGCTCTTGACCGGTTTTTTTTTTATTTTTTCTTATTTTTATTAAGGTAACAAACAATATTTTAATACATATGGATTAAAAACACCCATGATATTTATCTAAACCCATGATATGTATCCTCTATAAAGGTTATGACTTTGACTTTGTCTTTGACTTTGACTTTCCTCTCCCTCCTCGTCATTATGTCTTCCGCAAGAGTGTTATAATGTTGTACTGAATTTCATAATGCAACGCTCGCGCGTGGGCGCGCGGCGTTGCAGGACCAGCTCCCGCTCGGGATATTGTAATGACGGCAGTAAGCTGACTGTTTCTGAACCCCGTATAGAGGATTTAAAGCATGGGTGTAGATAAAAATAAATATGAAGCTCATGCATCGTTATGTAGTCGACTTTTAAACATTATGAATAATGAAACGACTAACAATGCAATGCCATTCTTAATTCTAAATTGCAAGAAAATAAAAGACAGTTATATAAAACCGGTCACAGCGAGTCGGACTCGCGCACCGAGGGTTCCGTACCATCACAATTGGCTTTGGTTAAAAAATAAAAGGTATTTTTTTTTATATTTTTTTACTACAGATTAGGCCAATTTAAGAAACTAATTTGAATATTTTAACATTTGGTCCCGTATTTATTTTTTTATAAATATATTTGTCGAGCGGATATGGTCAACCGGAATGACGTCATTAGTGGCATGAAAGTTTAAGAAGAAAACCTTTGCCATCTACTAATAGAAAAAGAAAGGACAAGTGTCATTAACTGTCATAATGACTTTATGGTTGTTTGTAAACAAATAAGTTATAGTTAATATTTCTTCTATTTTATTCATTTAATCCAGTTGTGACGGTTCTAGCCTACCTTCTTAATTTGCCGCAATAATTTTTGAGGTGGTAAAATTATAATAAAAATGCTTACCACTGGAAACTCTGCTGAAAAACTTTGTAAAAACTGACACGCCCAATCTACCCAAATTGCGAAATGTATTGTATGTATTGTGTCTATTTTGGATGTAGGCTACATGGATGAAAT
This sequence comes from Agriphila geniculea, assembly GCA_943789525.1. NCBI lineage: Eukaryota > Metazoa > Arthropoda > Insecta > Lepidoptera > Crambidae > Agriphila > Agriphila geniculea. The sequence continues at coordinate 17,447,216 of OX038873.1, read as the reverse complement.
TGTAACGATTACTTGTGGACTGATAAATTTGCAGGATAACATAATAAACATTTTGAAAATATGTGCATACTTTATTTCTATTTACAAACATTTAATAGTAGGGATGTGGAAAAAATTACGAGATAAGTACATCGATATTTTTCGGGCGATATTAAATACTTTGATATATCGTTAGATGTTTTTACAATAATTTTTCCAAAACATTTTTTTGGTAATTACGTATGGATTCTAATAGTCGACACTATTTTGTCACTGGAGCATTTTGATTTTTTCCAACTTTGAGTCTTAAAAATCATCGTAAAATTCGTCAAATCGAGCCAAAATTTCGCGTAGGGGTTTATTTTGCTATTTTTTATGTTTTACAATACCTTAAAATTAGAATCCATTACTTAGTCATCGTCCCATTTCATCCCATTTTTTTCTGAGAAATATTACCTATATCGATATTTTTTCACTTCCACCTTCCACCATCCCTAATGCCAAGTTAATTGTCAAAATTGTCTTTGCACTTTTTTCTTTTTTTTATTATGGCTGGGAGATCTGTATGTGATGACGTCATATGAAGGTCATTTGAAGGTTAAAGCTTTTTATTGAATATTATAAATATCTTTAAAAATATAGACTTATTTTTAAATTTAATTAGTAGACACTGTACCGAAAGCTTATTCCTCGAAATGGTTTTGAGATTTCCAGTCATGTTCAAAAAGTTATCAAAGCCAATTGCACCATTAAACCACATTGCAGAGTAGAATAATAAAATTAATATTGCAGTTTTAGGCCAACGCCATCTCTTGACCGATAGTGGAACTAACGTTAACTTTTTTAGAAATTTGATAATTTCTAAAAAATGTGCTATATTGAGACATCGCTTTATTTTTCCTTTAATCTTTATATAAACTGCTATCACATAGAATTATTTCAGATTTTTCGGGGAACGGTAATTTTTATCATTTTTCATCATAAGTCGAAAACTATGCGGCCTAAAACCGACACCGAGGGTTCCGTACAATCATAAATATATTTGGATATGTTACTTTAATACAGTCTTTAAAAAAGTACGATAAACGGCAGACAGGTGGAAGGGCGAACAGGCGGACAGTTAATTTACAAATCTTAATCACAGCTGCTTATGGTGACTGAAAAACGTTTCAGCCACTCCACATTGCAAACTGTTTATATTACTAAGTAGGAACTTATTCTTCGTTTATTCGTACGGCAAATAGTAGGTATTTTTTAGGACCAGCCACAAATTTATTATTGTAGTATTAGGTTGCGCCATCTCTTGACCGATAGTGGAACTATTTCTTTTTCTAAGGTTAGCATTCTTAGGACAGCGGCATCTGTTGACTGGTAGTGAAAGTAAATAATTTTTGTTTGTTTTTTGAATTTCTAAAAAAGTGAGTTATATTGAGACATCGTTTTATTTTTCCTGTAATCCTTACATAAACTACTATCACATAGAATTATTTCAGATTTTTCTCTTTGCAAACTTCGGAGATAAGGGGGGGGGGGACGGTATTTTTTTTACATTTTTCATCATAAGTCGAAAACTATGTGGCCTAAGAAAAAAAGAAAAAATGTTTTAAAATGTACAAATAGCGCTCTTTCATATGATACCCCACATGCCCTAGTCACCTCACTTCAAATTTTTAAGACCTTTTTTCAGTCCCTGTTATAAAAAAAAAAAAAATATTTCTTTCTTATCTGCAAAATAGTTGGCCAAATGTCATCTTAAACTATTCCAAATTTCAAGTTGATACCATTAATAGTTCTCGAGATATCCAGCTGTGACAGACAGACAGACAGAGTCACACCATAAGGGTTGCTTTTTTACCATTTTGGTACGGAACCCTAATAAGACACTGGGCTAGATTCAAATAATACGCGAGAAAAAAAAGGTTCTTTTCAAGCGAGAATAGTTCAAACCTAATGAATTTTAATTGCACAAAGATGAATTTACGTGCACACTCCTGTTAAGAAATAATTTTGCATTTAGTGTCTGTCATAAGCGGGCTATTCCCCACCGGCGACAGTTACAAACTACCCGCATTTCACAGAGGAAAATGAAATTTATCATCCCTTTTTTACAAAGCACAAATCTAGATGAAAATGAAACAAGAGACAGAATTAAAGATATAATAAAAAGGCGATTTCCACCAGCCGAGACCGACATTAATTCAAGAGCTAGCAAGTGCCAGCTGTCAAGTATTAAAATGCAACTTTGAAGTGTGTGTGCGACTCTGAAAAGGAGAGGATTATTATTACTACAAATGAAACTATTTTGAAACTATCCAGTTAAAACTTAGACACAAAAAACAAATTAGTATTTAAGTAACTAAATTGATGTAACTTCAAATCAAAATGAACAACATTCTCAAGTTATTTAATAAATGAGCATTTGCGTCATAAATGAGCAATGAGCATCAGTCATTTTTAATGTCCCCACTGCTGGGACACTGGGCCTACCTTATGGGTGGACAAGGAGGATAGGCCATAACCCATCACGCGGGCCCAATGCGGATTAGTGGGTGTTAACGACTGAAAATACCCCTGGGACCAACGTCTTAACGTGCCTTCCGAAGCACGTAGGAGCTCGAAATAATACATTTTTGGTCACCCATCCCATGACCGACCATTGCGAAAGTTGCTTAACCTTCACAATCGCCGGGTGAGACGCTAAACCACTGCACCATCGAGTTTCTCAGCAACTCCCGAGCATTTGTGTTGCGTGTTCTAATTCATTAAGACTGTATATCCGCATTTCAAAGAAATCTGCGTTTTTCCAAGGAAGTTATCTAAAGAATGAAAGCATTACTATTTACTAAACTTTAGTTTTAGGAAGCAAAATTTTTAAATTAGTGCCGTATAAAGAGAAAACATAATAAATTAACAGGTATTTGAAAACGAAGACAATCTGTTCATGTGGAATTTCATATTTGCTTGTCAGAGGTATTTTTCACAAAAAATTCTGCTTTAACAAAATAATAAGAATACGACTCATATTAGTTTTTCAATTATTGTTCGTATTATCAAGAAGTGCACTATAGAGAGAAAATAAAATATAAAAATTCTCAAATCGGTACACTTTGACATGTTTTTTCTGGCATTTAAAGATTCTTAAGTTTTTTATTTTATTTTTGTTTTAGGAATAATGAGGTATTTGTCTAATGTATTGCGTCTTTTGTATATTCACATATCTATTTAATAATTTAATAGGAAGTTAAAGTTCGCCCTCATTACAGCTTGCGCAGATTTGATCATTTGTATTGAAAATTTAAAAATGAAACGTGATGCGTATTTACGCCCTTAAATAAATGTATCACGAAATAAGTACTTATTTATATATTGTATTCTGGCAACATAAATTTAAATAAAACTATGTCTTCAAATCAAGGATAATAATAATTTAATTAATGAAGTTAAAAATCGCGAAAGTTTTGGCTATATGCCTTAGTGTGGTTTCAGCATAGAGAATGCTTGTAAATACCTACTCCAATATAGAATGAGAATACTTTTTATTCAATATTTTAATGCTTTTAATAAAGCATTTCAAAGAGACACTTTCCATTTGAACAGACTTCATTTATTTTTTTATTCCAAAACCATTATATTTTGTCGTTGTTAAAACTGATCGTATTTTAAAAAAGTTGCTAGAATTCATTTATATTTCACAACAACTTGAAAAAGATAATTGATTAATAATTATCTATCCTTTATTTTTCGTGCACACTAAAACATCAAAATACCATACGCTTTATGGTATTAGGTAGACAACCAAGGTAATAAGATAATAATAAAAAAAGACTTTGATATTTCAACAAGGTTAATCAAGATTAACAAAGCCCCCATCATGTTCTCGCTAGATCTCATTTTATTATTGTAAAGATAATCATAGTATATTTTGTTTAGTTTGATGGTAATAAGCTTGTGTCCAGTAGAGCTTGACTCTTTAAGCGCCAAACGTCTTGCGCCAAATGGCACTGTGCCCGTAATGGTTGCGCTTCTGACCACATTGTTCTCCACGAGTGATACGATTACCACTAAATTCCGATGCTTAGTTTTAAACTAAAATAGTCAAATGAAATATTACGTCCAGCAATTTTGACTCAGACTTCCAGCGGTTAAATAAAACGTGAGAGCAAATATCAGTCGTTTAAAACGCACAAAACTTTTACGTGTCCCTTGTTTGCGCCGGTTTTACGAGGCGGAACGAATTTTTCTGCTTTACGGTTTGGCCACAGCCCGCCGCGGCGGGCGGCGCGGCAAGCGAGTTCGGGAACGGTCGTAACGACGAACTGAGACATAATATTAGAGAGAGTACAGTAGCACTCGCGCGCTCGAACAACGCACACTCTCATCGACACTGTATAACCGCAATCTCAAAACAATCTCAAACCACTTTGAGTACGTGACGCAGCGGCGAGAGCTGTCTTTGTGTGTGCGATGCTCGAGCGCCCGTAGTACTAAGCTTTTTAACCCCGTCAATTGGTAATGCGCTGGAACCTTGTCACATTAACATCCACGTTGACGTGATCCGTAAGTAAAAATGGAATGAAACAAGAAAATTCTAATAGGTAATCTAATATATAAATTATTGAATTATTATTTTCAATAAAATAGGGTCTAGGTATATAAAAATTTCACAATCGTTTTTGGTTTTTGAGGTTAAAATCATGGCCGCCAGGCGCATTACCAATTGACGGGGATAGTAACTTCTGTTAGTCTCTCTATTTTGTGGCGCTGCCCACTGCGCGGTGGGCTGTGGCCAGGCTGTTAGGATTCCATACCGCAGAAAAAAAGGGTTCCTCATATCTGCTTTTTGATCGATCCGACATACGGCCGAATGATTAGATCTGATTTATCTATCAAAGGTTTCCAAAATATAAAGCCGTCTTTAAAAAAATAAAATCTATACATATTGTAGTTGATTCAGTGTGCTTGAATATCCGAAAGGAAGGTGTCTTAGCTACTATACTAATCCATTTTCATCTTTACTTTTAATAATAATCGAGCCCTGAGCAAAGTTTTTTTTTGCTATTCTATAAAACAAAGTTTCATTAATATTAGACACGTGGTTTCACTCCCACGCTTAAAAATAATACTTACCCGTAAAAATACCGCAGAAAATGAACCTTTTCATTATTATTTCAGGTCCTATAGTTATATGTTGTGCTCTGTGCTTCATTATCAGCTATCTTTTATATGTCCACTCCTGTGCGTAGGCCCTCCTTATGGGTGAATAAGGAGGATATTATGTTCTGTTATGTGCTTATTTGTATGAAATAAGGACTTTGTTTACTTTTTGAGGATTAGATCAATGTTTATAATTGTGCCCTTTAGACGCCGTAATTTTATAGTCGTTTTAATCCCCTTAAGGGAGTGTTCTACCAATAAAACTAAACATTTTTGCCAAGGAAACATGGGTCGAAAAACGACAAAAAGACGTTCCCATATACTAACACAATGTTTTAGCTATCTAGTTAGTATGAGAGGATCAACATTTTTTATTATATTATATATGGAAAAATAACCACTCAAATTGGCTGACTCTCCAAACAAATTAATCAAATAGCTAGCTACAAATGAAATACAATAAAATGATAAACAATGTCGAAACAAAAATTATTCGCGAAGCAACAGCGGGCCCTGCTTTCGACAGCAAATAATAGTAATTAGCAATTAACTGAGTGCCACAACTCATCATGTTTAATGTGGGGATTTACACGGGTGACTATATAGCTGTGTGACTTTTCCTGCACGGCGAAAATCGACTATGTAAATGTAAATTCGGCCTAGGCCGTAAGTGACTGAACAAACTTCTCTAATCGGTGGCCAAAACTGTAACTGTCATTACATTGTTATTGTAACTATGTTACGCCATCGACTACATAGCGATGCCATCCCTGCCCCCCTACTCAAATGGCCACTTTTCTATTCGTTCGCTAACTTAAAGCTTAAAATAAGTAATTAAACGATCAAGTCACACGTCGCAAGTCTTTGTAAATCACAGACATTGTTGTATTGTATGGAATTGACAAGCCTACGACACGTAATTTTGGAGTTTATGGCTTATTTTTAATTTTTAAGTTAGCGAACAATTAGAAAAATGGCCATTTGAGTAGCCCCCCAGATGTGTCACCTATGATTCAAGTTTACAAATGACTTGCCAGGTGACTATAAAGTCGACCGTTACAGGTGACTAAAATCGACCCATGTAAATAGCCTATTATGACGTAATTAATCGTCGCTCTAGCTCCAGAAGAGTTTTAATCTATTCTCTTTAAGAATATAAATGATACGTTTAATACGCTGATTGGCACCAAGCCAAAGTAGGCTATTGGTATCGATATGCTCTAACTAAAAGGTATCGATAGTTATAACTCCCACTCTCAATTATACAGTTCATATTTTGCAGTTTAAAATTATTATTAAGAGGGCGTAAAAGTACGTCAAGTTGGGCGCCGTGTTTTTGCTTTTCTTAGAAATGACGTTGACATTTTATTTCATTGCTATAACTTTTCAAAATGACAAATATCTGTAGGCGCGATAGATGGCATTGATAAAAATGTATGTGTCAATGTAATATTTTTTTTACTAAGCTTCGAGGAGTACCTTGTCTACCTTAAGTAGGCAGGCATATGTAACCCTAAAATGTTTCTCTTTGGGCAGAAGTCAGCCAGCGAGCGCTTACTTGCCTCTATGGTACAGGCCGTTTAATTTTATAAGCCAATTTTGACACTTCTCTTTCCATCAACGCCATCTATTGAGGCAAATAGTTACTATTTTTATTTTTTAAATGTCACTTTGAAAAGCCCTCAACTACTTTTTCTTGATTGTCTTCGCTAGGTGCGCGTTTGTCGTGAGCAGTTGCTTAAGATTTTTCGCAATAAATACTTAAATTGCTAAATATAACTTTTATTTCAGAACTCCGTTTATTATTGATGAATTTAATATAATATTTTAATTACTAAATATTGTGGAAACATTGTACCTTAAAAAAAAATATTTCAATTTTTGCATGTGATTGTAAGGGCTAAATAAGTATAAGATACTTTAAATTTATGTTCGAACACCTTATCTAAACCCTATTTAATGCGAATAAAATTCTATTCTATTCTAGAAAGCTATCTAATATTTTTAGGGTTCCGTACCAAAATGGTAAAAAAGGAAACCTTATGGTGTGACTCAGTCTGTCTGTCTGTCTGTCACAGCTGGATATCTCGAGAACTACTAATGGTATCAACTTGAAATTTGGAATAGTTTAAGATGACATTTGCCCAAATTTCTTTCTTATTTTGCAAATAAGAAAGAAATAAAAAATAAATATCTTTTATTCAACAGGGACCGAAAAGGGGTCTTAAAAATTTGAAGTGGGGTTACTAGGGCATGTGGGGTATCATATGAAAGAGCGTTATTTGCACGTTTTAAATAATTATTTTTTAAGCCGCATAGTTTTCGACTTATGATGAAAAATGTAAAAAAAATACCGTCCCCCTCCCCCTTATCTCCGAAGATTGCAAAGAGAAAAATCTGAAATAATTCTATGTGATAGCAGTTTATATAAAGATTACAGGAAAAAAAATAAAACGATGTCTCAATTTAGCACACATTTTTAGAAATTATCAAATTTCTAAATAAGTTAGCGCGAAAGCGTTAAAGTCAACGCAATCTCTTGACCGATAGTGGAACTAATGTAGTTCCACTATTGGTCAAGAGATGGCGCTGACCTAAAATTGCAATAATAATTCTATTATTCTACTTTGCAGAATATTTTTTATGATGGTACGGAACCCTCGGTGCGCGAGTCCGACTTGCTCTTGACCGGTTTTATTTTATTATACTTTCAAGGTTAGAGGTTTATTATTAGTTAGCACAGCTTTGAAAATCTACAAAATTGGAGGTCACTTTGCGATTTTTTCTAAAGAGAAAATTTTCGCTCTCATTTTTCTGTCAGTCACATAGTGCATAACTATAATCTACTTACTACATTATTTTTTGTGCCTGATAAATCAAGTAATACCGTGTGGAATCGTTAATCGAAAATGTGTATTCGACGTTATACGGCTCCTTAAACTTCGGTGGTTAAGCTCCTAATGGCATTTTATTTAAATCATGTAGGTATGTACTTAAAAATAAAAATGAAAAACATACAGTAGCTTTAATAACATGCATCAATTTATATTTACTAACTATACTTATAAAATAAGAAGTCCCCCAGCCCAGGGCATCAAATACCGCTAAAAATTAGTAACGTTAAAAAAATAACTTTAAATTGGAAGTTAATAACGGTAAAATTTATAACGGTAAAACAGAATTTATCGTTAATTTTTCGTTCCTTGATAACGTTATTATGTTATTGTATAAAAACATTTAAAAGCAATGTGTAATTGACGTTGACGCCGCCGTGACGTGATCAGTCTCTGCGGTAGGTACTAGGTAAATAGTAGAGGTACCTACCTACAATACGCAATACTTATAATATAATCATTAAAAATAACGTTATCAAGGTATCATTTTGAAAATAACCTTACGTAACGTTATTTTTACTGTTAATTGGTAACGTTATAAAGCCCTGCCCAGCCCCCCTAGCCTGAACACGAACCGAAACACGAAGATATTGGCTCCGTGCACGCTTTTAGCGCCACCTAGCGTGTTGCAACTTTGTTGGCTCTGACCTGACCGTTTTGACGTTTTGATATGTAATGGCGGCATTGTGACAAAATGTTAAAAAATACTATACATATTGTGTTAATAATGTAAATTTCAAAATTACTGTGATTTGAGTGGACAAAGTGTTGTGAAATCATTTTTGGTCATTTTAATTAAATATGGCAAGTAAGATCTATTTAAAAAGAGTGTTTTATTTTAGTTATATCAAGGTTTGTTTACTTCTTTTTTAGTTGTATATTTTGTAAAACAAGAGGATAAAGCTACTTTAATAATTTTACTAAGTGATAATAAATATATATAATTATTCCTGTATCGCTAATAATAAATTAAATATCGTTTTCAAACAGATTACAGAGCCTTCATTATTTCTACTTTTTGGCACCATGAGCGCTGCGATCGATTATTATACCTTTGCACCCTCCCAATAGCGTTTTATCGCTCAACTGTTAAAATCCATTGTCTTTTGACAGTTAAACGTGACAAATCGCTACATATCGCGTTTCGGTGGTCATGCTAGTCTGACTGAATGACTGATTCATCATCGTACAACTCAAACCACTGGACGTATCGGGCTGATTGAATGAGGTGAACTTCGGCTGATGTGGAGTTCTACGTAGACGAAGTCGCAGGCGACTACTAGTCAGTTACATCTGGGTGTAATTACGTAACTTTGTTGCAATCAACTCTGACAGAAATCGCAGTTACATCGCTGCTTTAGTAAGGACCAATGTGACAACTATCTTAACTAAAGCAGCAATACAACTGCGCTTTCAATCGATTTCTATTGAGAATTGTTAGCAACAGACTTACGTAATCAAGAGTCAAGTCATTCTGAACTATCACCATCCGAATTTCAAGGATGTGTCCCCTGTCCATGAAGCTAAACTTTTTCTTAGAAACATAATGTAGAATTTCGCCACAAAATTTGGCCATCCCATACTAAATTGATCACGTTATCTCTTTATTTGTATGGATAGTCGATTTTTTACATAGGTATTTGACCATGTGTTCCTTAGAGAAAGTTGTCCAGTTTCATGGACTGAACACATCCTCAAAATTTGGATGGTGATTACAAAATGACCCTGTATAACGAAACGTTACTTTGTATAGTTACTCATGAAGAATTAATATTATCAAAGGATCCTGTTGATTTTGTCACTTTAACAGCTGATCTCAAAGTCTTCTTATAAAGTTCTAATGTAGCATGGAAATGACTGAGAGCAATCAAATAGCAGTATTTGACCGTAAAAACTAGACAAGTGCAAATCTGACTCACGCACCGAGGGTTCCGTATTAATATTTTGTAACGTAGTTTTTGAAAATTATAGTTTTCTTTTCTTTGCTTCATGATAATTTTTATGATTTATAAAGGAAATAATACATAGCTCATAAGTTTGGATTTATCAAGGTCTAGACAGACAGACAACTATGTAATTAAGTAACTTAATAAGGGTTTCCGATACCGATTTTCCATTTAAAGCAGATACGGAACCCCAAAAGTAATTTTTCAGAGTTACCTACTTTATATGAATATGCACATTTTGTCTCACAATAAAGGTACCTTCATATTGAAATTCTTCTTGACTTGTCATTTAGTTTAGAGGATAAGAGCTTCCGTCTTTATCTCGCAGTGAATGAAGAAACGGTGTTAGAATGGCGTCGGTTACAAAATAGCCGGGACGTTAAGGCTTTACGGCAAAATTAAATTCCACACTTGCCGCCCGCATTTAACTGCAACTTTCTCAACCACTTGGGAGAGCTCGTTACGTCATAAATCTCTTCTAATAAAAACGTTCTCGTCCCATATTCAACATTGTTGAAGACCATTTATGACCACAGAGTAATTGATGTGATCAGGTCTATTCTATTTTTATCTAATGCCCACCGGACGACTTCGTCATTTTCTTATTTTAATTACCATGCTCGCAGTTTTCAAAGAAGTTAAACATTTAATTAAAGCATAGTAATAATTATTACGTTATGGTAATACGTATCACGTAATAGGGATGTTGACTTATGAATAAAATAACGAAATACTAATAAAAGTCGTAAACATATCAAACTTTTGGAGTAGCTTGTATACCTCTTGGTTTTATATATTGCGTATTATTTGTTTTATGACCCTTCAAAGTTGGGTGTACAAGTCCATTTAAAAAGTATAAAATTTGTTAAATTAAATAATACATTTAATTAGTCCGTAAAATTTATAGCAAATTTGTCAAAGAAACCATTTTGATAAACACAATATTTAATATAGCTGCCGAACAAATTTCCTACGCGTTGCATACAACGTAAGAAGGCGTGACGTCATAACTTGGTAGCCGTTAGTATGGAGCGTTTTCGGGTGAGTCCAATTTTGTACATTTCAAACTGTGATATCTCGGGCAGTTTTCATGCTAGCGTAATAATTCTTATATAAATGTTTCTTTTTTTTAGGGGTAATTTATGTAACATTAAATAAAAAATAGTCAACATGCCTATTATATTATTATGTGATAGTATTACCATAACGTAATATAAAATTGCAAGTAAGGAGATATCCCTACTAATGCAATTTTTAAAGAAAAATACCTTTTGTAAGTATCTCAGATGTTAAAATAAAAGCCTTTTTTCTATTAATAAAATCTGAGTTTAAACTCAGATGCTCATACTTTCTACTAGACTAGAACTACTATAAAGTTGAATTCCACGGTTGCGTATAAAATTGAATCGAACTAACATAAATCTCCCACACACCGCATGCGATACATTAAACTCGCGATTGAAAATATATTTGATTTTATCGTAACAGTCGCAGCTAACTTGCAGTGCGCGGCTTTGTTACTGTTAAATAAGAAAGGACAAGTGCAAATATGACTCGCGCACTGATAATTAAAATCCTCATTACGCACTAAATATTTTTTTATGATATAATATAAACAGGATAATCGGATTTTCTTTCTTTCTTGGTGCTGTAAGACCTTACATTATAGCACAAAATCTAAACATAAAAGTCATAATATTTAATTACTCTGTGAATTTTTATTACTTTGATTAGATAAGAACTCAAACTCTGCAGTTTTAATAGAATAGAAAGTCGTATAAACTGTTTTATTGTGCCTACATTTGATGAAACAAAACGGCTGATCTTTCAACATGTGATTTTTTTTATTGTGGTTATTGAATAGAAGAAGTGTTTATTTTTTTTTAATATAGTTATAGACACAGAAATATGATCGCTCTTCAGGCTATACCTACTGGTATACTAACTTACCCTAATCTAGCAGCGTCCTCCATAAGTTCTTCATTATTTAGGCCCGTATTTATAAACCGCTCTCAACGTTGAGAGCTATCTTGAGATTATATTGGAGATGCTGTTCTAATAGAAACAGCATCTCAAGTATTATCTTAAGATGGCTCTGAAAGATGACAGCGGTTTATAAATAGGGGCCTACGATTTGAATAAAGTAACTTACATTTCTTTGAGTAAAATCCGAAATCGCAGTCCGATATCTGTGTTTAATTTAAATCCAATTTTTTTTGGTGTTTCTCTTTGTTATAACTACGGCAAGATTTCGAAGATTAGATTAGATGCCTTTTAGTGAAACATCGTCCACTTCAGTACCCTTAGCACGAACAGCTATCGAGAAAAAAAATGCGCGTAAAATTACTCGATAGATAATTATTTATCAATGGAAATTTTAATTTCGCTATTCGGCGTTAGATGGCGTTGTACAAATTTCCAATACAAAATTACACTATCGAATGATTTTACGCGCGTTATTTTTCTCGATAGCTGTTCGTGCTAAGGGCACAGTACCCTTAGCACGAACAGCTATCAAAAAAAATAACGCGCGTAAAAACATTCGATATTTAATATAATATTTAAAGTATATTATCTATGGAAAATTTTATTCCGCTCTTCGGCGTTAGATGGCGCTGTACAAAGGACACCAGGCAGAGTCCCATAGAAAAAAACCAAAGAATGTATAACGTTTCTGTTTTTTTCAAAATGTAGGCATATTTAGTAAATCATAGAAAATATTCAAATTTTTACGAAGATTTATGTTTTAAGAGTTATTTACGTTTGAAAGTTTTTTTTTTTTGGTAACCCCGACACTAAATAGCAACACCAGTTTCACGACAATACGTTTCGTTGGCTACGTAAGCTACGTTAGTGATACAGATTAGCACCACAATGTACGAGTTGGAACCAGATCAAACGGAAAATCTGTGCATATGTCGCACGTAACAAAACGCTTTTGACAGTTGAGTTGACTGACATCCGGCAGACTTTTTTTTAATGCGCAATCACTTGTGCCACAGAACAAATATACTCAGGGGGGACTTGTAAAATCGGTAACAAAGATGTCCATTTCATTGATATGCTTTTGTTTTTTTCAATAATTAATTAAAGCTAAATGAAGGAGTTAAAAAAAATGTTGCTACTCCCATACAGCCATTTTTGGTCACAGATTTTCAACAGATGTAACAAGTCGCTACAGTTTCGTAACTGATACGACACATTGCGACTATTTGCGACTGTGTGGGGTTTTGTTTAAAGGTGTTGTAACAGTTCAGTAACAATGTTACGGAAACTAGTTTCAGTAACTTTGTGTTGTCGCTGTGTCGACATAATTCACAATGATCTGTGTCCATACATTCTATACACTTTGTGATCAGTTTGCAACTAGAGTACAAAGTTGTAACAATGTGTGGTAACGGGATGGTAACGTTACAACACATTGTGTTGTAACGTTACGACAATGTTCCAGAATACCAGATAACCTAACTTAGGCAAATGAGCGTCACCAAATCCAGTCACTCTCAAATATGCCTTTGTTTTCTGCCCCCTAGCATGCCTACCCAAATACGATATAATATAGCTATTTATCACGTGTAAATGTCAAAAGACAATGTATTTCGACAGTTGAATGTTGATAAAACGCTATATCACGCTATTTTATCATGTTTCGATGGACATGCTACTGGGGCGAGGCTAAAGTTTGATCATGCCGATCAAACCAACTATAGGTATTGACTTATTAGCATAACAACATTGGGGTTAGTTGTAAAATGAGAAGCTATAAGAAAAAGGTATAATATTTATTTCAGTATAAATAAACAGCCCCTTTCCTAATAAAATAGGTTAAGCAATCTGTTCAGTTTAATAGGTACGAGTACATCTCACGAGTTGAAATAGCCAATATTCCACTTTTATAAGTAGCATAATTTATTTTTCTTTGTCCTGACTGCGACCGCCTGTTCCAGAAATGTTGGATTTTTTTTGACCCTGCAACAAATATCGAAACTTTGAGAAACGCTGGAAGCAAAAAAATTGAGAAACCATTTTTGAATTCCCGTTACTTTGTGACGACTTTACGTAACCATGTCGACACATTATAGTTACTTTGTGACTAGTTGTGACGAGAATATTTTCACCTAACAAAAATACTTTTCTTTAATATTTATCAATTTTACTGTGTAATATTGCTAAAATATATTTTTTTTGTTTTGATATTAACTATTATGAATAATTAAAAGCATTTGAGCACTCGGTGTGTACAAATACATAATGTTTACTTACCACCAAAATACTAAAATTGTGATAATATTGTGGCGCGTTAGTAAATTTCATTCTATTTGATAAAATTACACAGTCAAATTTTTTTCCCATTACGATTTGAGCATTAATAAAAACAATATTGAACAAAATCCGTTTATAAATATTGCTTACCTGGAAAAAGATGGCGCTACCTTTTATTTTAATTAATAGTTCATGTCACCATATTTGTCACTTCACGAGTCAAAGGAATTGCTGAACGAATGAATGAATGAATTCCTGATAGAAGTGAGCACAAATACGTCGCGATGTGACTACGCGGCGACAGCGCAGTGCGACTAAAAGTTACTGTTACCAAATGTTACAAATCGTCCCCACTTTTCGAAACGGCGACGGAACAACGGTCGACACGGCTACTCATTGTAACGGAACAAAGTTACTGAAAAAATATGTTTCGACACAAATGTGTGCACTCTAAGTCGTAACTGCTACCAGAATGGCTGTATGGGCTGTTTTATGATTCTAGTAACATAAAGTGTTTATAGATAACAGAATTATGTTTATACACTTTTGGGTCTCATGTGCCTGATGTCCTTTCCTATACATAATGATTACTCTATCGAATGTTATTTTTTGTCGATAGCTGTTTGTGCTAAGTTCGTGATAAGTAGTGTTTGTTCCAACTTATTTCATAATAAACTTCTGAAAAACTCAAGGTTCGTGATCATCTTCTTATCGAATGTGGATTAGTAGCCACCTCTGGTGTTAGAGTTTATCAAGCCGCCCGTAAGGCCTTTAACTTGGCTTAACGACTATTATCAGATGACAACAGCCGGGACCGACGGTTTAACGTACCCTCCGAAGCACGGAAGCGCTCAGTTGTAATGCCACTATAACGGTCACCCATCCGACATCTGACCGGACCGAGCGTTGCTTAACAAACGTGATCGAACACGATCCGTCTCTCAAGTCCCGCCATGAGCGCTTCGTAATCATGAATTTTTCAAACGAACGATGGATTTCTCCATGGAATAAGAAGTAACATAACATTGATACCTATAAAACTTTTTCGAACGGAAGGCACAGACTGAAAACTGTATTTATAATATGTATCGCAGTATGCAGAACGCAGATAGCGTTTATTAATATTCATACGCAAACATAATTTATCTCAGCATAAGGTACGTTCACTAGTAATTTAGGATAATTAACCCAGCGAGAGTAATAACTGTGTGCAAACTTCAGTGATCAGCGCCAATCGGCTGCGTAATGGATATTATTTAATTCATACAGAATGTTGCTGTTTAGTTAATCGTTATTGCTTTGTAAGCATTTGATTTTGTGAAAAGCGAAAATAAATTTAGACTTGGGTTGAAAATTATACCTGAATATTTCTTGTTATATTAGTTAATTTAATTACTATAACAAAACAACAAGAAAGCTTTATTTTAAAATTATACCTATTAAAGATTACTGTTTTTGGCCAAGATCCACTTTGGGTTACGGTGCCAGAAGAGTATATAAGTTAGTGAGACAGGCTTGAGACAGGCTAAGGTTTGGCGCCAGATCAGAATATACATCCACGCTTAGGCTGCGAATGCACCGACAGGTGCCTAGATTGGTGCCTAGATATATTCAGGTTACTTTTTTTTATATACACAACGGGATAGTGCTTGACCTTCATCTCACCTGATGTTAAATGACGATAAGGCCGAAGGTGGAAGCGCACTACACCCGGAATACTGGCTATCTTACCTTTAACTGCCGGAACACAACAATTTTTAAATTGTTATTATGGCGTCAGACTTAGGTAAGATTGTGGTAGCTAGCCAGGCGGACTTGAAATAAGCCCTACCACCAACCAAACTGAGTACAAATTGTACCCCTCCTGGGAATCGAACCCGGGACCTCTGCGTCTTACACCGGTGGGCAAACCTCTAGACCACAGAAGCGGTTTGGTGACCGCACTGGTAGGTGAGTCGCTAAATATAGTCGCCTTGGTCTCATAGTCTTTGGTTGTAAGCCTCGCGCTTCCGATACATTCTGGGTAGTCGCCTGGATGTATCGAGACACCTAGCGCGCAGTGCGGCCGGTTGCAAAAAATCGTGAACGTTCGTTTTATTTGGTTACATATTTAGGTTCTAGGTCTTAATAGTGAGGTTCAAACAAGTCCAGAATTGACAGATTTTCTCCCTTTGTCTATGTGTTGCTTTCACTGCCCTTTGCATTATTTATCATCAAAATCAACACAAAAATAAAATACCATACACTGCAAAATAATAGTAGACGGTACACTTCTGGGTACGGTTAGGTTATGTTTATACATAAATTCAAATTAATCCAAAAAATAAAAAAAATACTGAAATGTATTTGGACAAAGATGGTCGCCTCGTAGCGTACAATTAAAGAATTTCGTAAAAAAAAAAAGGTTAGAACATATCTTGAGAAATCATTATAAGCAGGTTAAAAAGTCTTTAGAAAAGCAGTTTCAACATAAAGCATGAATATGAATATGATAAAATTACAAAGATGAATGAAATAGTAGTTTATGAAACTGATGCATAATGAGGGGTATTAAAACATGAGTGTGTGTTTAAAAACCGAGCCGTAGGCGAGGTTTTTAATAGTATCACACGAGTGTTTTAATACCTAGTGTGCAGTTTCATACACTACTTTATCTACTCTCATACAATTATTGAGATTAAACCTACAAAATAAAAATATATATAAAAAATAGTAGGTAGCAAAGCAATGTCAAGAAAGCTTTAGGTAGGTAGGTTGTACCAAGTACTTGGAAACTCTACGTACTTACCTTGGTTAAGTATTACGTTTTTCCGTCGCCGCATCTAAAATATCTACTCACTCACTACTATCAAATATTTTTAAACAAAAGTAAAAATTAAAATCTAAAAAATGGCGCGTTTTCTATTAGAAAAAATAAAAATGATATGACTACATTCCAGCAGAGTAATCGTTACGCTAAATCATCGATCACCATAGAGTACATTTTAATCATGGAAAGTATGTGAGAATTTCATTGTTTTTTTTAAATATCGCGGCACTGCCATCTTCTTGGATTTTCCCTGTATCGTAATGAGAAAAAAAGTTATTTTATAGCATACTTTAGTTAACAAAGGTATGTTATAAAATAACTTTTTAATTTTTTTTTCGGTATTGTGTGTATAAAGTATGTCAATATAAATTCGTTTTGAAATTCATAATTCGAATTTTACGATATGAGAGTAGATAAAAGTATAAATAGCACAGTAAGGAAAATGGGTCTGTATAATAAAAGCTACAGCAAGCGAGCCAAAAAGCGCAGCATAGTGTTATTAAGTAAATGGAACATTTAGTACCATTAGCGTTGATTTATTTACATACAATGTCAGATTTAATTTAACATTCGTGTAACTGTTAAAGTTCACCTCCGTGAAGATAGCCACCCCATTTCGAGTGCCCAGGTTTTGAGGGTACAGGTCGTTAGTTTAGCGTTAGTTTTGATTTGTTTTGGAAAAAAAATCGTTTGTTTAGATTTCCTTCATACTTTTTTTTTAAAAACAAAAGTGGGGTGGCTATCTTCACGCTAGCCACCCCATTGCACCAAATGGTTTTATTTAAAGCTTATTCGATAGATATTTGTTAGTTTCGTTTGTTTTGATTAAAATTTTCGTTTGTTTAGACTCCGTATTCCCTAGAAAAAAATGCAAAGTGGGGTGGCTATCTTCACGTGAAGATAGCCACCCCATATGGCAAAACAAAATAAAAATTGCGCATTATGATTGCTTTTCGTTAGTTTTGATTTGTTTTGATAAAATTTTGTTTGTTTTGACAAACCGAAAAAAGTTATGATTTTTTTTATTTTTTTAGAAAAATCTTGCCTGCACGCACTAACCACCTCAATACCTCGTTATATGGACTAGTTTATGAAAGGAATCATTGAATAATGCTAAATCTACGTGAGTACATCAAAATGCACCGTTACTCATAAAAAAAATTGGGCTATAGATAGGTAGATACACATAAGAAAAATACTCAAATTGTAGAATTCCGTAAGTACGCGTAAAAACGCTATTCTAATATTCGTTTAAAGGAGCGCCCGCAAATGACTAGGTTCAAATGAAAGATGCAAGTGTTAGCTATGGCCTTACATAAGTTTTTTCGTTTGTTTCGAAATAGACAACTGTGTAGACCAGGAGCAAACATACGGTTCGTTAAAGTTACCTACTCACTTCGAACCGCTAAAAGTATTTGTTTTGAAGGAGAGCCCGCAAATGACTAGGTTCAAATGAAAGATGCAAGTCTTAGCTATGGCCCTACATAAATCTTTTCGTTTGTTTCGAAATAGACAACTGTGTAGACCAGGAGTAAACATTCAGTTCGTAATAATTACCTGCTCACTTTAAATTGCTAAAAGTATTTGTTTTGATGGAGCGCCCGCAAATGACTAGGTGCAAATAAAAGATGCCAGTGTAAGCTATGGCCCTACATAAGTCTTTTCGTTTGTTTCGAAATAGACAACTGTGTAGACCAGGAGCAAACATACGGTGCGTTATAATTACCTACTCACTTCGAACCGCTAAAAGTATTTGTTTTGAAGGAGCGCCCGCAAATGACTAGGTTCAAATGAAAGATGCAAGTCTTAGCTATGGCCCTACATAAGTCTTTTCGTTTGTTTCGAAATAGACAACTGTGTAGACCAGGAGAAAACTTTCAGTTCGTTTTAATTACCTGCTCACTTTAAATTGCTAAAAGTATTTGTTTTGATGGAGCGCCCGCAAATGACTAGGTTCAAATAAAAGATGCCTGTGTTAGCTATGGCCCTACATAAGTCTTTTCGTTTGTTTCGAAATAGACAACTGTGTAGACCAGGAGCAAACATACGGTGCGTTATAATTACCTACTCACTTCGAACCGCTAAAAGTATTTGTTTTGAAGGAGCGCCCGCAAATGACTAGGTTCAAATGAAAGATGCAAGTCTTAGCTATGGCCCTACATAAGTCTTTTCGTTTGTTTCGAAATAGACAACTGTGTAGACCAGGAGAAAACTTTCAGTTCGTTTTAATTACCTGCTCACTTTAAATTGCTAAAAGTATTTGTTTTGATAGAGCGCCCACAAATGACTAGGTTCAAATAAAAGATGCAAGTCTTAGCTATGGCCCTACATAAGTCTTTTCGTTTGTTTCGAAATAGACAACTGTGTAGACCAGGAGTAAACATTCAGTTCGTTATAATTACCTGCTCAATTTAAATTGCTAAAAGTATTTGTTTTGATGGAGCGCCCGCAAATGACTGGGTTGAAATGAAAGATACAAGTGTTAGCTATGGCCCTACATAAATCTTTTCGTTTGTTTCGAAATAGACAACTGTGTAGACCAGGAGTAAACATTCAGTTCGTTATAATTACCTACTCACTTCGAACCGCTAAAAGTATTTGTTTTGAAGGAGCGCCCGCACATGACTAGGTTCAAATGAAAGATGCAAGTCTAAGCTATGGCCCTACATAAGTCTTTTCGTTTGTTTCGAAATAGACAACTGTGTAGACCAGGAGAAAACTTTCAGTTCGTTTTAATTACCTGCTCACTTTAAATTGCTAAAAGTATTTGTTTTGATGGAGCGCCCGCAAATGACTGGGTTCAAATGAAAGATGCAAGTGTTAGCTATGGCCCAAGATAGGTCTTTTCGTTTGTTTCGAAATAGACAACTGTGTAGACCAGGAGTAAACATTCAGGTCGTTATAATTACCTACTCACTTTAAATTGCTAAAAGTATTTGTTTTGATGGAGCGCCCGCAAATGACTAGGTTCAAATAAAAGATGCCAGTGTTTGCTATGGCCCTACATAAGTCTTTTCGTTTGTTTCGAAATAGACAACTGTGTAGACCAGGAGCAAACATACGGTGCGTTATAATTACCTACTCACTTCGAACCGCTAAAAGTATTTGTTTTGAAGGAGCGCCCGCAAATGACTAGTTTCAAATGAAAGATGCAAGTCTTAGCTATGGCCCTACATAAGTTTTTTCGTTTGTTTCGAAATAGACAACTGTGTAGACCAGGAGAAAACTTTCAGTTCGTTTTAATTACCTGCTCACTTTAAATTGCTAAAAGTATTTGTTTTGAAGGAGCGCCCGCAAATGACTAGGTTCAAATGAAAGATGCAAGTCTTAGCTATGGCCCTACATAAGTTTTTTCGTTTGTTTCGAAATAGGCAACTGTGTAGACCAGGAGTAAACATTCAGTTCGTTATAATTACCTGCTCACTTTAAATTGCTAAAAGTATTTGTTTTGATGGAGCGCCCGCAAATGACTAGGTTCAAATAAAAGATGTCAGTGTTAGCTATGGCCCTACATAAGTCTTTTCGTTTGTTTCGAAATAGACAACTGTGTAGACCAGGAGCAAACATACGGTTCGTTAAAGTTACCTACTCACCTCGAACCGCTAAAAGTATTTGTTTTGAATGAGCGCCCGCAAATGACTAGGTTCAAAGGAAAGATGCAAGTCTTAGCTATGGCCCAACATAAGTCTTTTCGTTTGTTTCGAAATAGACAACTGTGTAGACCAGGAGCAAACATACGGTTCGTTAAAGTTACCTTCTCACTTCGAACCGCTAAAAGTATTTGTTTTGAAGGAGCGCCCGCAAATGACTAGGTTCAAATGAAAGATGCAAGTCTTAGCTATGGCCCTACATAAGTCTTTTCGTTTGTTTCGAAATAGACAACTGTGTAGACCAGGAGTAAACATTCAGGTCGTTATAATTACCTACTCACTTGAAATTGCTTAAAGTATTTGTTTTGATGGAGCGCCCGCAAATGACTAGGTTCAAATAAAAGATGCCTGTGTTAGCTATGGCCCTACATAAGTCTTTTCGTTTGTTTCGAAATAGACAACTGTGTAGACCAGGAGCAAACATACGGTGCGTTATAATTACCTAAAGATAAAGATAAAAGAGATAAAGATAAAGATAAAGAAACATTTATTGGCCTAAAAAAAATTAACATAGTTAGAAGAAGAAAAACAAACAGAAATAACAGACAGAGATTACTAAAAAAATAAATGCTACGGGTGTGGCCAAAGGGTAGCTGGCTCAGCTATGCTTTTGCGGCATTGCGCAGAATGCCGCAAGAGCGCTGGTTTTCAGACAGCTCCCAGGACGAAATGGTGCGGTAACACAGTAAAAGAAGGAAGAAGCGGATTAAAATAAACATAAATAAACTTTAGAGAAGGAGCACGACATAAAAATTAAATAAACTATCTAGATAAAAGATGAGATTCCGGTCGACCTATAAACATAAAAGTATCCTTTGACATGTTGTGTTTGGTGGGATAAAAGAAAAAAAAAGTACTAAATTATCTATGGTTTTTTATCTGTGCTGTGTGTGAGTGTGACAGTGACAGCTGCTGACTATCAAAAATAGTGTCAATTCAAATAGGTAGCACATTTATAAATGTATTTTTGTGAAGTGAAATAAATCTTTATCAGACAAAGTGTTGAGAAATCAAAAAGGAGAGAAGTGCTAGGTACGTTGAAGCCGCGGGCGTGACTTTATTTGTTGCGTGCATCCTAAAGGGAAGTTGCCATGCGGTGCCACGAATGCAACAGCCACGTCAGCAAGTCAACGTGGAACGTGGGTGGCAGTGAGGACACGTAACACAGGCCTCACTACGGCGCAGTGTTGTGTGGCACCCTGACTGCGTGAAGTGAAGAAACTGAGAGTAAGTCTCTGGCCGGTGGTGTTTTGTATAGGTAGCATAAAAATCGTTAACACAGTGCTTTTTGTATTGTAAGGAGGTGGTTCTTTAATTTCTTTTTAAATGTGTATTTTGATTGTAGATCACGTATGGGTGGAGGGAGGTCATTCCAGCATTTCGAGGCAGCAAATCTGAAGGATCCTCTGAAAGCCACAGTGCGATGTATGGGAATTGTGAAGACATGAGTACATGCCCTTTTTTGATATCTGATACGATCCTGGGTCCAAAGCAATTTATTGTAGAGATACTGTGGCCTCTCTGAGCTGATAATGCCAAACAGCAAAGTGCCAAACCAAAATAATGCCAAACCTACTCACTTCGAACCGCTAAAAGTATTTGTTTTGAAGGAGCGCCCGCAAATGACTAGGTTCAAATGAAAGATGCAAGTCTTAGCTATGGCCCTACATAAGTCTTTTCGTTTGTTTCGAAAAAGACAACTGTGTAGACCAGGAGTAAACTTTCAGTTCGTTTTAATTACCTGTTCACTTTAAATTGCTAAAAGTATTTGTTTTGATAGAGCGCCCGCAAATGACTAGGTTCAAATGAAAGATGCAAGTCTTAGCTATGGCCCTACATAAGTCTTTTCGTTTGTTTCGAAATAGACAACTGTGTAGACCAGGAGTAAACATTCAGGTCGTTATAATTACCTGCTCACTTTAAATTGCTTAAAGTATTTGTTTTGATGGAGCGCCCGCAAATGACTAGGTTCAAATAAAAGATGCCTGTGTTAGCTATGGCCCTACATAAGTCTTTTCGTTTGTTTCGAAATAGACAACTGTGTAGACCAGGAGTAAACATTCAGTTCGTTATAATTACCTGCTCACTTTAAATTGCTAAAAGTATTTGTTTTGATAGAGCGCCCGCAAATGACTAGGTTCAAATAAAAGATGCCAGTGTTAGCTATGGCCCTACATAAGTCTTTTCGTTTGTTTCGAAATAGACAACTGTGTAGACCAGGAGCAAACATACGGTGCGTTATAATTACCTACTCACTTCGAACCGCTAAAAGTATTTGTTTTGAAGGAGCGCCCGCAAATGACTAGGTTTAAATGAAAGATGCAAGTGTTAGCTATGGCCCTACATAAGTTTTTTCGTTTGTTTCGAAATAGACAACTGTGTAGACCAGGAGAAAACATTCAGTTCGTTATAATTACCTGCTCAATTTAAATTGCTAAAACTATTTGTTTTGACGGAGCGCCCGCAAATGACTAGGTTCAAATGAAAGATGCAAGTGTTAGCTATGGCCCTACATAAATCTTTTCGTTTGTTTCGAAATAGACAACTGTGTAGACCAGGAGTAAACATTCAGTTCGTTATAATTACCTGCTCACTTTAAATTGCTAAAAGTATTTGTTTTGATGGAGCGCCCGCAAATGACTAGGTTCAAATGAAAGATGCAAGTGTTAGCTATGGCCCTACATAAATCTTTTCGTTTGTTTCGAAATAGACAACTGTGTAGACCAGGAGTAAACATTCAAATCGTTATAATTACCTGCTCACTTTAAATTGCTAAAAGTATTTGTTTTGATGGAGCGCCCGCAAATGACTGGGTTCAAATGAAAGATGCAAGTGTTAGCTATGGCCCTACATAGGTCTTTTCGTTTGTTTCGAAATAGACAACTGTGTAGACCAGGAGTAAACATTCAGGTCGTTATAATTACCTACTCAATTTAAATTGCTAAAAATATTTGTTTTGATGGAGCGCCCGCAAATGACTAGGTTCAAATAAAAGATGCCAGTGTTAGCTATGGCCCTACATAAGTCTTTTCGTTTGTTTCGAAATAGACAACTGTGTAGACCAGGAGCAAACATACGGTGCGTTATAATTACCTACTCACTTCGAACCGCTAAAAGTATTTGTTTTGAAGGAGCGCCCGCAAATGACTAGGTTCAAATGAAAGATGCAAGTCTTAGCTATGGCCCTACATAAGTCTTTTCGTTTGTTTCGAAATAGACAACTGTGTAGACCAGGAGCAAACATACGGTTCGTTAAAGTTACCTTCTCACTTCGAACCGCTAAAAGTATTTGTTTTGAAGGAGCGCCCGCAAATGACTAGGTTCAAATGAAAGATGCAAGTCTTAGCTATGGCCCTACATAAGTCTTTTCGTTTGTTTCGAAATAGACAACTGTGTAGACCAGGAGAAAACTTTCAGTTCATTTTAATTACCTGCTCACTTTAAATTGCTAAAAGTATTTGTTTTGAGGCAGCGCCCGCAAATGACTAGGTTCAAATGAAAGATGCAAGTGTTAGCTATGGCCCTACATAAGTCTTTTCGTTTGTTTCAAAATAGACAACTGTGTAGACCAGGAGTAAACATTCAGTTCGTTATAATTACCTGCTCACTTTAAATTGCTAAAAGTATTTGTTTTGAAGGAGCGCCCGCAAATGACTAGGTTCAAATGAAAGATGCCAGAGTTAGCTATGGCCCTACATAAGTCTTTTCGTTTGTTTCGAAATAGACAACTGTGTAGACCAGGAGCAAACATACGGTTCGTTAAAGTTACCTACTCACCTCGAACCGCTAAAAGTATTTGTTTTGAATGAGCGCCCGCAAATGACTAGGTTCAAATGAAAGATGCAAGTCTTAGCTATGGCCCAACATAAGTCTTTTCGTTTGTTTCGAAATAGACAACTGTGTAGACCAGGAGCAAACATACGGTTCGTTAAAGTTACCTTCTCACTTCGAACCGCTAAAAGTATTTGTTTTGAAGGAGCGCCCGCAAATGACTAGGTTCAAATGAAAGATGCAAGTCTTAGCTATGGCCCTACATAAGTCTTTTCATTTGTTTCGAAATAGACAACTGTGTAGACCAGGAGTAAACATTCAGGTCGTTATAATTACCTACTCACTTTAAATTGCTAAAAGTATTTGTTTTGATGGAGCGCCCGCAAATGACTAGGTTCAAATAAAAGATGCCAGTGTTAGCTATGGTCCTACATAAGTCTTTTCGTTTGTTTCGAAATAGACAACTGTGTAGACCAGGAGCAAACATACGGTGCGTTATAATTACCTACTCACTTCGAACCGCTAAAAGTATTTGTTTTCAGGCACCGCCCGCAGATGACTAGGTTCAAATGAAAGATGCAAGTGTTAGCTATGGCCTTACATAAGTTTTTTCGTTTGTTTCGAAATAGACAACTGTGTAGACCAGGAGAAAACTTTCAGTTCGTTTTAATTACCTGCTCCCTTTAAATTGCTAAAAGTATTTGTTTTGATAGAGCGCCCGCAAATGACTAGGTTCAAATAAAAGATGCCAGTGTTAGCTATGGCCCTACATAAGTCTTTTCGTTTGTTTCGAAATAGACAACTGTGTAGACCAGGAGCAAACATACGGTGCGTTATAATTACCTACTCAATTCGAACCGCTAAAAGTATTTGTTTTGAAGGAGCGCCCGCAAATGACTAGGTTTAAATGAAAGATGCAAGTGTTAGCTATGGCCCTACATAAGTCTTTTCGTTTGTTTCGAAATAGACAACTGTGTAGACCAGGAGTAAACATTCAGTTCGCTATAATTACCTGCTCACTTTAAATTGCTAAAAGTATTTGTTTTGATGGAGCGCCCGCAAATGACTAGGTTCAAATGAAAGATGCAAGTGTTAGCTATGGCCCTACATAAATCTTTTCGTTTGTTTCGAAATAGACAACTGTGTAGACCAGGAGTAAACATTCAAATCGTTATAATTACCTGCTCACTTTAAATTGCTAAAAGTATTTGTTTTGATGGAGCGCCCGCAAATGACTGGGTTCAAATGAAAGATGCAAGTGTTAGCTATGGCCTTACATAGGTCTTTTCGTTTGTTTCGAAATAGACAACTGTGTAGACCAGGAGTAAACATTCAGGTCGTTATAATTACCTACTCAATTTAAATTGCTAAAAATATTTGTTTTGATGGAGCGCCCGCAAATGACTAGGTTCAAATAAAAGATGCCAGTGTTAGCTATGGCCCTACATAAGTCTTTTCGTTTGTTTCGAAATAGACAACTGTGTAGACCAGGAGCAAACATACGGTGCGTTATAATTACCTACTCACTTCGAACCGCTAAAAGTATTTGTTTTGAAGGAGCGCCCGCAAATGACTAGGTTCAAATGAAAGATGCAAGTCTTAGCTATGGCCCTACATAAGTCTTTTCGTTTGTTTCGAAATAGACAACTGTGTAGACCAGGAGCAAACATACGGTTCGTTAAAGTTACCTTCTCACTTCGAACCGCTAAAAGTATTTGTTTTGAAGGAGCGCCCGCAAATGACTAGGTTCAAATGAAAGATGCAAGTCTTAGCTATGGCCCTACATAAGTCTTTTCGTTTGTTTCGAAATAGACAACTGTGTAGACCAGGAGAAAACTTTCAGTTCATTTTAATTACCTGCTCACTTTAAATTGCTAAAAGTATTTGTTTTGAGGCAGCGCCCGCAAATGACTAGGTTCAAATGAAAGATGCAAGTGTTAGCTATGGCCCTACATAAGTCTTTTCGTTTGTTTCAAAATAGACAACTGTGTAGACCAGGAGTAAACATTCAGTTCGTTATAATTACCTGCTCACTTTAAATTGCTAAAAGTATTTGTTTTGAATGAGCGCCCGCAAATGACTAGGTTCAAATGAAAGATGCCAGTGTTAGCTATGGCCCTACATAAGTCTTTTCGTTTGTTTCGAAATAGACAACTGTGTAGACCAGGAGCAAACATACGGTTCGTTAAAGTTACCTACTCACCTCGAACCGCTAAAAGTATTTGTTTTGAATGAGCGCCCGCAAATGACTAGGTTCAAATGAAAGATGCAAGTCTTAGCTATGGCCCAACATAAGTCTTTTCGTTTGTTTCGAAATAGACAACTGTGTAGACCAGGAGCAAACATACGGTTCGTTAAAGTTACCTTCTCACTTCGAACCGCTAAAAGTATTTGTTTTGAAGGAGCGCCCGCAAATGACTAGGTTCAAATGAAAGATGCAAGTCTTAGCTATGGCCCTACATAAGTCTTTTCATTTGTTTCGAAATAGACAACTGTGTAGACCAGGAGTAAACATTCAGGTCGTTATAATTACCTACTCACTTTAAATTGCTAAAAGTATTTGTTTTGATGGAGCGCCCGCAAATGACTAGGTTCAAATAAAAGATGCCAGTGTTAGCTATGGTCCTACATAAGTCTTTTCGTTTGTTTCGAAATAGACAACTGTGTAGACCAGGAGCAAACATACGGTGCGTTATAATTACCTACTCACTTCGAACCGCTAAAAGTATTTGTTTTCAGGCACCGCCCGCAAATGACTAGGTTCAAATGAAAGATGCAAGTGTTAGCTATGGCCTTACATAAGTTTTTTCGTTTGTTTCGAAATAGACAACTGTGTAGACCAGGAGAAAACTTTCAGTTCGTTTTAATTACCTGCTCCCTTTAAATTGCTAAAAGTATTTGTTTTGATGGAGCGCCCGCAAATGACTAGGTTCAAATAAAAGATGCCAGTGTTAGCTATGGTCCTACATAAGTCTTTTCGTTTGTTTCGAAATAGACAACTGTGTAGACCAGGAGCAAACATACGGTGCGTTATAATTACCTACTCACTTCGAACCGCTAAAAGTATTTGTTTTGAAGGAGCGCCCGCAAATGACTAGGTTCAAATGAAAGATGCAAGTCTTAGCTATGGCCCTACATAAGTCTTTTCGTTTGTTTCGAAATAGACAACTGTGTAGACCAGGAGAAATCTTTCAGTTCGTTTTAATTACCTGTTCACTTTAAATTGCTAAAAGTATTTGTTTTGAAGGAGCGCCCGCAAATGACTAGGTTCAAATAAAAGATGCAAGTCTTAGCTATGGCCTTACAAAAGTTTTTTCGTTTGTTTCGAAATAGACAACTGTGTAGACCAGGAGAAAACTTTCAGTTCGTTTTAATTACCTGCTCACTTTAAATTGCTAAAAGTATTTGTTTTGAGGCAGCGCCCGCAAATGACTAGGTTCAAATGAAAGATGCAAGTGTTAGCTATGGCCCTACATAAGTTTTTTCGTTTGTTTCGAAATAGACAACTGTGTAGACCAGGAGTAAACATTCAGTTCGTTATAATTACCTGCTCACTTTAAATTGCTAAAAGTATTTGTTTTGATAGAGCGCCCGCAAATGACTAGGTTCAAATAAAAGATGCCAGTGTTAGCTATGGCCCTACATAAGTCTTTTCGTTTGTTTCGAAATAGACAACTGTGTAGACTAGGAGCAAACATACGGTGCGTTATAATTACCTACTCACTTCGAACCGCTAAAAGTATTTGTTTTGAAGGAGCGCCCGCAAATGACTAGGTTCAAATGAAAGATGCAAGTGTTAGCTATGGCCCTACATAAGTTTTTTCGTTTGTTTCGAAATAGACAACTGTGTAGAGACAAAAGTTTTCTCCTGGTCTACACAGTTGTCTATTTCGAAACAAACGAAAAGACTTATGTAGGGCCATAGCTAACACTTGCATATTTCATTTGAACCCAGTCATTTGCGGGCGCTCCATCAAAACAAATACTTTTAGCAATTTAAAGTGAGCAGGTAATTAAAACGAACTGAAAGTTTTCTCCTGGTCTACACAGTTGTCTATTTCGAAACAAACGAAAAGACTTATGTAGGGCCATAGCTAAGACTTGCATCTTTCATTTGAACCTAGTCATTTGCGGGCGCTTCTTCAAAACAAATACTTTTAGCAATTTAAAGTGAGTAGGTAATTATAACGACCTGAATGTTTACTCCTGGTCTACACAGTTGTCTATTTCGAAACAAACGAAAAAACCTATGTAGGGCCATAGCTAACACTTGCATCTTTCATTTGAACCCAGTCATTTGCGGGCGCTCCATCAAAACAAATACTTTTAGCAATTTAAAGTGAGCAGGTAATTAAAACGAACTGAAAGTTTTCTCCTGGTCTACACAGTTGTCTATTTCGAAACAAACGAAAAGACTTATGTAGGGCCATAGCTAACACTTGCATCTTTCATTTGAACCTAGTCATTTGCGGGCGCTGCCTCAAAACAAATTCTTTTAGCAATTTAAAGTGAGCAGGTAATTAAAACGAACTGAAAGTTTTCTCCTGGTCTACACAGTTGTCTATTTCGAAACAAACGAAAAGATTTATGTAGGGCCATAGCTAACACTTGCATCTCTCATTTTAACCTAGTCATTTGCGGGCGCTCCATCAAAACAAATACTTTTAGCAATTTAAAGTGAGCAGGTAATTATAACGAACTGAATGTTTACTCCTGGTCTACACAGTTGTCTATTTCGAAACAAACGAAAAAACTTATGTAGGGCCATAGCTAACACTTGCATCTTTCATTTGAACCTAGTCATTTGCGGACGCTCCATCAAAACAAATACTTTTAGCAGTTTAAAGTGAGCAGGTAATTATAACGAACTGAATGTTTACTCCTGGTCTACACAGTTGTCTATTTCGAAACAAACAAAAAGACTTATGTAGGGCTATAGCTAAGACTTGCATCTTTCATTTGAACCTAGTCATTTGCGGGCGCTCCTTCAAAACAAATACTTTAAGCGGTTCGAAGTGAGAAGGTAACTTTAACGAACCGTATGTTTGCTCCTGGTCTACACAGTTGTCTATTTCGAAACAAACGAAAAGACTTATGTAGGGCCATAGCTAAGACTTGCATCTTTCATTTCAACCCAGTCATTTGCGGGCGCTCCATCAAAACAAATACTTTTAGCAATTTAAAGTGAGCAGGTAATTATAACGAACTAAATGTTTACTCCTGGTCTACACAGTTGTCTATTTCGAAACAAACGAAAAAACTTATGTAGGGCCATAGCTAACACTTGCATCTTTCATTTGAACCTAGTCATTTGCGGGCGCTCCATCAAAACAAATACTTTTAGCAGTTTAAAGTGAGCAGGTAATTATAACGAACTGAATGTTTACTCCTGGTCTACACAGTTGTCTATTTCGAAACAAACGAAAAGACTTATGTAGGGCCATAGCTAACACTTGCATCTTTCATTTAAACCTAGTCATTTGCGGGCGCTCCTTCAAAACAAATACTTTTAGCGGTTCGAAGTGAGTAGGTAATTATAACGCACCGTATGTTTGCTCCTGGTCTACACAGTTGTCTATTTCGAAACAAACGAAAAGACTTATGTAGGGCCATAGCTAACACTGGCATCTTTTATTTGAACCTAGTCATTTGCGGGCGCTCTATCAAAACAAATACTTTTAGCAATTTAAATTGAGCAGGTAATTATAACGAACTGTATGTTTGCTCCTGGTCTACACAGTTGTCTATTTCGAAACAAACGAAAAGACTTATGTAGGGCCATAGCAAACACTTGCATCTTTCATTTGAACCTAGTCATTTGCGGGCGCTCCATCAAAACAAATACTTTTAGCAGTTTAAAGTGAGCAGGTAATTATAACGAACTGAATGTTTACTCCTGGTCTACACAGTTGTCTATTTCGAAACAAACGAAAAGATTTATGTAGGGCCATAGCTAACACTTGCATCTTTCATTTGAACCTAGTCATTAGCGGGCGCTGCCTCAAAACAAATACTTTTAGCAATTTAAAGTGAGCAGGTAATTAAAACGAACTGAAAGATTTCTCCTGGTCTACACAGTTGTCTATTTCGAAACAAACGAAAAAACTTATGTAAGGCCATAGCTAAGACTTGCATCTTTTATTTGAACCTAGTCATTTGCGGGCGCTCTATCAAAACAAATACTTTTAGCAATTTAAAGTGAACAGGTAATTAAAACTCTCACGGGCATTCGATTCCATCAACACAACACTCCTACTGTCGAAACTTGCATACTATGGAATCGATGCCCAGGCTATCAGATGGTTCGACAGCTATCTGAGTCACAGACAGCAGTACGTGGAGCTTATGAGGAGTGGTGAAAGTAAGAGATCTGACCATCTTCCTGTTACACGCGGCGTGCCTCAGGGCTCCATCTTAGCACCCATCCT
The DNA here is from genome assembly GCA_943789525.1 of Agriphila geniculea. Classification (NCBI taxonomy): domain Eukaryota; kingdom Metazoa; phylum Arthropoda; class Insecta; order Lepidoptera; family Crambidae; genus Agriphila; species Agriphila geniculea. The sequence continues at coordinate 17,416,322 of OX038873.1, read as the reverse complement.
CTACGCGCTGTACAGTGCCGACATAACAACAAACATAAAACATTGTCAGTATCACATTTATGCAGACGATCTGCAACTGTACATGTCTTTTATACCATCAGATCGAGTTGGTGCAGTGGTCAAATTAAATGATGACCTAAAAAGAATCTCTGACTGGTGCCAGTCAAACTGTCTTGTCCTCAACCCGTTAAAATCTAAGTACATGCTGATAGGTTCAAAGCGTAAACTCCAGGAACTAAATGGCAGTGGCACACTGAACATCAGCATTGAAGGTAAAACCATTGAACGTGTGGAAGTGGCCAAAAACCTCGGGTTGGTCTTTGACAGCCAACTCAATTTCGAAAAACACATTATGGAATGTGTTCGAGGCTGTTTTTATCGTTTAAAACTGCTATACAAAATTAGACCATACCTATGTGAAAAGCTTAGGATACAGTTGTGCGAGTCTTTGATATTGTCTAAACTCAACTACTGTGACATCGTTTATGGACCGTGCCTACTCTCTAGAACAGCCAACTTGGTGCAGCGAGTGCAGAATGCCTGTGCTCGTTTCTGTTTCCGCATACCACCAAGATCACATGTTACACCCTTTCTCATCACTGCTAACACACTGAAAATGGAAGGCCGCAGAAAACTCCACTTAGCCACTCTGATGTTTGGTGTTGTGAGCACTGGAAAACCACAGTACCTGCACAGTAAACTGAATTGGGCCCAAAATCCTGCCAGGCCTCCGAGGCGTGCCTGCACTCATGTCCTCTCAACCCATTTACACCGTACCGTAGCATTTCGGGGTTCGTTCAGGTTTGCCGCCACTCGTTGTTGGAACGATATCCCGCCGCCAATGCGTGAGCTAAAAACAATAAATAGCTTTAAAAAACATCTGAAGAAATTTCTTATAGAAAAACAAAATACTCAGTTTCTACTCACCCATTGATATTCACGACGCGGGTGGTGGCGGGCATATCCCTCACTAATTTTGCACCTCTAGTTTCTGTGTCTCAGTGGTTCATATTCACAACGAACCACGAAGTCCGCATTGTTTCGCAGCGCAGTAACTGTATTGCGTGGCACACGTGGCGGGCAGGGTAGGAGATGGTGTATTAGCGGGTAGGTAAGAAAATAGCAATCAAACACATTAAAAGTAGACAAAAAATTCCGCCCGCTAAATAATTTTTCTTTTATTTATCCAGCACGCACGCCTGTCACTGTCACTGTCATGTCAATGTCAACTTGACACTACACTTGTATCTTTGCTATAGACCAGAGCACACGATATAGCCAAGGATCGTATACATTCTGCCTTCTTTATATATTTTTTATAGTATTTAGGTATATATTATTTTTATTTTTCATATCTTCTATGATACTTTTAGTATATTATAAGACCACAGCTCCCTAGGCCCTGTTAGAATAACAGCGTGCTGTGGCGTTCTCTGAACGTCGCAGCAACACACGCTGAGACAGGACCCATTAGTCTCCATTTCGTCACTTTTTGTAGGTACTTTTTAGTTTAAGTTTTTGTTATTTTTACTTTATTTTTTTTTGTTGTTTTTTGTGTTTATTTGGGGCTAATAAAACATTTATTATTATTATTATTAAAACGAACTGAAAGTTTTCTCCTGGTCTACACAGTTGTCTATTTCGAAACAAACGAAAATACTTATGTAGGGCCATAGCTAAGACTTGCATCTTTCATTTGAACCTAGTCATTTGCGGGCGCTCGTTCAAAACAAATACTTTTAGCGGTTCGAAGTGAGTAGGTAATTATAACGCACCGTATGTTTGCTCCTGGTCTACACAGTTGTCTATTTCGAAACAAACGAAAAGACTTATGTAGGGCCATAGCTAACACTGGCATCTTTTATTTGAACCTAGTCATTTGCGGGCGCTCCATCAAAACAAATACTTTTAGCAATTTAAAGTGAGCAGGTAATTAAAACGAACTGAAAGTTTTCTCCTGGTCTACACAGTTGTCTATTTCGAAACAAACGAAAAGACCTATGTAGGGCCATAGCTAACACTTGCATCTTTCATTTGAACCCAGTCATTTGCGGGCGCTCCATCAAAACAAATACTTTTAGCAATTTAAAGTAAACAGGTAATTATAACGAACTGAATGTTTACTCCTGGTCTACACAGTTGTCTATTTCGAAACAAACAAAAAGACTTATGTAGGGCTATAGCTAAGACTTGCATCTTTCATTTGAACCTAGTCATTTGCGGGCGCTCCTTCAAAACAAATACTTTTAGCGGTTCGAAGTGAGAAGGTAACTTTAACGAACCGTATGTTTACTCCTGGTCTACACAGTTGTCTATTTCGAAACAAACGAAAAGACTTATGTAGGGCCATAGCTAAGACTTGCATCTTTCATTTGAACCTAGTCATTTGCGGGCGCTCCTTCAAAACAAATACTTTTAGCAATTTAAAGTGAGCAGGTAATTAAAACGAACTGAAAGTTTTCTCCTGGTCTACACAGTTGTCTATTTCGAAACAAACGAAAAGACCTATGTAGGGCCATAGCTAACACTTGCATCTTTCATTTGAACCCAGTCATTTGCGGGCGCTCCATCAAAACAAATACTTTTAGCAATTTAAAGTAAACAGGTAATTATAACGAACTGAATGTTTACTCCTGGTCTACACAGTTGTCTATTTCGAAACAAACAAAAAGACTTATGTAAGGCTATAGCTAAGACTTGCATCTTTCATTTGAACCTAGTCATTTGCGGGCGCTCCTTCAAAACAAATACTTTTAGCGGTTCGAAGTGAGAAGGTAACTTTAACGAACCGTATGTTTACTCCTGGTCTACACAGTTGTCTATTTCGAAACAAACGAAAAGACTTATGTAGGGCCATAGCTAAGACTTGCATCTTTCATTTGAACCTAGTCATTTGCGGGCGCTCCTTCAAAACAAATACTTTTAGCAATTTAAAGTGAGCAGGTAATTAAAACGAACTGAAAGTTTTCTCCTGGTCTACACAGTTGTCTATTTCGAAACAAACGAAAAGACCTATGTAGGGCCATAGCTAACACTTGCATCTTTCATTTGAACCCAGTCATTTGCGGGCGCTCCATCAAAACAAATACTTTTAGCAATTTAAAGTAAACAGGTAATTATAACGAACAGAATGTTTACTCCTGGTCTACACAGTTGTCTATTTCGAAACAAACAAAAAGACTTATGTAGGGCTATAGCTAAGACTTGCATCTTTCATTTGAACCTAGTCATTTGCGGGCGCTCCTTCAAAACAAATACTTTTAGCGGTTCGAAGTGAGAAGGTAACTTTAACGAACCGTATGTTTGCTCCTGGTCTACACAGTTGTCTATTTCGAAACAAACGAAAAGACTTATGTAGGGCCATAGCTAAGACTTGCATCTTTCATTTGAACCTAGTCATTTGCGGGCGCTCCTTCAAAACAAATACTTTTAGCGGTTCGAGGTGAGTAGGTAACTTTAACGAACCGTATGTTTGCTCCTGGTCTACACAGTTGTCTATTTCGAAACAAACAAAAAGACTTATGTAGGGCCATAGCTAAAACTGGCATCTTTTATTTGAACCTAGTCATTTGCGGGCGCTCCATCAAAACAAATACTTTTAGCAATTTTAAGTGAGCAGGTAATTATAACGAACTGAATGTTTACTCCTGGTCTACACAGTTGTCTATTTCGAAACAAACGAAAAAACTTATGTAGGGCCATAGCTAACACTTGCATCTTTCATTTAAACCTAGTCATTTGCGGGCGCTCCTTCAAAACAAATACTTTTAGCGGTTCGAAGTGAGTGGGTAATTATAACGCACTGTATGTTTGCTCCTGGTCTACACAGTTGTCTATTTCGAAACAAACGAAAAGACTTATGTAGGGCCATAGCTAACACTGGCATCTTTTATTTGAACCTAGTCATTTGCGGGCGCTCTATCAAAACAAATACTTTTAGCAATTTAAATTGAGCAGGTAATTATAACGAACTGAATGTTTGCTCCTGGTCTACACAGTTGTCTATTTCGAAACAAACGAAAAGACTTATGTAGGGCCATAGCTAAGACTTGCATCTTTTATTTGAACCTAGTCATTTGCGGGCGCTCTATCAAAACAAATACTTTTAGCAATTTAAAGTGAACAGGTAATTTAAACGAACTGAAAGTTTTCTCCTGGTCTACACAGTTGTCTATTTCGAAACAAACGAAAAAACTTATGTAGGGCCATAGCTAATACTTGCATCTTTCATTTGAACCTAGTCATTTGCGGGCGCTCCTTCAAAACAAATACTTTTAGCGGTTCGAAGTGAGTAGGTAATTATAACGCACCGTATGTTTGCTCCTGGTCTACACAGTTGTCTATTTCGAAACAAACGAAAAGACTTATGTAGGGCCATAGCTAACACTGGCATCTTTTATTTGAACCTAGTCATTTGCGGGCGCTCCATCAAAACAAATACTTTTAGCAATTTAAAGTGAGCAGGTAATTAAAACGAACTGAAAGTTTTCTCCTGGTCTACACAGTTGTCTATTTCGAAACAAACGAAAAGACCTATCTTGAGCCATAGCTAACACTTGCATCTTTCATTTGAACCCAGTCATTTGCGGGCGCTCCATCAAAAAAATTCTTTTAGCAATTTAAAGTGAGCAGGTAATTAAAACGAACTGAAAGTTTTCTCCTGGTCTACACAGTTGTCTATTTCGAAACAAACGAAAAGACTTATGTAGGGCCATAGCTTAGACTTGCATCTTTCATTTGAACCTAGTCATTTGCGGGCGCTCCTTCAAAACAAATACTTTTAGCGGTTCGAAGTGAGTAGGTAATTATAACGAACTGAATGTTTACTCCTGGTCTACACAGTTGTCTATTTCGAAACAAACGAAAAGATTTATGTAGGGCCATAGCTAACACTTGTATCTTTCATTTCAACCCAGTCATTTGCGGGCGCTCTACAAAACAAATACTTTTAGCAATTTAAAGTGAGCAGGTAATTATAACGAACTGAATGTTTACTCCTGGTCTACACAGTTGTCTATTTCGAAACAAACGAAAAGACTTATGTAGGGCCATAGCTAAGACTTGCATCTTTTATTTGAACCTAGTCATTTGCGGGCGCTCTATCAAAACAAATACTTTTAGCAATTTAAAGTGAGCAGGTAATTAAAACGAACTGAAAGTTTTCTCCTGGTCTACACAGTTGTCTATTTCGAAACAAACGAAAAGACTTATGTAGGGCCATAGCTAAGACTTGGATCTTTCATTTGAACCTAGTCATTTGCGGGCGCTCCTTCAAAACAAATACTTTTAGCGGTTCGAAGTGAGTAGGTAATTATAACGCACCGTATGTTTGCTCCTGGTCTACACAGTTGTCTATTTCGAAACAAACGAAAAGACTTATGTAGGGCCATAGCTAACACAGGCATCTTTTATTTGAACCTAGTCATTTGCGGGCGCTCCATCAAAACAAATACTTTTAGCAATTTAAAGTGAGCAGGTAATTATTACGAACTGAATGTTTACTCCTGGTCTACACAGTTGTCTATTTCGAAACAAACGAAAAGATTTATGTAGGGCCATAGCTAAGACTTGCATCTTTCATTTGAACCTAGTCATTTGCGGGCTCTCCTTCAAAACAAATACTTTTAGCGGTTCGAAGTGAGTAGGTAACTTTAACGAACCATATGTTTGCTCCTGGTCTACACAGTTGTCTATTTCGAAACAAACGAAAAAACTTATGTAAGGCCATAGCTAACACTTGCATCTTTCATTTGAACCTAGTCATTTGCGGGCGCTCCTTTAAACGAATATTAGAATAGCGTTTTTACGCGTACTTACGGAATTCTACAATTTGAGTATTTTTCTTATGTGTATCTACCTATCTATAGCCCAATTTTTTCTATGAGTAACGGTGCATTTTGATGTACTCACATAGATTTAGCATTATTCAATGATTCCTTTCATAAACTAGTCCATATAACGAGGTATTGAGGTTGTTAGTGCGTGCAGGCAAGATTTTTCTAAAAAAATAAAAAAAATCATAACTTTTTTCGGTTTGTCAAAACAAACAAAATTTTATCAAAACAAATCAAAACTAACGAAAAGCAATCATAATGCGCAATTTTTATTTTGTTTTGCCATATGGGGTGGCTATCTTCACGTGAAGATAGCCACCCCACTTTGCATTTTTTTCTAGGGAATACGGAGTCTAAACAAACGAAAATTTTAATCAAAACAAACGAAACTAACAAATATCTATCGAATAAGCTTTAAATAAAACCATTTGGTGCAATGGGGTGGCTAGCGTGAAGATAGCCACCCCACTTTTGTTTTTAAAAAAAAAGTATGAAGGAAATCTAAACAAACGATTTTTTTTCCAAAACAAATCAAAACTAACGCTAAACTAACGACCTGCACCCTCAAAACCTGGGCACTCGAAATGGGGTGGCTATCTTCACGGAGGTTTAAAGTTCAAAACAATTTGAAGAACATGCTAACATCACACTCACCTTGTTCAAATAGAATTATAAATTCTGTTGGATTATATCTATTTACTTAGAGCATTTAAAACATTTAGTTTTGTCATAGTTATGAAACCTAATAAACCTGATTTCATTGTATTTTTAAGGTAGTTATAGATTTTATTATTTTTCTTAGAACCTATGTCGCATTACGCAACTTTTGAGGGGTCATTTAATGCAAAATTATTAAGTCTAATATACACGAAACACAGGTATTTTATAAAAATTCGAACGCTAGTAGAGGGCTAAAAGTGATAATCGTATTTTTTTATATTATTTTTCCTATAACCTACGTCGCATTACGCAACTTTTGAGGGGTCTCGTGAAGCAAAATTCGAAAAATGATCAAAATCGACCCACCCTATTATATCATGAATAACGAATAAATATGCATTCCTGAAATAAAATACCTATTGAGTAATTATCTAGTATTGAGAAATGGTCAATAAAACACCATGAAATGTAAACTTTTCAAAAGTTTCCAATTTATTTGAAAGCAATTACAATTTGAAAGGAATTATACAGGGTCACTGGAAATATGACGTATTCCTGCTAAATGGTTATAGATGAGGTCAAAACAAATATTTTTTGTTACATTACTTTTTCTCAAAAAGTTCATAGTTTTTGAGTAAATTAAAATTAAGTAATTTTTTACCAAAAGTACGTTTTCAGATACAAAAAATTAACATAAAAGATAACTACTCATTTCATTGACATAATAATACGTTTGTTGTCCCATACAACAAACGTATTATTTTTTTAGAATAAAATTATTATTTAAGGGGGCTCCCATACAACAAACGTGATTTTTTTGCCGTTTTTTGCTCGATATTAATAACGACAACAGGTAGACAGTTGAAATTTTCACAGATGATGTATTTTTATTGCCGCTATAACAACAAATACTAAAAACAGAATAAAATTAATATTTAAGGGGGGCTCCCATACAACAAACGTATTTTTATTTGCCGTTTTTTGGTACGGAACCCTTCGTGCGCGAATCCGACTCGCACTTGGCCGGTTTTTTTTCGTTTCCTGTAAAATCGTATTTTTTTATATAAGAGGTCATTACACTTCGCCGTCGATATACATCACATTCTACAGATTTAAACTAATCTTGTGTCCAATTTCAAGAAGCGATTTCGCTACATCTTAAGCTACACATTTAAATATAACCTGCACGGAGTGAATCGCAGAGGGTTTATTGTCGCTTCTCAGACTCTAGGGATCTAGACATCCTTACAAATTTTGTAGCGTATCGCTCGGGGACAGAATCGTTTACGATGCTAACACACCCACTGCATTTGGATCTGCTGAAGTGGATTTCGTTAACCTATTGTGAATCCTCTCGAATATCAGGTACTTACTTTATTATAGTAGATTGTACAACAAGTGCATAAAACGCACCATTTTGTAAAATCGATTTTATGTACGAGTTATAACACTCTGCTTTTAACTTCAGTTGTGAGGAAATTAAACAGCAATATTGAAAAAATTATAGTATTAAAACATGGATTATGCATAAAGAAGAAACAGAAAGAAATAACAAGTGTGTGGCCTGACAACTTTTGTCTAAAGGCTGTTTGCACTAAAGTTAAAGTCTTTTCCCAACTACAACTTTTTACTGAAGTTTCAATACTTTGCAGCTGAGCTCTGCAGTAATAATAAAAATATTTTTTATTTGGGTTTTATCGTAAATCAACTCAATTTGTTCAATATTTACAAGGGTTTACATAGAACAACAGGGTCAGGATTGCCAACATCATTCATTTTACATGTATGAAGAACAGGCCCTGAAGATAAAGTTAAATTTAATAAAAGCAAAAGTTCGTGGGTTCAATTCCCACCTGAGTACATAGGTAGATGAGTTGTTCTTGCTGATAAAAATAACTTTGAAAACCGGTCAAGTGCGTGTCGGGTCACGCGCCGTAGGGTTCCGTAGTTACCTTATGCCATACCATATAATTTAATACCACCTATCATTTTTCGTCTGCAAAAATAACTTTGTTTTTCACAGTGTTGGTATGAATGACAAAGTAATATTTGCGGTTTTGGAAAATGTGCTATATCTCGTTCAAACCAATTTTCGTTGAAAGTGTTTATTTAGATCTACAGCATATATTTTTTTTAGATTTTTCACTCTCTTATTTCAAAAGTTAAAGGGGGGGGGACACACATTTTACCACTTTGGCGGTGTATATCTTTCAAACGGTTGACTTTGAGAAAAAGTTGTTTTATAAACCTCAATGTCATTTTTAAAGACCTATCTATAGACACCCAACACGTGTTAGTTTGAAGAAAAAAAATTTTTTCAGTTTCAGTTCCATGTATGGGTAGCCCCCCTTAATCTTTTATTTTTCTTATTTTTGTATTAAATTCGTTAAGCGGTTAACAGAATACATCTACCTACCAAGTTTCAAGTATGTAGCCTTAATACTTTCGGAATAAAGTGGCTGTGACATACGGACAGACAGACAGACAGACAGACATGACGAATCTATAAGGATTCCGTTTTTCGCCATTTAGGCTACGGAACCCTAAAAATCCAAATATAAATTACAGGTAAGTACCTATTTTCGTGTCATTTACATTCAATTTCTATGAAAACCATTTTCAGCGAACGCGTCATATATAAATGTAAAAATGGAAATATAAGTAGTTTTTTCAGGAACATTAATCAGTCCCGTATCTTCAATATCAAGCAGATTTATGTGGAAGGTATTTCAATTGGTTCCAACGCGTCTATTCGGCTTTGCGAAGCCTCTCAGATGCGGAAACTTAATTACCGCAAATCTCAGCGGCAGTTCACTCGTTCGTCGGTTTGTTCCGTCTGATCCGAAACGACTAGAATCGTTTACCAGTCACAGCGTTTCGTGAAATGGCTTTTCGTGGTATTGTTCGCGATTTCAACTGGTTTGGCAGTTTATTGTCTTGAATCACTTCTATTGGTGAGTAGAAAACAATTTTAAAAATTGCCAAAAGAGACAAAATGTTACTTACCAGCTGAACCCCATCGATATGTATTAATAGTCAAAACCTTTATAGAGGATACATATCATGGGTTTAGATAAATATCATGGGTGTTTTTAATCCATATGTATTAAAATAATGTTTGTTTCCCTAATAAAAATAAGAAAAAATAAAAAAACGGGTGTAGATAAAGTCTTGTATGCAACTGTACATAATAGGTATTAAAACACTCATGTGATACTATTATCACACTCGGCTTCGCCTCGTGTGATAAACCCACATTCATGTTTTAATACCCTACAGTTGCATAAATAACTATATGACACTCTCATACGTCTTTTAAAATTAAATCGTTATTAAGAAATAATTGTTGTCATATCAAATTGTCAGTAATAAATTAACAATTCATTTCGTAATCTATGTGTGGAAAACCATTTTGATATTTTATTTCATATTTGTTTTTTTTTAAATAAAGAGTTGGGTGAAAATTGTTCACCAACAAAGACAAATAAGGATAAACAGACTTTACACACTATGATATAAAACTTACCTGTTGATTATTTCAATTTTTGTCGACGATACCTAGTTGCACACAATTGCCCTATTCGGAGAGGATGATGCCCATAAAATTTCATTAATATTCATCGCAAAATGCTGCAAATATATTTTTTGACGTTGATTTATGGGCAGGCTTGCCACGCATGCAAGCCTGTGCCTACATGATAGGCTCAAAAGATATTATTGGTAATACTGTGCTTTAAATTGTTAAGTTTTGTTTGATATAATGAACCGAATAATAGTACATTTTTCGGGTTTATTATTAGACAGCTTTATTTTAATATTTCATTTATGCGCCAATTCAAATTATCTTCATTTCAAAGCTGCAGTCAATATACCATTGTTGACAGCAAAATGCTGAGCACTATTTTATATAATGGAACCGTCGACTTCAATTCTATAACATAAATAATATTCCAATGTGCTAATATTTTTCATTGAAATCTGTAATTTTACTGCACTGTCATAAATACATAATAATTCATTATACGTTCACATTCATGAAATGATTAAGGCTTCATTAAACTACCGTAGAATCTATTACTCCTATGTAACACATCGTTCGCTAAAGACGTTTGTATTCGACATCTCTACGTTCTGCTCAACATAGGCAATAATTCATAGAACCAATCTATCCAATCATTGCTAAAAGCTCCTTTGATCTATTGCAATACATCTCAATAATAATTTATATGATGTCATGATCAAATGAACATAAAACAAGGGAGTGTCGTGGAAAACAAAACTTAGTTCTTAAAAAAAATACTTAAGAACATTAATTTTTAATACTACTTTGGTTTTGTTTGTTTTTAAAAGTTTGTTGAAAAATACAATCCACATTTCACCTGTATCGTTTAACTTCCAAAAAATCAAAAATAGCCCTGTGGCTAAATCCGATGCCGGCTGCCGTTAGATCCCGCAGGTATCTGCCGATTTATAGCTCGTGTCCCGCGAGTGACGTTCCCGTAATGTTGATTCGAAAAACAATTGGTTCTGTAGCGTGTCCATTTTTTACAAGTCCCAACCCTCGCCTCAGTGTCGTTAAATGCTCGACGTGTTCGTTTTAAGCTGTAGTTATGGATACCTACATTGTTACACGTTGCATACTATCCTTCCTAAAAGTTATGAGTTAGTCTAGCGTTTTCTTCATCTTCCACAATTTTAAGAGCATCGACTCGGCATTAATGATCGGCACTGCAGAAGTACAGTAAGCAACAGATGTCTCACAGTTTGTCAGAAAAGTTTCTATGGCAAAGTACTACTTTAGTACTAGTAAAGCGACTTTTGTTGCTGACTGTACCACTCTCTCTATTTTGTGGTACCACTAGGGCTGCCACCTTTTGACAAGAGTAGACCCGGACATTTTCGAAAAATCGTTATTTTTCGTTAAATAAATCCTACTTTAGGTAGGTAGGTAATTAATAATACCTGTCTATAGAAATAAATGACCGCGTAGCGCGATTTTTGGTCTGTTTCATCCACTAATCTAGTAATGTTGCTTACTTATAGTAAAAAAACAGCCACGCAACGCGATTTTTACTCAGTTTCATACACTAGGTAATCTAGAAATCTTGTCTGTCTACACCAAAAAACGGCCGCGCAGCGCGATTTTTGGTCAGTTCCAACCACTAACCTTGTAATCTTGCCTGATAACAGTAAAGAACGGCCGCGCAGCGCGATTTTTGGTCAGTTTTTTCCACCAATATAGTAATATTGCCTGTCATAGTAAAAAGAAACGGCCGCGCAGCGCGATTTTTGTCCTGTCAGATGGTAACACTAGGTACGGTTGACTTTCGCTCGCGTCACCCGGAGACTTCGATGTTAAACCCGTAGCCCGGACATCCGCTACTCAAACCCGTAGACTCCGGGCCAAACCCGGAAGGTGGCAGCCCTAGGTACCACTAAAATAAAAATTCAAATTCTATCAGCTCCATGTGAGAATGTGAAAATGTATTGAAGAATTTTGTTCGTGAACCATGCATTCCGCTGTATTTTTCGACATATTTAGTCAACTTCACCAAAACTTTCATTGATACCGATGCTAATGTTTTTGTTTTTTATTAAAAAGTTATTGTGTATTCACTCAGAATTATGAAAACTGTGTGTTGACCAAATAAAACAAAATAAAAGCCCAGCAATGATCGATCACTCGTGTTATGACTAATGGCATCCATACAGTTGACAGTTATTTTTCAGCGTTTAATACCCATACAAAAGTTTTGAAATATTACAAACTGGAGGTCGTTCAAAGCAACCGAACTGTAGCATTGAATTACATCAGCTCTTCAAAGATATCGTTAGTTCACTTGAATGCAAGTTGGATAACGATTGTATTCAATAATGATTGACCAACATACAATTGATTTTAGTTTTGTACATCATGTTAGTAAAGATTTATTCAGCTATAATTTTGACTACAATTTAGTATAGTAACGTTAATCGATTATTAATTTGATGTCCAACTGTAATCAAATAAGAAAAGCTTGCAAGCTTGAATAATTAAAAAGTAATTAATTTGACTGACTATCGCAGTTTGTTTTGATAGCAAACTGCGCTGCTCCGAACTAATTCCAAAGTCGCATTAGCGTTAGAGTAAATTAAGTCGTTGCGACAAATTGTAGTTTAACTAATGCCACAGCACGGCTGCAAATTACGCTGTGTACCGTCTCCAAATGCCTGCCTTCAACGCTTCCTAAATAGGGACGTGACTTTCGACAAACATCAATATAGACGTAGGTACCAGATTAAGATATATCGGGTCATTCTGAACTTACCATCCTAATTTCGAGTATGTGTCCAGTCCATGAAACTAAACAACTTTCTCTAAGAAACATGTGTCAAATTTCGCCACAAAATTTTGGTCATCCCATACTAAATTGATCACGTGATCTCTTTGATTTGTATAGATAGTCGTTTAATTTTACATATTTGGACCTGTGTTCCTTAGAGAAAGTTGTTCAGTTTTATGAACTGAACACATCCTCAAAATTTGGATGGTGAATACAAAATGACCCTGTATATTTCGCAGGCAACTGGCTTTATCAGCCGTTCAAATAGCGGCCTAGCCTTTTCATTGAACGTCGCCGTTTCATCAGCGGCCTAAAATGACATCCAGCCAATGCGTCCAATACAACATCTAATTAACGGGCTGGCAGATGCTCAGGAAGTTGATTGAATAGGGCAACCGTGTGACGAAATAATATGGAATATTTTGATATTAAAAAATTTAATGTCATGATAACAGTTTTGTTTATTCTTTCGCATTATGAACTGCTGAGTTTGAACGAAGATGATAAAATACATTTTGACAAATAGGTTTATTAATCGTTTGATTTTATTAAGAATAGGTAACAGAGATAATGTTTAAAAAATCAATAAAATAATATAAAATCAACAAATACAATTACCTATTTCAGTGCCTTAGGATGGGTAGCCTAAGTATGTCATGTGGTGTCGTGTGGGGCTGGTCGTTACGTTCCCTCAAATATGGTTGAGAGAAGCGATGGCGAGGTTTCCGTACCCAAAGGGTAAAAACGGGACCCTATTACTAAGACTCCGCTGTTCGTCTGTCTGTCTGTCTGTCACCAGGCTGTATCTCATGAACCATGATAGCTAGAAAGTTGAAATTTTCACAGATGATGTATTTCTGTTGCCGCTATAACAACAAATACTAAAAACAGAATAAAATTAATATTTAAGGGGGGCTCCCATACAACAAACGTAATTTTTTTGCCGTTTTTTGGTACGGAACCCTTCGTGCGCTAGTCCGACACGTACTTGGCCGGTTGTTCAGGGTTGACGACTTTGTATGAAATATACAGGGAGAAAAAAGTAGCCCTTGACAAGTTTCTTGTCGGTTCTTCTCGTTACAAGGTCTCCCGCTTAGGGTTTGCGAACCGATGGCCAGTACCGGCGTTAGGGGGGGGCGAGCACGGGCGACCGCCCGGGGCGCCGGATATAAAGGGGCGCCGCAGGCGTCCCTTTATACACACTCGCTCATTGAGCGAATCCTACAATTACTATCGTAAATTCCCTTTAGCGACAAAATCGTGATGGTGGCAACACATAATCATAACAACTTGGCAATATCACCCTGAAATTTTATCGCTCGCTACCATGTGCCGTTTCAGATTTGGCCATTATAAAATCCAAAGGCGGCCCTAGGGTGGTGCAAGCGGTGCGTCTGCACTGGGCGCCCTCGTGTGTGGGGCGCTGAAAACGCCCGACCACCGACTACCAATCGTATTGTTGCCTGGTGACGAGCGACGACGCGATGATTGGAACTGACCAAAAATCGCACTGCGCGGCCATTTTTTAGTATAAACAAGCAAGATTAGTGGATTAACTGACTAAAAATCGCGCTGCGTGGCTGTTTTTTACAATAAACAAGCAAGATTATTCGATGAAACTGACGGCAAATTGCGCTGCGTGGCCGTTTTGTTTACTATAAACAAGCAAAATTACAAGATTAGTAGATGAAACTAACTAAAAATCGCGCTGCACGGCGGTTTCTTGCAATAAAAGTAATAAGCAAAGTTACAAGATTAATAGATTAAACTGACCTAACATCACGCTGCGCTGCCGTTTTTTTACTATAAACAAGCAAGATTAGTCAATGAAACTGACTAAAAATCGCACTACGTGACCATTTTGTTTCTATAAACAAGCGAGATTACAAGATAAGTTCATGAAAAAGACTAAAAATCGCACTGCGTGGCTGTTTTTTACTGTAAGAAGCAAAATTAGAAGATTAGTAGCTGAAACTAACTAAAAATCGCGCTGTGCGGCTGTTATTTTTACTAAAAAAAACCGGCCAAGTGCGTGTCGGGCCACGCGCCATAGGGTTCCGTAGTTACCTTATACCATACCATATTTAATACCACCTATCATTTTTCGTTTGCAAAAATAACTTTGTTTTTCACAGTGTTGGTATGAATAACAAAGTTATATTTGCGGTTTTGGAAAATGTGCTATATCTCAAAAACCAATTACTATATCTCATTCAAACCAATTTTGGTTGAAAGTGTTTATTAAGATCTACAGCACATATTTTTTTTAGATTTTTCACTTTCTTATTTCAAAAGTTAAAGGGGGGGGGGGGGACACACATTTTACCACTTTGGCGGTGAATATCTTTCAAACGGTTAACTTTCAGAAAAAGTTGTCTTAAAAACCTCAATGTCATTTTTAAAGACCTATCTATAAACAACCAACACGTGTTGGTTTGAAGAAAAAAAATTTTTTCAGTTTCAGTTCCATGTATGGGGAGCCCCCCCTTAATCTTTTATTTTTCTTATTTTTGTATTAAATTCGTTAAGCGGTTAACAGAATACATTTACCTATTAAGTTTCAACTGTGTAGTCTTAATACTTTCGGAATAAAGTGGCTGTGACATACGGACAGACAGACAGACAGACAGACAGACAGACAGACATGACGAATCTATAAGGGTTCCGTTTTTTGCCATTTAGGCTACGGAACCCTAACAAGCAAGGTTACAAGATTAGTAGGTGAAACTGACTAAAAATCGCGCTGCGCGGCCGTTTTTTAACTAACAGGCAAAATTTAAAATCTTGGAATAGCAGATAAGGGGCGCCCCATAGAAATGTTGCCCAGTGGCGCTGGTAGGGCTAAAACCGGCACTGCCGATGGCGTAGCTTCTATGACATTGACAAGTGCTTTTAACAGCCTATACTGAATAAATTATTTAAATTGAATTGAATTAATTTGAATTTAATTGAATATTTACAAAAGTTTCAAAGCAATGATATGGATAACAAATAATATAATTTGAACCTATTATATACATAATCTTCACTAGCACCCGTCTTGTCATGACCAAGATATCGTAAGTACGACACAAGTGTTCATCCAGTAACAGTCCATAGCTGTACTTCTCTGTCCAGAACTCATGGTTCTGAGCTTTTTCGTTTATCGTTTATATTATAACCTCAGATTTTTTCTAATGTTCAACCTCCAACGTTTAGTGACTTTACGGCGATATCTTAAATAGAAAACACAAGTCACATTCATATTTAAATTTGACAATAACTATGTTTAGCTCACCTCACGAAACAAGCAATAAATTACGAAAAAAAAACAAATAAATCAAGGTACCTTGATGCTATTGGTCATACTTTATAACATTCGTTCAAAGATCGATTTGCACTAATTTTTTTTCTCTCCAAACACTTCCATTTCACGATATTTTCATGTAAACATGAAAACGTAATTAAATTGTGAAAAGCACCAGAAATATTAAAGCTGGTCGGTTCCAGAAATAAAACTCTTAATACCTAGTTTTAAGCAATGACGCAGAGTTGATTTTCACATTTGACTTAATAAAACTAAACGTAAGTACAGTTTAGTAATAAATCTTCTAAAACTGCCAAAAAAACAAATCTGTTCTGAAAATTAACTGAGATAATATTGACGTTGAATTTATCAGTGATTGATATCAATCGGTTTTTTTCGCATCCCTACTACCAGGAAACCAGGAAGTTATTTATAAATTCAAAGACTAGTAGTACTGAACATACTATCAAGCACTCAAGACTTGATATTACTAGTTCCAAGTTTTAATAACAACCCGTTTGAGTTACGAGCTCGGGTTAGGTATAAGTAATAATATAAAATATGATGTGCAAAGGAAGTAATATCGTTGAGCCTTCCGGAAAAAGCAACATGCTATTCTAAAAGTACCTACGTATCTAATTTAGAAAAATGTTTGTTCCTACTTGTTATTTTACTTTTCCCCGGTACTATTATAGGTTTAGGTTATTTTCCACTCATTGGTAAGACAATCGAAACAAAACCATTGAAACACCAGATTCATCATTTTGTTCTTGCATAAATAATAAGCATGTAAGCAGTTTAAATTCAACTGATTTTTTGGAGTGAAAACTTCTTTAGCAGCGTTGTACACTTTTTGTTTTTTTGTAATGGGGAAAAATTGATAAACTCGCGTCAGTCAAGGTCACGTGACCCTGATCAAAAAATCGTAAGACGGATGTAGCGTAGACAGCCGGCGGAGGAAGTATCCCCTCTCTTTCTACGGGGCGCGGCGAAAATGGCGGCGCGTCATTTCAAGACGTAAACACTTGTGTCACCATAGCAACGCACTAATTTTTTAATTCAATGTCAAAACTCTAGATTTTCTGTCAAGCTATGGATAAGACCTTCGTTCAATACTGTTCTGTATTCGTAAATTCAAATGCAGAGTAAATTCGTAAGACGGCAATTCGTGCAAAATTATTCCCTAACCATTCCAAAATATCAAAAATGCACAACGTTAATATTCAAGATAATACTCCCGGAGTGCAACCTGTTTTTTTTAATGACAATAATATTGTCAAAAAATTGTTTAGAAAACAAAAAACCGACTTCAAAAAACCTTCCTCTAAAAAGCAAGAAATAATATTCGTAATAATAAAAACACGTCTATTGAAGTCGGGTGGGGCTGGAGTAGGTACATATTCCTTTTTTTTTTATTCTAAAAGCCACACCCGACTTCAATAGTGTTTTTATTATAACGAATATTATTTCTTGCTTTTTAGAGGTAGGTTTTTTGAAGTCGGTTTCTTGTTTTTTAAACAATTTTATTTTTTTTTATTTTTAGTGTAGGTATATTATTTAGGTAGAAAAATCGGCTCAGCCAAACGTGAGTTAATCGCGGAGAAACATATATACATGCGGGTCAAACTGAGAACCTCCTTTTTTAAGTCGGTTAAAGAACTACACTTAAGATATCCCTTTTCCAACAAAAAAATAATTATCTTATTCAGTTCATAAACAAAGAAGTTATACGACTGATCATCGAGGTAGTTCACAGAAAATCATACTATTTTCGTAATTTTTTCAAGATTACTTGAAAAGTACTGAACCGATTACAAAATTTTAAAAAATGGGAGCAACTTGGAAGTTTACCTAATGTAATAACGTTTGAATCATTTCAATCGGTTCAGCCGTCTTCGAGTAATCGGTGTACATACAAAAAACAAAAAAAAAAAATGGGTCGAATTGAGTACCTCCCTCCTTTTGAAGTCGGTAACAAATAACAAAAAAAGAGAAACAACCGCATCAATTAATTTATATTGATTTTTTAATTCGCGTATTTATATGTTTACGCTTACTACTTAAAGGTACTCGATAACGACATTTATATTTGTATGACAATTTTTAGTTTAGCGTACTGCCAGAGACGCTGTGCTAATTTGCATACAATAATGCTTATTACAGTCGCTATCGAGTATAACAAACATAATTGTGCAAATTAATAATACAGGCACAGCAACGCTCTTCACTTCCAAAGAGATTCATCTAAGTTTTGAAATATGCCACTTCGACTCGTTGATAAATGTCGATTTAAAAAAAGTTTTTTGGCTCATGCCACCAATCGATACCGCCTCGAACGAGCGACAAATCAAATGTTATAAAGCGAATAATCTATCAACGCAAGTCGCCACGGGGCGATAATTTGCAAAAACAATTTTAAACTCGTTTTCAAGCTGTCGCCGCTCGCGGATGGAATGAAACAAATGTTGTGTTGCATGAGTGAGCAATCGTTGTTGCCTGTGACCACTAAGTATAATCATACTTTTATAATGTTACCTACGATACTATCGCAACAAAATAGAGGTAATAACTTAAATCGAGCTTGTATTATAAAATTCTTGTTATTATTACTATTATTACCGCCACGGCCTCTGTGGTCTAGTGGTTCGCCCACCCGTGTAAGACGCAGGGGTCCCAGGTTCGATTCTCAGGGGTTACAATTTGTAATCGGTTTGGCTGGTGGTAGGGCTTATTTCAAGTCCACCTGGCTAGCTACCACCATCTTAACTTAGTCTGACGACATAACAACAATATGAAAATTTTTGTGTTCTGGCAGTTAGAGGTAAGGTAGCCAGTTCCTCAGTGAAGAGGATTCCGGGTGTAGTGCGCTTCTACCTTCGGCCTTATCGTTACTTAACATCAGGTGAGATGAAGGCAAAGCACTATTCCGTTGTGCATAAAAAATATAGATGTAACCATAGACATAGAAAAATTTTCGCTGCGCTCAAGAAGACCAACAAAGCGTGGAAAAGAGAAGTTAACATCATATGGACACGGTCTATGTAAAAAAGAGACAAAGGATCAAGTGACATGTGCCAACATTTTTTACAGTAAGAGCCCCTAGCGTCCCGCCTATCAAATGAGCAATCACAGTTTGTTTAAAATATTTTTTAATCTTAATTACAATTTAAAATAAAGGTATCGTGGAGCTATGGTGTCTTGTACTCTAGGTAATTGTGATGTGACAAAAAGAAATAATCCAAGTAATCACACTTTTCAAAGGTAAAGAAGATATTGCCACACATTTCTCTAAAACCAAATTTTGCTACATTTATTCGTTTATCGACAAAGAAAACAGCATGGAACATAGTTTATTAATTTCCTTTGCCATAATATAGTCATATTTTATGTATCTAAGTCATATTTTACGTATCTCATATAAAATGTATTGATTCGTTTTCGGATCACCTGTTTATTGACTTTGTTATTCTTTGACATTCTATTTCTATGGATGTAACTAACTTAAATCGAGCATGTATTCTAAAATTCTATTGTTATTAAAACTATCATCCGTTGGAGCTAAAAATTAATCAAACACCCACCTACCTTATTTTGTAATAATTACCATTTTTAATTATTCCTTATTACGTAATAAGCGCACCACATTGATATTTCTGGAAAAATCGATGTATTTTATTAAAAAATCAATGTTAAAGTTTAAAATTTTAAACCGCGCCAAAAACGCTATGGCGCTGGAAACGTCACTTGTTGACGTCACAAGCCTGTAAAAATTGTAATATCCTTAGCCATTTGACAGCCATCAATCGCGGATATGGTCGTGTCAAACGCCTGAAGCCATATTTATTTACAGGCAAGTGACGTCTTCAGTAATCTTTGAGCGTTTTTGCCACAGAAAAAAATAAAAAATATTGCAATTTTTTAGGTGAAATACATCAATCAATAGACTTAATTTAGTCTATATAATAGTTGAATACGTTTTTTTACGCCATTATCTATTAGGATGGCCACAATTTGCAGTATATTTTCAATGTTGTCAAATACCCTATTCAATTACGTTTAAATTTAATAATTAATATTTTAATAAATTTAATATTTTAATAAAAAAAAAACACCAATGGAAATTAAAACTGTTTTAATACATTATTATAATACAGAAACGTTAGATTTGTAATTAACAATTTATAACAATTAGAAATTAACTTCAAAGCTTTTAATTTTAAATAGGTAAATTCAACGTTATTCCAAGAAAAGTACTGAAAGAAAACAGCCGTCAGCCTGTGTTGTACATCTATATATATATAGACTCTCAAATAGAGATATTCTTTCACTCGTATTCACAAACATTATTTATTTATTTATGAACATTACTATGAGGTGCCCGCGGACGCACAGTATCCCACGAACCAATTACACGTAAAACAATCGAACCAATGAAGGCTTTTCAAAGTATCATTTAAAAATAAAAATAATAACTATTTGCCTCACTAGATGGCGTTGATGGAAAGAGAAGTGTCAAAATTGGCTTTAAAATATAAACGGCCTGAACCAAAGAGGAAAGTAAGCGCTCGCTGGCTGACATCTACCCAAAGAGAAACATTTTAGGGTTACAGTCATCTGCCTGCCTACTTGAGTACTCTTCGAAGCTTAGTAAAAAAAATCTAATTGACACATACATTTTTATCGACGCCATCTATCGAGCTTACATATTTTTGTCATTCTGAAAAGCCCTCATTACAGCCATGTTATTCTCTAAAGTTAGCAGCGTCGAGTTAGTCACCGTGGCAGCGTTGTCTGACAGGTGTCATATTCCCATTACTGGTTAAACTCTTTAGAATCTATGATATTTTTCCTGAGACTCAGTAATGGGTATAAGCATAGACATAGAAAAAATTTTCGCTGCGCTCAAGAAGACCAACAAAGCGTGGAAAAGAAAGTTAACATCATACGGACACGGTCTATGTAGAAAAGAAACAAAGAATCAAGTGACATGTGCCAACATTTTTTACAGTAAGAGCCCCTAGCGTCCCACCTAGCAAATGAGCAATCACAGTTTGTTTAAAATATTTTTTAATCTTAATTAGAATTTAAAATAAAGGTATCGTGGAGCTATGGTGTCTTCTGTTCTAAGTAATTGTGATGTGACAAAAAGAAACAATCCAAGTAATCACACTTTTCAAAGGTAAATAAGATATTGCCACACATTTCTCTAAAACCAAATTTCGCTACATTTATTCGTTTATCGACAAAGAAAACAGTGTGGAACATAGTTTATTAACTTCCTTTTCCATAATATAGTCATATTTTATGAATCTAAGGCATATTTTACGTGGTTCCCTATGTATTTGCATAAAATTTTAAGGCATAATATGTCATAGCATAATATGATTTCGCCGAATGATGTGTACGCATAATATTATTTAGTCATAACAGCTTATGCATAATTTTTTAAGCATAACTACTTTAAGCATAATCATGTTTAAGCATAATATTCTTTAGCATAAATTTAAACACGCATAATGTAATTTACGCATATTTTTATAAACAAAAAAATCACGACGTTTAAAATCACGAAAGAACATTTTACCTAAAATACAAAATCCCGAAGCTTAAGAAACCGAAGGTTAATTGAGGGTTACATGCCAGCAGGTCGGTTCTGGCACTTCGCCGGCCGCTGCCGCGGCACGCTTGCTTCGCTCGCTCGGCTCGTGCGTTGTTAGTCGTAATGGAACCTTACCTCCTCCTCGCTCGCTACGCTCGCTCGTCATCGCACCTAATAGAACTAAACAGACTTTCGGGATTTTTAACTATCGGCATTTTAACTTTCAGGGTTTCGAACTATCATCATCTAATAATCGATCTTTTAAGTTTCGGTCTATTGGATATCGACACTAAGGATTTTCGGTATTTTAAAAATAGGTGTTTTATGAGTCGATATTTAGGTCGTATGTGTTATGAGTTTTTGACATTTTAATACAATACCTACCCCTTTTGCATGAAAATAAATAAGTGCGTAAAAATATTTATTCTTATTGTTTTTGATTTTTATGTCTAAATAATATTAGGCTAATAGAAAATATGCCTAATAACATTATGCGAAAACAAATTAGTCTAAATGATAATTATGCTAATATAAATAGTATGCCAAAAAACAATTATGCGAAAGTATTATTATGACAAAAAAGATTATGCCAAATCCGTTATGCCAAATCAAATTAGGTATAAAACAATTATGCGAAAACAAGGGATCCCATTTTACGTATCTTATATAAAATGTATTGATTCGTTTTCGGATCACCTGTTTATTGACTTTGTTGTTCTTTGACATTTTATTTCTATGGGTATGTATGACATGTGTCAGAAATTCGACAAAAGGATCACTCATAGTGAAGTTGCATGTTAGAGAATAGCGGGTTACCTCTATCTGGCAGAAACTTGATGCTCCGAAATTTATTTGGCAGAACACACTTGGCAGAATCTTCTTTAAACGAATATTTTTAAGGCATAAAAATTGTATAATATAATTATTGTTTGGCAGAATGTTTACATGTCCGAATTAACAATGGCATTGTAAACTTAGCAGGTGCAGGGGTTCAGCAACGTCGGGCAGAAGAATTAAAACTCCAGCTTTTTTTTACTATTTGTATTTTCAAACCATAGTAGGTATATATTGAACTGAACTGAACTGAACTGAACAATTTTCATACAAAACAGCCTTATTTAAGTACAAAATGTTTACTCGCACTTAGTGGCTAGTTAGTTTTCTACAATATAGCTATTAGCCAATTACAACGCATACAGTTTGCACACGGCACTAATTTTTGCACACGGCACCAATCTTTCCTGTCTCTTTCCAACATTATAGTGCTATTTCTTTCTAACGGTGCAAACAAAATCGCTAATAGTATCTATACAAGAAAGATAAATAACAAATCAAAGGTCTTAATTCCTATCTTAATTTCTACATGTAAAATATACTAGATAAACATAATTTAGTGTTCAAATAAGAGAAAATAATGTGATAAAACAAAGTAATTCTACAAAATATCAAAATTTAAACTATCTTAACTATATTTACATATTTTACAATCGTTCTGCCGTCAACATTCCACCCCCTGGTTGCGGATTTACTCCCAACCATCATGCCTCTGTAGGCAGAACTACCACTTTAACTGCAGGGCGGCGTAATGTCCCACGGCAAGTCCTTATGTCTACTATCCTAACTTGGCCATCCGCTCCAGGGTAAACCTTTACTATCACACCTCGGGGCCAGACGTTTCTGGGCAGAATGGGGTCGACGATTAACACTAAGTCCCCAACTTTCAACGGTGCCACATCCTTCGTCCGCTTCGATCGCTTTTGAAGTGTCGGCAGATACTCTGACACCCAGCGGCGCCAAAATATGTCGGCCAATGCTTGTGCAGCTTTCCATTGTTTCTTCGTTGTCAGGTCTTCTTCCGAAAAATGTCCAAGTCTGGTGGTCGTTGACGCGGTACCCAAGAGTAGATGGTTTGGAATTAACGTCACTGGGTCGTTCGGATCCACAGAGACGTGGGTCAGTGGTCTGCTATTGATCGTAGCTTCCACCTTAGCCAGCAGTATATTTTCAACGTCCATCTCGAACGCAGTTTTCTGAGACTGAAGGATCAATATCTTCTCAGCTTCTCGGATCAAGTCTCCAGTGACCTCGGGCCGTTCTTTCAGCCTTAGGCGCTTGATGAAGGCCAGCACACGAGCCATTGTTCTCACCGCCCGAATCCAGGATGAAAAACGCTGGACTTCCAATATAGTGGGCGGGGCTTCCGTGATGGTGTGAACTCGATTCGGGCGTAGTTCACTGGTCTCTTCATCGGTGGCATTCGATAAGCCTTCTTTCGGCCACTCATCCTCATTTTCCTTAAGAAAGTCTGGGCCTGAGAACCATATCGACTTTTCTGGCGTCCAACCCTTTCTTGTTGCTTCGTCAGCTGGGTTTTGTGCTGTCGGAACCCATCTCCATTCATCGCTTCTGGATCTCTCATCTATTTTAGCTAAGCGATGTGCCACGAACGGCTTGAAATCCCTCGGGTCCGATCTAATCCAGTGCAAAACTGTTTTGGAGTCTGTCCAAAATACTCTTCTTTTTATCTTGAAGCTATGTTCTTTCTCCACCATGTTTGCCAGGCGGCAGGCTAGCACGGCTGCTTGCAGTTCAAGCCGTGGCATCGAGACCATCTTCATGGGTGTCACTTTGGCTTTTCCTGAGACGAGCGCCACTTCCCTTTTCTGGTCAACGAAGTACGCGACGGTGGCATAAGCTTGCTCGCTCGCATCGCCGAAGATATGAAGTTCAACTTCTTCTTCCTCGATCCCATAATGTCTCGGTATTTTCAGTTCTCTAAGCACATGAAGACTTCTTATCCATTCTTTCCATTCTTCATGACATTCTTCGTTTATTTTCTCGTCCCATTTGACGCCGGTCTTCCATATCCGTTGCATTAAGATCCTTGAGCTGATTGTCACTGGGCATATCAAGCCTAGTGGATCAAACAGACTCATTATGAGTTTGAGGAACTCTCTCTTTGTGGGCACTTCCTCGCCACTCGCAACTTCTTTCTTGATTTTCTTGAATGACACGTCGAAACTCAGGGTGTCATCACTCGTTTGCCATACCAGACCCAACGTTCGTTCTGTTTCTCCACCAAGCTTTGACAAATTCACGCTTTGCGGTGCCACGTACGGGAGCTTTTCACGCAACTCAGGATGGTTGGTCGTCCACCCCCTGATGTTGAAGTTCCCTTGAGCGTGAATGTCACTTATTTCTTTAATCATCTTGATGGCATCTTCCACATTTTCTACACTATCTATGTAATCGTCCATATAGTGTCGTTTCTTAATAGCCTCGACCGCTTCTGGGAACTCTTCTCTAAACCTCTCAGCGTTTCTGTTTAGCACGAAGATTGCCGATGTTGGAGAAGATGTTGCTCCAAATATCATCGATTCCATTACATATATCTCAGGGTCTTCATGTTTGTTCGCACCTCTCCACAGAAACAGCTGTGCTCCTTGGTCTTCTTTCCTTATCTTTACTCTAAGGAACATATCCTCGATGTCCGCGGTGATTGCGATCGGCTTCTGGCGAAACTTAAATAGTATTCCTAAAAGGGAGTTCAGTAAATCTGGGCCGCTCAATAGCTGGTCATTCAATGACGTCCCTTTATATGTCGCAGCTGCATCGAACACCAAGCGCAACTTTCCTGGTTTATTGACGTTTGTCACGCCAAAATGCGGGAGAAACCAAGTGTGTTCGGAAGGTATCGGTTCTTCCACACGTTTCGCGTATCCTTTTTCAATTAACCTGCTTATCTGGGCGCAGTAGGCAATCGCGAAGTCCGGGTTTCTGTCCATTTTGCGCTCGATTCCTCTTAGGCGTTTCTCAGCGTCGTTAAAATTATCTGGCAGCTGGACGTTATCTTTTCTCCAGAGTAGTCCCACCTCCCAACCTTCATTGGTAAGGCGCACAGTCTCATTGAGTATGGTCTCAGCTCTCTGTTCTTCGAAGTTCACTCTCTTTTTGGCGACGATCCCCATATTTTCAATGTCAAACTGCTGTTTGACGAGATCGTTCAGCTCCGCCATGCAGTTTACGGTGTCGGGCTCGTCGCTCTTTGTACTTACCGGGCCATGAATTACCCAACCTAGCTTGGTCAGGGAGGCCACCGGTCTTCCCGATTTCCCTCGCCTTATGTCGCCGCCCACTATTGTTTCCCAATTGTCTTGTCCTATGAGGACTAGTGGGACAGCGTCTCTCATTTCTTCAATTCCCAATCCTTTCAAATGATCACTATTTTCGATCACACTCTTTGGCACAGTCTGCGGCGGCAGGTTCATCTCCCTGATGGTCCTCATCTTCAGAATGCGGGGTTCTTCATTTGGTCCCCATAAAGTCACACTTACTAACCTTGATGAGTCATCTTCAATCGAGTGTCCGCCGGCACTGAGGATCTGGATCGGTGATCTCGGACCTCGCAATTCCGTGGCAAGAGTCTCGTCTATCAACGAAATAGTGGCACCGTCGTCAAGCAGAGCGTAAGTGTCAATCAGACGACCCCCGTTTTTCACTTGTACAGGCACTACCTTCAGGAGTGACTTCACACAACGTCTGTCCCCGAGGTTAGTGACACGCTCAGTCTGAGTAGAAATATCAAAAGGTTGGTTACCTGGTTTATCCACGTGCAGGAGCGTGTGATGGCCATAATTACACTTAGCACATTTCCTATATTTACACCTTAATCGACTATGATTGCCACTTAGACACTTAAAACATAACTTATTGTCTTTAACAAAGTCCCAACGTTCATTTACACTTTTGTCACGAAAACTGTCACACGAAGCTAACCGATGATCACTATCACATAGCACGCACTTTATTTCACTGTTGTTATGCACGTTTACTTTATGCACATTTTTCACACTGGCACGGTTACTCACAGTTTGATTCCGTGGTGTCACCTGCCTTTGCGCAGCCGCAGGTCTGCTCCCGATGATGTCGGCAGGAAGCACGAAAGCTGCGGTGTCGGCGAGCTCCTCCAAGAAGTCCACGAATATGATGAGGGTTGGTGACACACGCAGATCGACTCCACCGGCGATGGCTTGACTCCGTGCAAACTTGGAGTACTCGTGGCGCTGGGTCGGTGTTAGTTTCTCCAGCAGCTCACTCACAAGTTGTGGGTTGTTGATGAAGCCGTCCGCCTTGATGTTTCTGAGTGTGGAGATGCAGGAGCGGACGGTGGCACTGAAGACACGAAGGCCATCGCTGTCATTGTCGGCGGTCTTGGGTAGTGCTCGAATCTTCCCGATAGCGCTCTTCAATAGGAGGTTTGGATCCCCGTAGGTGCGCTCTAAGCATCTCAGGATCTCGCCAGGATCGGAGCTGGTGCGGAGAAGGTCTTCAACCAGTTGCTTCGCCTTGCCATGTATTGCTGATTGTAGTCTCGCAAGGTTTTCTGATGGCCGGAACTCGTACTGGGCAGTGGAATCTTCATATTTCTTCTTAAAGGCAAGCCAGTCAGCTGGATCCCCACTGAAGTTAGGCAACTCGTAGAAAGCTCGTGGCATAGGGCGTGGTTTGGCCATGTCTCGTAGGGTTTCGGCCAACTCTTCAATCGCCTTCCCGGGTTGTCGACGTCCCCTTGATGAATCACGTCCATCTCGGCCAGAATGCGGGGTCTTCTCACGAGCGGGCTCAAAAGGTGACTTCTGGATCCACTCCGGGATGCGATCTTCTTTAGGTGGTTCTATTCTCGCTAAGGCCTCTTCCTCTTCTTCCTCCTCTGCGTCTAGTTCCGCCAGTTGCATTGCCTTCTTTTTCTCGGCGAGACGCTGTTGTGCTGCGCACATTTCAAGTTCTGCTTCGTATTCGATTCTCTTTCGTGTCGCTTCTCTGTGTGCGCGACTGGAACGGGACGACGTGACACTTGGAGCTTTTCGGGGCGCTCGTACGGTGCTCACGGTCGGCGTTGCTTCATGATCTGGATCTCTGGTCGTGAAATCCACCACTCTTCCACCAATGCCGGAAGACGGAATCTCTGGGATGTATATTTCACCAGGTATCCCTTGGTTAACCGTCGACGGCGATCGGAGTGGGCGGACGAACGTAGCTACCCCGGAGTCTGCGGGTTCCGTATGTGCAGGATCGCTCTGGGCCGTTGACGTTCCGCCTCTCTCCTTTGCCTTGCTCCTCGTCGGGTACGACATGGTTGCTTCTTCAAGTATCCCAGGAATTCTTCAAGTCCCAGACTGAATGATCCAAAAATATTCTAAGTCTTGGGAATTTTTCTTCAAATTTTCTAAGTCCTGGGTGCTGGCAGCGAAATCTTCTAAGTCCCCGGCGGATCCGGCTCGAAGGACCACTTGTAAGCTTAGCAGGTGCAGGGGTTCAGCAACGTCGGGCAGAAGAATTAAAACTCCAGCTTTTTTTTACTATTTGTATTTTCAAACCATAGTAGGTATATATTGAACTGAACTGAACTGAACTGAACAATTTTCATACAAAACAGCCTTATTTAAGTACAAAATGTTTACTCGCACTTAGTGGCTAGTTAGTTTTCTACAATATAGCTATTAGCCAATTACAACGCATACAGTTTGCACACGGCACTAATTTTTGCACACGGCACCAATCTTTCCTGTCTCTTTCCAACATTATAGTGCTATTTCTTTCTAACGGTGCAAACAAAATCGCTAATAGTATCTATACAAGAAAGATAAATAACAAATCAAAGGTCTTAATTCCTATCTTAATTTCTACATGTAAAATATACTAGATAAACATAATTTAGTGTTCAAATAAGAGAAAATAATGTGATAAAACAAAGTAATTCTACAAAATATCAAAATTTAAACTATCTTAACTATATTTACATATTTTACAATCGTTCTGCCGTCAACAGGCATACTATTCAGATGGCAGAATTTCATTATGCATAAATACATTTGGCAAAATTTTTATTCGCAGAATTTCGTTTGGCATCGTTTGATTTAATTTTTATTTTTGGTTAATTTATTATTGTTTAAATATTTCTATTCAAATGTATGGGTATCAAGCCTGAAATAAATGATTTTTATTTTTATTTATTTATTATTTATAACGTTTATTTAGTCGACAATTATTTGGTATAATTTTCACATGGTATACTACGAATATGGCAGCATTTCATTAAGAATAATGTCATCAAGCATATTGTAATCTCTAAAAAAATGCATTTTAACTTCAAATTGAATTAAAAATTTGTCTTAAAAAGTCAATATGTTGAATTTGTGTAAATGTTGTGCTACAAAAGTCAACAACAGAACGAATCGCTGCAAAACCGATATGCATGCTGCTTGCTTGCATGCATGCATGCTTGTTTATGCTGCTTGCATGCTTGCCGGGGGGTGCAGGGGGGCTGGCCCCCCTGCTCGGGGGGGTCGGGGGGCCTGAGGCCCCCCGCTATAAAGATAAACTTTTAATGCACCTACCAGTAGGTTAGGTTAGGTTAGTGTTTTGACCACTCGCAGCGGAGCGAGCGAAGCGAGCGGAGCTCCACAATGCTTGCATGCATGCTGCATGCTTGCTTGCATGCTGCATGCTTGCTTGCATGCTTGCTTGCATGCTGCATGCTTGCTTGCATACTGCATGTTTATTTGTCTGCATGTAAGGATGCATGCAGCATGAAACATGTGTGTAAGTAATACAAAATTATTCTAGATATGAATTTTCTAATAAATGTATGCCAAAAGATGATTCTGACTATAAACTGTCTGCGATATGATGGTTCTGACTGTGAACTTTCTGCGATATGATGGTTCTACTATTTGATTATTATGGATATGAAATGTATGCCAAAAGATGATTCTGGCTTACAAAATTATGCGTTTTAAGTGTATGATAAATGAGTGTATGCCAAAC
Organism: Agriphila geniculea; assembly: GCA_943789525.1. Lineage (NCBI taxonomy): Eukaryota > Metazoa > Arthropoda > Insecta > Lepidoptera > Crambidae > Agriphila > Agriphila geniculea. The sequence goes on along the minus strand of OX038873.1, from coordinate 17,386,793 downwards.
GATTTTCTGCGACATGAAGTTTATGCCATTAGTTGTTATGCATAATAAAATTATGACATAAAAAGTTCTGCCATAAAAGGTAGACTCGAGAATAGCACGGTAGTCAACTTTTATTCACTAGACAACATTTTATAAACGATATTCCACAGTGCAGAGATATATAAATCTTCGTAATTCTCAATTTCTCTTTGTTGACTACCTACTTTATTTGAAAAATAAAATTTATGGGGTGACCAGATATTCCTAATTTTCCTTTTCCCACAGAAAAAGGTCGGTCGTTTCAAAGGTATACTGTAAACCTGTTATCTCTAACCGAATCTTTAATCTAAAATTCAAGTTATAAAATTGAGAGTAAAAAAAATATCACAAGGAAACTGCAGGGCCGAAAAGAAATTATGAGGTCGGGCATAAAACGTGCCCCAAAAGCGATGATAGGCCGGCCTCGGATCATTAAACAATCTTTTGAGGCTCTGCACAGTTAGTAGTTTGACTGCGCTGTCTGGAGCTTTGTACCCAGTTCGATATTTGTGTTACGAGAAGCAAAAGTTAGTTATGAATTCATTAAATAAATAAAATTGGATAGTGCTAATTCGTTCCCGTTGTCCCCCACTGTTTGTCCACTACTGGTGGATATCGAGAAATAAAAGTATGGATGGTCTATTCCCGTTGTCCACACTGAAAAATGTATAAGAAAAAGCATTTTCCCGATATTCCCTAGTAGTGGACAAGGATGGGAGATAGAGTGAATAGTCCGAATTTTTTGTTAAGCAATGTAGAAATAGATTTGTTTTTTGGTCTTATAGTGTTGTTTTGTGCTTCTGATATCAACAGCTTGATAATGGGCTACCATCTAAAATAATAAAAAGTCTAGGTTCATTTCTCGCCATGAGATGTATTGTCTAAGTTGTACTGTGAGAAAAACGGAGCACGTTAATCACGATACAACTTGAAACAAGGTGTTAATGTTTCTTTTACAGAGAAAACCGTAAGTCTGAATGGAAACTGTGATTGTTGGAAGAAGAAAAACGCATATTTTTATTATTAAATTTTTGCATTTACGATGGTCTTCAAATATTATAATTAGGTGGAAAAAAACGACTTGTCGCCTTTAGGTGGGACTCGAATTAACAATTCTTTTTTTAGTACGAGTTCAGAGACGAGTCCTTTTTTTCTAGTATTATATTAAACATTTTATGCTACGCAATATTACATAGCTAAATCCAGAAACTGAATAATGTATGTAATATTTGCAATAGGTAGTCATTTGGAAGAAAGCCTATTTATAAATAATAGCGACAACCATACAGGTTTTCTCGTTACTTACCACTTAGTATTCAGGAGCGGCTGGCTACTTTATAGAGAAATATTTTTCTGTAACATAACAAATAATGCAAATAAACCGAGCCGTTTTTCCCATCGTACATTCTTTGTGTCCTTTGAAGCTGACACTTTATTTAATGCTACTTTTTTCGTACAAACTTGCTTGTTACGCTTTCAGCATAATGATTATTTTTATATTTATCCACAGAAAGATGTGACAGTGGAGTCGTGGTCTTGACGACATTAAATGTTTGAAAAACTAAGCACCTATTCCTATTAAGTTAATTTTAAAGAGTAGTTACCTATTGAATTCAGAGTTAAGATAAACATTGATTTGTAACAGTAAATACCTAGCGTAGGTAAAACGAAGTAGAATAAAATAAAAATAAATAAATGTTTATTTATTTTCCCATCACAAATAAAGACTTGGTAATTAGAAGCTACACATTGAGGTTACTATATTTGTGAGGGACTGGTGCCTGAAATAGGTTTCAGAAATAGAAACCTGTGACACAGGTCACCCGGCCCACCCACAGACAATAGTTTGTCCGTATACATATGTGACTTGATACTTACACCTAGTACAAGATGATGAACAAAAGTAAATTATAATTTCAGGATGATTTCAGTTATGAAACTTGAACAATACAACGTAAACTAAACTACATATAGTAAAAAAATGAGATAAAAGTACCTAAATGTAAAAGTCTCATTTCCATACCTTTATTGCTTATCCCCGACTAAACAAATTCTGTAGCTGTATACCTAGCAGATATTGTAGCGGCAATAATTATGAGCATCCGACACGATTATAATCTGTTGAAGTGGATACCCCGCCACTGAGCAGCGAAGTGCCCTCAACAATTTGCCCAGAACATTATTCGCGATGATGTTCAAAGCACTCGTCTCGAAACACTTAATGCTGACTAAAATTGCTGTAATGTTGCGCCCCGCGCGGCTACAAAACCCACTTAAACACAGACCACTGAAATATAGGGGAAAATTAATAGACTTCCTCACAGTCCGCAAACAGAATATTTCTCAGGTTCTTAGTGAAATGTCTTCTATGCAAGATGGAAAAAGATACTGATAAGGACTAATCCCAACCTTAAATGTTTCTAATCCAAATAAATCAAAACCTATAGAGAAGGTACTTTCCGTCACCTAGAGTCATAGAATTCGGAAGGAAGCACGGTGTCACACTCACAGCACAAGTGCAGAATTTTTTATATTTTTTTTGTCCGAGCAAGCGCGAAGCGTTTCTGCGCGTTTCTTTCGTATATGTCCTGTTGTCCGTTCCATAATTTTTGAAGTGACAACTTTTTTAGCGGCGTTGTACGCTTTTTTGTAATGGGGAAAAAATCTTAAACACGCGTCAGTCAGTCAGGATCACGTGACCCTGATCGAAAATTCGTAAGACGGATGTGACGGATGGAGAGTAAACAGCCGGCGGCGGAAGTATCCCCCTCTCTTGAAAATGGCGGCGCCATCGGCGGTTTCCTCCAAGCTATGGATTAGACTTTCGTACAATACTGTTCTGTATTCGTAAATTCAAATGCAGAGTAAATTCGTAAGACGACAATTCGTGCAAAATTATTCCCTAACCATTCCAAAATATCAAAAATGCATAACGTTAATATTCAAGTTTTCACTTCTGCCGGTACTCCCGGAGTGCATCCCGATTTTTTTATATATAATATTTTAGTCGAGCCAGATTTTCGAAATTTTGCGAAATAAAAAGTAAGTGCTTGGACAATTTCATACAGCGCCATCTAGCACCAAAATAAGCAACGCTTGTAATATTGCTTTTAAAGCGAGGTTAAACTAAGCTATTATTTATTGTGCCTACAAACATTTGGCTAACATTTATACTAGGTACGTATTATTAAGTGTTTATAACACCTAGTTTATTTTGCTTGAATTTAAAGTTCTCTACATAATGTAAATGATGTGAACTAAACGCTGCTTGACGTATTTTTAATAGCAAACCTTTTCTTTGGTAAAATAATAGGCTTCATTATTCATTACTAAGGGTTTACTTTTTAGAATTTACCTCTAAGGTAAGGTCTGTTTAATACCTTCGCTGAACCTTGTGCTCAAATTAATGGAATAAAATTAACATGAATGGAATTTGGGCCTGGATTTATTGTTTAATTTCATTGCCAGCTGAGATAACAATACAACCCGCCTTTGAAGTTACGCTACCACTCAATCAACGTCAGTCGAGTGAACGGTAAAACGGCAATCGGTACTCCCACTAATTGAGGTTAAAAAAAATCCTGCCTAAGAAATAATTTTCAATGTCAATGGCGATTGATGAGTTTTCAATATTCCGTCCGATGAAAACACGAAAGTGTTAAATTAATAGATCTTCTGATAAGTTAAGCAATCAGCTTGATTGTTTTGTAGACCTAGTAGATTTATAATACTGAGGGTGATAGCGAAGGGAAATTACACAAAAACCTGCCGGTGATTTTTTATAGTGAAACCGTAACAATCAGTATTACTTTGTTCAGATTTTATTACGCTTAGCTTAGGATTCGTCTTAAAAACATTACTTGAACGAAAAACGTCACATTTTTTACACGACTGCCCAAAGCAAAAAGAGTGTATATGTGTTCAGGGTTCATGTATGTTTGTGGGTATGTGAGTTTCTTTATTCCACCGTAACTTTTAAATGCCTGAACTGATTATAAATGGGGTATCGTTAGAATCCTTACAGCATCCCGAGTGACACTGGCTATATTTTTTTTAGAAAAAACAATATGGCGACTGCACAACGCCATTTTCAAATGTGAAAAAAAAATGTTCTATTATTACAATATGGACATCAAATGAAAGGCCTTGATGAGCACATTCCAAAACTATATAATTATGTCACTAATATGTGTGAAATAAAAATAAATAAAAAAAAAAAACGACTGCCCTGCCAAAAATAAACTAAAAAGTTAAACAACAAGTGGCATTGCAGTCGGGGGACCTCTTTGATCACAAATTGTTCCATAATAAGGTCCCCCGACTGCAATGCCACTTGTTGTTTAACTTTTTAGTTCAGTTTTCGCAGGACAGTCGTGTTTTTAATATTTTTTTAATTTATTTATTTTTTATATAACAAGAGTGATTATGGGATAGCACCAATTGAGCATCTCCGGTTTTTTCCGTTTTAAAATCTGCAACTAGTGCTTTCCACTAGCAAATAGGTACCAATAGAACTGTTTATAATATTACTCGTATTTATTTCTCGGGATTTGACAAAATGATAAAGCCCGTGAAGTTAACTCCAAAGGAAAGTTCATTTAAGCATCTTGACTTGACTTACCGAAGAGTATAATAGTCGTCCGCTGCTATTGAAACCAGATTTAATTAGTTGGTAAAGTTGTACGTTGCTTGCAAATAATCTGTGTCTAGCTTCCAGACCTGGTAGCCTTTAGTACAAACGTCTCACTTTCCATTTAGCACGAACTAACTTTGTTGTGAAGGAGTATCTAACAATCGCTCAACAAACATTAATCTTTGTGATTTCTTTTGAATACTATCGCTAACCTTTGTTTCTACGCTACGCTAACTTTTGTATTTATTCATTTGTTTTTTGCGGTACTCAAACTTATGTATGTACCTACCTATTGTCTTCATGCCGATGTTTCGTGAAGGAAAACTTTTATTAATGATCAATGACACCGCCCCCTATTGTTAAGTGGAAAGCAGGAGGCACATTTCTAGTTAGTTTTTGTACGGCCAAAGAAACATTTTATGAGATAGTAACTACATACGATTAGTTATAGACGTATTATCTATACCGATTGCATTTAACTTATGATTAACGTTGACACAAACGGAGATCTTCCAACCACTACTATCATCTAAATTGTCTCCGTCTAAGATTGAGATGTGGCAATGTTAGGTCATCTGTAAGCCGCCGCATCAATTACGAGGCCACGAGATCTGTCAGCAATTTGACGCAGCCGCCAGGAATTAGGTTATGCAAATTAGACGTATAATGAACCACCCGCACTCCCTGTCCCTCAAGAAGCACTAAAGATAACAAGACCAGATAAGTGTCCATCGAGGCAGTTCATGTACTAAATCTGGGAATGTAAAAATGCTGACATTTTAGTATCAAAGTTAACTTATAAAGGGATAGAATGAATCACTTATCTAGAGAATATATTTGCTTATAACACAAACAAATGCTTCCTTAACGAAGAGCATATTCTCAACACTAGCTACGGAATCGAATAATGAAACTAGCTAACCAAGCACTAGTTAAATAAATCAGATCTTCCTCATTTGCATCGACATTAGCACAACATACACGCAGTACACGCTACATCAGTAATTTGCAGTTAAAATCACTATCCGAGTAATTCTATTCCAGTACGGGACTTTACCCGTCGCGTCGGTTGGAACATTCGGAGCTGAAGTTACACAAAACTTGGAGAGCACTGTCTCGAAATATGTTAAGCACAGATGTATGGTGCTTTACAACGTATTGCTCGCGTGTGAGATTGCGGTAACTATTATATGATTGTCTTAAAGTTATTGTTAATTAGACCACAAAATGTAACTCATGCTTGGTACAAAGTTGTTAAATGGATTTGTGAGCATAGTTTTCCACTCAAATTGCATCAGGGGATATTTATCTGACTCAAATTGAAATTGAAATATTTATATTATTTTAAAATATTGAAATAAAAAATATAAATGTTTTTTGACTTGGTAAATCACATTACTAAATCCATTGCCAATATTATAAAATATCTATACTATTATAAAACTGTATAATCAATAATTATATAAATTCCAATTTCAAAAACACTTATATACTTATATTAAGATAATTAATATATTAGAAAAATACTAGAAATAAATCGACTCACCCGTAGCATCATTCCGTCTAAGGTGCTACGGGTGAGTCGATTTTTTTTGTATTTTTAGGGTTCCGTACCGAAATGGTAAAAAAGATGGTGTGACTCAGTCTGTCTGTCTGTCTGTCCAGCTGGATATCTCGAGAACTACTAATGGTATTGTGCATAACGCACCTTTTTTATTGGTAATAATAATTGTCTATTAATGTGACATTGACGTCGGCGTGGACTTTGTGTTTTTTGCTTACTTGTCAAGTGTTATAAATTTTCCTTTATTTTCGCTATAATAAATTCCTTTCCATTACGTAGCCTTTTAATTGCTCTGCTAACCAGTTATACAGTCCATCACTCACATTTTGGTCCATTCTCGCCTACATTTTTTCTCCCCTTCTTTTCAAAATTTTTCTTCTACGTAATGGAAACACGGTCAGGTCGTACACTAGTTCCGGCAAACCCGCCGCTACCGACAACCTCAGCGGAGGACACGCACCCCGATGCGGGCGTAGTTAATGCGCCGGTGTCCAAGGTGCCACCGAAACCAGTCAGTGCTAATGGTACAACGACCAGCAGCCGCTCTTCAGCCACTGTGCGCGCCAGAAAACTGGAAGCGGAAGCTGAGTACGCGCGTCGCCTCGCCGAAATAGAAGCAGCGGAAATACGTCACCGTGCTGAACGGGAAGCAATCAGGAAGGAGCATGAGGCAAAATTAGCACAAATTGAAGCACAGAGTACCAGGGGCAGCCGATCGGCCAGCGTCAGCCGTAGCAGCATTGTGAGCAAGTGGTTAGAAGATAGTAATAATAATAATAAGCCTATCCAATCTCTCAACAAATTACCTTTTTCCCGCCCGCAAACTACGAATGACAACCCCCCTGCTATTTCTATCGCAGAACCAATTACCGCTTTAGTGTCAGCGGTAGATAAGTTAACTGATAAGATAGTTAGCCACCCGAAGGGGCCTCAAATAAAACTACCCAATTTTGATGGAAAGTCCCCTACGGAGTGGCTATCTTTTAGCCGTATTTTCCAGGATACTTCGTTAGCTTATACACCTACAGAAAATTTGGCACGCCTGAGCTGCGCATTACAGGGTGCTGCGCGTGAGGCAGTGGATAAGCTTTTAGTAACTGCGCGGACTCCTGATGTGGTGATGCGTGCGCTGCAGGTTCGATTTGGTCGTTCAGATTTGATCATTTTACAGGAACTTCACTCGGTAAGGTCTTTACCTAGATTAACGCATGATAGAGACTTAGTCATTTTCGCCAGTAAAGTTCGTAACTGCACAGAGACCCTGCGTCTTTTGGACGGTGAGGATTACCTAAAATCACCAGAATTTTTCAACGCAGTTTTGTCAAAGTTAACTACCGTTATGAAAAGTAGATGGTATGACTTCGCTACCACTTTCGAGTTTAGTGGCCAAAGTAAACTCGAGATGTTTGCAGAGTTTTTGGCCCGTGAGGTTGAAGTGCAAGCCAAATTCGGCTTAGTAGATAGTTCTAACATGCCCTTTGTTAACTTCGACAGACAGAGGAAGTTTGAACGTGTGAACGCGGTCGAGGCATGTAATGAACTGGAACACCAGCACCCACAACATTCCGAGTCTTCGCATCAACTGCTGCAGGCGTCCGATTTTTCGCCGCACCACGATTCGTCACTTTTTACTTCGGCTGAAAATTCATCAAAATTAACACCAAAACAAATTTGTTTACTTTGCAAAAAATCTCATACTTTGATTTGTTGTGACAAGTTTTTGGCATTATCATTAGATGACAAATGGCGTTTTGTCAAAGAGAATAAACTATGTCAAAAATGTTTGAAAAAAGGCGCACACAGTTACGCTACATGTCGTGCGAAAGGAGTTTGCATTAAAAGCGGTTGTTCTAAAAAACATCACAAACTACTCCATGATCCAAATTTCGTTCGGACCGCAGCTCAAGCACAAGTAGTCGAAGAGTCGAGTTTGCAATCAGCGCAGCCGCTGCCTCCACCGTCGGAATTAGCAGCACATACGACGTTCAGAAACAGTAGCCTATCGCGTAGACCTCTGTTAAAAATCGTCGCGGTCACCGTGTCAGGCCCTAGTGGTACTGTAGACACACACGCCTTGCTCGACGATGGCTCTACGGCTACTTTTGTTGATGCCGAAATTACGTCTCAAATCGGAGTAACAGGGACGTCAGGTCAAATTGATTTGCATTGTGTGGGAGGTTTAACGAAGCAAACACAAGTTCAATACGTTGATTTCCAAATTAAAGGGCGCTACTCTTCAAACATTTATGACATAAACCAGGCAAGGTCTATAGCCAATTTAGGATTATCACAGCAACGGGTCAATAAATGCGACATTGTAAACTTACCCTACTTGTCTGATATTGCGGGCGAGTTATGTTGCGATGCTAAGCCGACCATAATATTAGGCATTGATAATTGGCACTTGTCCGTACCTAGAGAGACAAGACAAGGTAATAAATCCCAGCCGGTCGCCATTCTCACCGCTTTGGGGTGGGTTCTCTTTGGGTTTAGCTCTAGTAAAACTAACTCTGTTCAATTTGTAAACCACGTGTGCGCTTCTGATTCTGAGAGTGACACTTTAATCGAGGATATAATCAAAACACAATATCGTATAGATTCTATTGGTATTACAAAACATGAAATGCGTGGCGCTAGTGATCAGCGCGCGTTAGAAATTTTGGAAAGCACAGCCTTACGTTTGCCGGAGGGCCGTTTTGAGGTCGGACTTTTGTGGAAATCAGACAACTTAAAGGTTCCGGATAGTGTAAATGTACATCGGAAAGCTGGTTTTGAAATGCGCAACTGGGTGTCTAATGAACCCGGGGCTTTAGCTTTATTACCCAAAGATTTGCACCTTAGCCAGTCATCATCAGGCACGCTTCAAGTAGACATAGGTAGTCTTGGTACACCAGTACGTACTCTTGGTTTGTGGTGGCAGCCAGGCACTGATTTGATTGCTGTAAATACAGGTCTTAAAAAAGATTTTGTTGTACCTGGTAGCCTAACTAAACGACAAGCTCTCACTCATATTATGCGAGTATATGATCCATTGGGCCTGGTGTCACCTGTAGTTGTAAGGGGGCGCGTTCTGTTCCAAGCTATATGGAGGCGTGGTATTGCTTGGGATGATAAGATTCCTCAAGATTTTATGTCCGAATGGTCTGACTGGTTTTCTGATCTTGCAAGAATTTCAGAGCTTAGGTTCCCTCGTCGCTATGATTTTAGGGAATCTGAAATTTCAGAACGCCAACTCCATATTTTTTGTGATGCTAGCGAAGTAGCTTATTCAGCGGTAGCTTACTGGCGGTTTATTCATAAAGATAGTGTAGTTTGGCTTGCGCTTATTGGTAGTAAAATTAGGGTTGCTCCTCTAAAGCCAACGTCCATCCCTAGGCTAGAGTTGCAAGCCGCGTTGATAGCAGCTCGCTTTGCGGAGACAATTGTTGAAGCACATAGGCATAAGCCTTCACGTACAGTTTTTTGGTGCGACTCAATGACAGTCCTAAGTTGGCTCCGCAGCGATGCTAGATCATATAAGCCTTTTGTAGCTCATAGGTTGGGAGAGATCTTAGAGCTCACTAATGTAAATGATTGGTTTTGGATTCCAAGTAATTTGAATGTGGCTGACGATGCCACGCGGGTACAAGGGGAAACCTTAACGTCGTCATCACGTTGGATTACTGGTCCTCAGTTCCTCCTTTCTGAACAAGATTGGCCTAAACAGCCTATGGTCCCCCCAAACTGCTGTAAATTAGAGTCGAAATCATCGGCACCACATTCCCACTTTCATTATATAAATCAAATCATCTCATCAATCTTGAATTTGCCACTCTCAGCCAACCCAAATCGTTTTAGTTCATGGCTTAGAATGGTACGTGTAACCGCTACTGCGCATAAGTTCATTTTTATATTGCGAATGCGTAGTTTGCGTAAACAGGGTATTGATCTTTGTAAGTTAAAGAAATTAGATGGTTATATTTGTTCTTTTGAAAACTGTTCGATTACTGTAACGGCACTAACTTCGCGTGGTCACACCGATTTTTCCAAAGCCATGACGGCGGAAGATTTGAACGTAGCTGAAAAACACATCCTTCGTCAAAGTCAGCTAGATAGTTTCAATGACGAGATCGTTTGTATTACGAGACGACAGCCACTTACTCGTCAAAGTCGCCTGTTTCAACTTTCACCGCAGATCGGTAACGATGGTCTACTACGTCTGCATGGTCGTATCTCTGCAGTTTCTGATGTCAGTGATGAAGTGAAGTCACCGGTTATATTAGACGGAAAGCACCCGAGCGTGCGTCTTCTCACTCACTACTTCCATACTCGAGCGGCTCATGCAAACACTGAAACGGTTGTTAATGAGTTACGTCAGTCATACTGGATTTTGAACTTACGTAGTACCGTGCGTACAGTCGCTCACAATTGTCAACTTTGTCGCCTGCGTCGTGCTTGCACCTTTAATCCACCGATGGGAGACCTACCCAGTGCTAGACTTTCACATCATAGAAGACCTTTCACCTTTGTAGGCTTAGATTATTTCGGCCCAGTACAAGTGACAATCGGTAGAAGGCACGAGAAAAGATATGTCGCTCTATATACTTGCCTTGTTATTCGAGCAGTACACCTAGAAGTTGTCAACTCACTGTCTACCGATTCAGCAATTATGAGTCTCCGAAGATTTATTTCCCGTCGTGGTACTCCAAGTGAAATATATTCAGATAATGGAACAGCATTCGTCGGTGCCAGCCGTGAGCTTAAATGTTTGTACAACCAGGAGATAAGCAATTTTGCCGCTAATGAACGCGTTCAATGGAAGTTTATCCCACCGTCAGCACCATTCATGGGCGGTGCATGGGAGCGCCTCGTCAAGAGCGTTAAAACAGCCCTTCGTGTCACCCTTAATGAGCGAGCGCCAAAGAAGGAAACGCTGACGACTCTTTTAGCAGAGGCAGAGTTTCTCATTAACTCCCGACCACTCACCCATGTCTCTGCCGATGCGGACGCTCCGGAAGGTTTGACGCCATTTCACTTTATAATTGGAAGTTCGTCTGGTCGCTCTGCACCGGCAGCACCGTTGACTGACAGAGATTTAAATACTCGGGCAAACTGGAGGGTCGCAGTACGCTTAAGCGACATGTTTTGGACACGTTGGGTGAGAGAATATCTTCCCAGTTTGTTGCCCCGACGACGAGAATCAGATAAACCGTGATTTCACACGATACCTAGTATCACAGAATTTGAAAATAAAATTCTAGGCTGTTGAATATCGCGTAGAGTTGTTTGAAGTTTATTTTGCCGACGAGCATGTCACGTGTTAGCCTGGATCAGCCAGCCGACATTTTCTCAGTGAGGAGTCGCACTAAACACCATTAATTTCGTTCAGCGACTTACAACTCACAGGCTTTAAGCCGCCCGCCCGCCGCGCCGCCGCCCACTTCGGCTTCGTTGCATAAGAAAATTAAAAAGTATCTGCAATACAGACACAGAGTAGTTATGTAAATATTTACATGTTTGTAACGCTGTTAATAGAAGAGCTCATGGCGGAGCTTGACAGACTGATCGTACTCGATCACGTTTGTTAAGCAACGCACCGTTCGGCCAGGTATCGGATGGGTGACCGTTAAGTGGCATTATAACTGAGCGCTTCCGTGCTTCGGAGGGCACGTTAAACCGTCGGTCCCGGCTGTTGTCATCTGATTACAGTCGTTAAGCTAAGTCAGAGGCCTAACAGGCGGCTTGATAAACTCTTACACCAGAGGTGGCCACTAATCCTCATACGATAAGAAAGAACGCTGTTGATTTCATGAAGTAAATTAATATGATTCGCTAGACAGTCTTAGTACAGAATAAAATAATAATACTAGTTAAACTCAATACATTAAAGTACCTATTAATTTAATTGCGAATATTTAAATCAAAATTACAAAACCACTTGATATGCACTAGAAAACATTTTTGACTAAGTATTTAGAATACCTACTCGTACCTAGTCTAAAAATAGATGATGAGACTCTCAATAATGGAGCTAATTCATTTAAGATTTAATTTTTTAATGTTTAATACAATATCTAATATTAAAAATCATGGCTACTGATATACCGACTTATGATTAAAATTAAACAGTTGCAGAATATCACGGTGTAGATCCTCTGAATTTAAACTAGAATCTTTGGCACATAACTACGGTAATAATTTTAAAAATTGTACTGTAGCTCTTGCCGCAGTGATAAATACTGAACACGCCTGTTTAAATCCTTTGTTTCCCGAGGACTATCTGGATCTCTGCTCTCATGAGGTATACCGGCTTACCAAAATTTAGACAATAGTATTTATTTTAACAGACGTGGGTAGTAAGCGATAAGCAGATCTAAGCTGAAATGTTATTAATTTACTTCATGAATGAAGTATATATTCGAAACTAGAAGGTTCTGTTCTGAAGAACGGAACCTTCTAGTTTCGAATACCCTACGTGTCGCCTTGGTTCAATAAGGAAGGGACGATATTCATTTCGTTTAGTAAGTTACAGCTCTCATTCGCTCAAAGACTCTACCTATTTGAGTATAAAAGGCAGCTGTCACAAAAAGACTGGTAATATAGATGACAAAATTTGTATAGTAACATCATTGAACTAGTTGCTTTGATCAGCAAAAGATGTACACCTACATTTTGATCCTATACATTGATATTGCCTCGATAGGTAACGTATCTAACTAATATTTAACTTTCTCGATAACTGTACTATGATGTTTTTATTTGAAACAATTAATCGATGAACTATATTATTATACTTCAGTGCTGGTGACTTCAACCACAGACTATACAACAAATATTGTGGGCTCCGCTCATTGGCTAAATCACAGAAAAAACACTATTTTAACGCTAGCTTATATGAATTTAATACGAATCGTATTAAAGAGGCCATCGAGCGGAATAAAGGCTCCAAAGTGTTCGCGAGAGATCTGTCTATTGGGCAAAGCCAGATGACGAAGCTGAAAACTGACGACGGACGCATCATCTCATCGAAACCTGAAATCCTGAGGGAGATCGAGAGTTTCTATGGGCAGTTATATTCCACGCAGACACCTGTTGAAAGCAAGGCTAAAGACCCCAGAGCCAAGCTTACCCGACACTATACCCAAGATATCCCGGACGTCAGCATATACGAGATTAGTATGGCTCTCAAACAGCTGAAAAACAACAAGGCGGCGGGTGACGACGGAATCACTACAGAACTTCTGAGAGCGGGCGGTAAGCCGATACTTAAAGTCCTCCAGAAGCTTTTCAATTCCGTCATCGTCGACGGCAGAACGCCGAAGGCATGGAACATAAGTGAGGTGATTTTGTTCTTTAAAAAGGGTGATAAGTCCCTCTTAAAGAACTACAGACCCATCTCACTTCTGAGCCATGTCTATTTGTTTTCGAGAGTCCTTACGAATCGTCTCGTTCGCAAGTTCGACGACTTCCAACCTCCCGAACAAGCCGGATTTCGAAAAGGCTTTAGCACCATAGACCACATCCATACGCTGCGGCAGGTTATACAGAAGACCGAAGAGTATAATCTGCCACTATGCTTGGCGTTCGTGGATTATGAGAAAGCCTTTGATTCGATTGAAACCTGGGCGGTGCTGCAGTCTCTCCAAAGGTGCCAAGTCGACTATAGGTATATCGAGGTGTTGAGGTACTTATACAAAAATGCCACCATGTCGATCCGAGTACAGAACCAGAGCACACGTCCTATCCAACTGCAGCGTAGTGTGAGACAGGGAGACGTTATTTCTCCGAAACTGTTCACAGCTGCTTTGGAGGACATCTTTAAGCTCTTGGACTGGAAAGGACTCGGCATCAACATTAATGGCCAGTACCTAACACACCTTCGTTTTGCCGATGATATAGTCCTTATGGCTGAGACCATGGAAGACCTGAACATAATGCTCGAAGATCTCCGTGGTGCTTCCCAAAGAGTGGGTCTCAAGATGAACATGGATAAGACGAAAATTATGTCAAATGGCCATGTTGTACCCTCTCCAGTTCATGTTGGGAACACTACTCTTGAAGTTGTTGACCACTACGTATACCTAGGACAGGCAGTCCAGTTAGGTAAGTCCAACTTTGAGAAAGAGATCTCTCGTCGAATCTAACTCGGGTGGGCAGCATTCGGGAAGCTTCGAAAAATCTTCGCGTCCGATTTACCTCAGTGTCTCAAGACGAAAGTCTATGAACAGTGTGTGTTGCCAGTGATGACTTACGGCAGTGAAACGTGGTCGCTAACTATGGGTCTCATAAGGAGGCTCAAGGTCAGCCAGCGTGCAATGGAGAGAGCCATGCTCGGCGTTTCCCTGCGTGATCGAATCAGAAACGAGGAGATCCGCAGGAGAACTAAAGTAACCGACATCGCTCGAAGGATTGCTCAGCTGAAGTGGCAATGGGCAGGACACATAGCGAGAAGAACTGATGGCCGTTGGGGCGGAAAGGTTCTGGAATGGCGACCGCGCACCGGACGACGCTCCGTGGGTAGGCCCCCGACAAGGTGGACCGACGATCTGGTGAAGGTCGCGGGAAGCCACTGGATGCGGGCAGCGCAGGACCGTCGTCGTGGAGATCCTTAGGGGAGGCCTATACCCAGCAGTGGGTGTCGTGCGGCTGATATGATGATGATGATGACTATATGATTTTGACAAGTCGGGCAGCGGTAGCGCAGGACTAATCAACGTAGAGATCCTTGGAGGAAGCCTGGGTAAATTCACAGACGTTTTGAACACTATCATTTTCCTCAAAATTAAATTACTGTGATGTAATGATAGGTTGAAGAGCTCGGTGGCGCAGTGGTCTATCGCCTGGCCCAGCGATTGCGCAGGTTAAGCAACGTTCGCAAGGGTCGGTCATGGGATGGGTGACCAAAAATTTATTATCTCAAGCTCCTCCGTGCTTCGGAAGGCACGTTGGTCCCGGCTGCATTTGCAGTCGTTAACACCCACCAATCCGCATTGGGCCCGCGTGGTGGGTTATGGCCCGTCCTCCTTATCCACCTATAAGGAAGGCCTGTGCCCCAGCAGTGGGGACATTAAAATGGCTGATGGACAATGATAGGTTGCAAAAATAATAAAACTTATGCTGCTAAACGATACCTGTCTGGGACCTATTCTTGTTAATGCACACGAGGACAGAATTTTTAAACTCCGAAATTATGAAAATATGTTGAGGAGAATGACGGCGTTCAAACCGCCCGTGAATTTACCCGCCTATACCCAGCAGTTGATGCCATGCGGCTGATATGATGTAAATTATGTTAATTTCAATATCTCACAACATTATTGTATATTTTTAATCTTTCCAAAGTATAACGATATCTTTAAATCTAAGGTTCAGTTGCTAACAAACTTTATTAAGTGCAGCGCATGTAGCCGAGATTGAACTAAAAAGGAGTTTCACAGCGCTATTAATTCCGTGCAGTGACTTACAACGCCCAACCTTTCTAAGCCGCTGCTGCGCCGGAGAAACCATTAATATCGGGAAGTGACTGCATCACGGTGACAGCATTTTGAGGCACCGCGCTTACTTAAGCGTTTCGATCTACCCAAAATTGTAAATGATCTTGCAATTTTAATCTCAATTAGGGTTAATAACCCTAAAATTGAGATGTCAATTTAATAGTTCTCTTTCAACTTCAATTTTTGTTTCACTTTCAATCATTTTGCCAGCTCTCGTAGGCACTAGCTTTCATTAACTTAAATACGGATATATTTTCAATTGATATACACACATCAACAAAGAATAAAATCAGCATAACGGCTAATTCGGTATTTCGGCAGCTTGTATTGAGAAAACCGGACAAAAACAAACATATAGGTAATCATCATTGTATGTATAAATCAACTTTACTGTCAAATATAATTATTGCTGATTTAACGCCGGCAGGCGTATTGCACTGTCACTAGTGGTTTATTATTAATTTCGGATAGAAATCAAAATTGATATAACCATAATAAGTCAGCTTTGTTACAAAGAATATTAATTTTAATATACTCCACTATCTGCGCAAAACAAACCGACTAGACTAATGAGACAGTTATAAGGTTCTTTTTACCCATTATTGACTAGCGATGCCTTGGCATAAGCTTGATACATTTGCATTTTTTCACAAATGAAAAGATGCGACAATAATTATCCGCACAATGATGCCAGACTTATCGTGTAAAGTGGACGATGACTTTTGTCACTCCCCTAGAGAAAATGAAGTTTACACAAAATAAGGTAGATATCGCAACGGATTCTATAGCATTCGATTCACATTTTGGCTAGGAGTGCATAGCAATACGTTTTTCATAGCGATTTATTAAAGCTTTATGATTTTCTGACCCATTTTAGTCAGTCACGAAGTGTTTACTATCATATAGATAATAATGTTAACGCACACATTCATTCATATCTGTTGACTTCTCTTCCTCGTACCACCCTAATTACGCACACATGCTAACTGGGGCTATAACAGGTATAACAGGGGCTGTTATATATAACATTTGTGTCAGTATGAGATTTTGTTCAGTCGCTCGTTATCGTCCCATTCTATGTACTACCTGTGGTACTACCCTATGTGCTATGACAGTGCTGCTAAAACAGTTCCAAACTTTTCATATGTACATTTTTATTGTGCGCATTATCGTGTCATTTCGCGGGCGATTACCGCCGCGATTAACGCTGCGATTATCGAAGCTACAAAACTACGAACGTCAACGAACGTGTTAATTTATTTTGAAAAATTTAGTCAAAATATCTATTCTGACATCAGACAGAGGGCAGATCAAGGACATTTAGATAAAGAAGTTAATCAGCATATCATCTACTTTCAAATTCAAAACAGGCCTCATTACGTCGGGTTCAGATTTGATTTATTAAATCGAAGCGAAACGGCTTCTATCGGATGTTAAAAGCTTTTTCAACGTAGATTGCGACACGTGAAGCTGTCGTGACTCCTTGATTCTTTTTCGATATTGATTCGCCTTGACATATACTTGTACTTTATTCATATTAATTTAGACACCGAAAGAGGACGAAAATTATTATGTGTTATACATGTTACGGCTAATACCCGAAGTGCGGCTACCTACACCTAGTTTTACCGGTAAAACTAGGTGTAGCCAATAGCTGTTGGTTAAACCTAAGTGTAGCTAATAGCTGTTGGCTAAACCTAGGTGTAGCCGGTTAAAACTAGGTCAAGTAATTTATGGGATATAAAGAAAGTTATTTCTGTTGTCTATTAAAAAAAGAACCTCGCTCTTTCGAACTAAATAACTATTCTTCATTCACTTTAACACATGATAACGATAAGTGAGGTAAAGACGTACATAATCTTAAAACTAATTTCATTAAATCACTATTAAAAAAATCATTAACTTGCAGCATTTTTGCTGTATTCAGCGAGCTTTATTAAGCGAAGGACATTTTTCATAATAATTAATTTAATATTCAAAGTAAAACAAGTAAAGATCAAGATAAATCTAAGAAGATGACTAAGTTTCCCGACAAAGATCGATTGAAACATTGAATTAACTTGTTTTGAACAGCTTTGTTGTTCGCATAATAAAGCGACCCTCTCAGATTTACCTAAAACAATGAACTCATTATAACTAATTTCATTTATTAATGAAACCATTATTTTAACAGAAACCTTTTCAATGCGAACCAACTGCATGCAAATGTTTCAAATCTAATGACTCTACTTACTATTAATAATTTATTCCTTTTTGTTCAACGAAATGAAAACAAGCTGATATAGCCAATTAACCTTATATCGGTTTTTTCATCTTCAAACTAAAATTGGAGCTTTAAGGCGATTAGTGTCCTCACAGTGGCTCCCTCATTATATAAAATTTATTGTTCGCTAAGTACATAATGTATCGAAAATTCACACATACCAATTGAAGCTATGGTTCTATAGTTTATTTACAAACAATAAACTCTGTAAAATATAGTTTGTTGTAGTAGTAATAGGCAAATGTGCCAAAAGTGGCCTCTTTTTGTCTTTGAAATGAAAATTTAATTAATAACTTATGTTAATTAATTATTAGGTATCCTAAATATTTGCATGCTATGTAAAATGGCTGAATAGGTTAAGTCCCATTTTTATTTAGAACACCAAAATTGTATACACCCATATTACAGCAAATTAAGTTCTATGTATTTGATGAACAATTTAACTTGGTAAGAAAAAAGTCATGAGTCACGAGCCATGCTCGGCGTTTCCCTGCGTGATCGAATCAGAAATGAGGAGATCCGCAGGCGAACTAAAGTAACCGACATCGCTCGAAGGATTGCTCAGCTAAAGTGGCAGTGGGCTGGACATATAGCGAGAAGAACCGATGGCCGTTGGGGCGGAAAGGTTCTTGAATGGCGACCGCGCACCGGATGACGCTCCGTGGGTAGTAGGCCCCCGACAAGGTGGACCGACGATCTGGTGAAGGTTGCCGGAAGCCACTGGATGTGGGAAGCGCAGGACCGATCGTCGTGGAAATCCTTGGGGGAGGCCTATACCCAGCAGTGGGTGTCGTGCGGCTGATATGATGATGATGATGAAGAAAAAAGTATGTAACTGTACTGTAACCGTAAAAATCTTCATAAACGTAATCCTTCTTTAGATATTACTATGCTCTTTGTGATATCTCGAAGATTACCTACCGTTATTTTTATAAATAATAAATTCTTTATTCTTTGCACAATGCAAAGTTTATATTAGTGTGTGATACACAGAAAACATAGTTTCTATTTTCTATAGACACCGGAGGACAACCTCGCTACTCGATATCTAAACGTCAATGCTTCTATTGGTGTTAATTCAAATCGAAAACTTTAAATTCATATTCTACTGGATGACATGAAGTTTGAGGGGTTTTAATAATAAAATAAAATAGGGCAAAGTGACTGATTGGAAGTTCGAACAAAACTGTTATAATGCAGTGTCTTTTGTGTCATTTATTTATTTATTTTTTATTTATAAATCTTTATTGCACAAATACATAAAGTAAGGTAAAAATGGCGGACTTAATGCTAAGAGCATTCTCTACCAGTCAACCAACAGTAATCAAATAAACACGAATGCGGCACAATAAAAAAGGAATGATATTTACATGATTTACATGCATACAAAACTAATAAATACATGTCTACATAATCATATAATATTAATATACCTACATATAAATAAATAAAAATATGCATATAAATACTTATATAAATATATATACACCAAATACCGAGTTTAGAAAAGTAGTGACGTTGACCCTTCCACATTGTGGTACCTTTAACTCCTAGCAAAAAACGATTAGACAAGATCACAAGACAAGACTCGAACGAATTTTCGAATCTTGGGCTGTCTAAGTTTAACTATTATAATAATAATGACATGACAAACCGAGCCGAAACGTTGACACTCACTGTAGGGCTGGGTGTCACATATCTAAAATCGCGCAGCGAGCTATGGAAAGGACTATGCTCAGAGTTTCTCTCAGAGATCGGGTCCTGAACGAGGTGATCCGACAGAGAACTAAGGTGATCTAAACCCACCGGATTAGCAAGCAGAAGTGGCAGTGTGCCGGCCATATTAGCCGTAGAACCGATGGCCGCTGGGGCAGACGAGTTCTTGAGTGGAGACCGCATATCGGCAAACGTAGTTTGGGACGCCGTTAGACAAGGTAGAGCGAAGATCTTCGCAAGGTGGCTGGCAAAAGATGGATGAGAGTAACCGCGGATCGTGCTCAGTGGCATGCACTTGGTGAGGTCTATTGGTATTGGTATTGGTATTGGTGATGGGCTCTTTTCTCCGCATTTAGACTCCCATTTGGTCCGTTATGCGTGAACACAGCATGGTGTGGCTAGTCAAGCCATCCCAGCTCCTTCCAGAAGCGCAGAAGCCTCCTGGGGCGTTCACAGGCTTCTAGGAGCGACCTCACGTCTTTGAGGATTTCTGCCCGGTGTGTGGTCAAACCCACGCACTCCAGGATTACGTGGGCGGCTGTTTCCTCTGCGTCCAGGCATCCTCTACATAGGGGACTGTCTGTCGCATTCATGATGAATAGTTGTCGGTTTAAAGCTAGGTGACCTGTAAGTGTAGCTACAACTATTCGGAGGTCTGGACGATTAATTAATTTATTTTTTTATTTATTAATTTATATTCAGGCAACGATGGCCCATAGATATATACCTTAAAACTAAACATATATAATTTACAAAACAATGTTATTAGTAAATGACTTAAAAATATGTTAGTAAAAAAAAATCAATTTGACACTTTGTGTGTCGGATCGGTGGCACAAGGCAGCGTCCCTCTGAAGCGCCTGTAAACCACGCCCTGCGGCCAGAAGTCCTCCTTCATGAAGAGGTCCAGCCTCGCTGTCGGGATGCGCACCACAAACGCCTTAAAATTGGTATTATGGCGCGACTCCAGTGGCTGAACTCTCAAAAAAAAGTTGGATTTCTTCTTTATGTACTCGATCACGTCCTGCGCAGTGGTGGTATGGTGCAGGCGGGACAGGTACACGGCCGTGGTCGGTATGGCAGCTCGCAGCAGGAAGTTGGGCCCTGTCGGTGCGGTGCCATGGTGGTTCTTGCTCTCTCGCTGACGACATCGCTTTTTGTTCCGAACCTCGAGGAATCCGTCTTCATCTTGGCCCGGTCGGACGACATTCTGCGGATGAGCTTTTCCATCGACGGGAACTGGCTGCTGCGACTGCGGCCTTGAGTTGGCGGCAGCAACAGCAGCAAAATTCCGTTGACAGCTGACGGGCGCACGCGTCTCAGGCGCGCGCGGCGCCACCGCGGTAGGTGGCGGCGGCGGGGCGCGCGCGGGGGGCGCGCAGCTCGCGGGGTCGGCGCTCGCGGCCGGCGACAGCGGCGGCGGCGCTCGGGCTTGATCGGGTCGTGGCGGAGACGGCGTCGAAACTGCTGACTTGCAACTCGACGTCATCGATGTATCGAGCCAGGCCCCACGTCGAGTGTTGACATTTGACCTACTTACGGCGAGTGATTCGCGTAAATCGTCAACTTCTCTACGCAATTCACTCACCGTATTTTCGGATGCCTGAAATTTCTGCATCACTTCGACCAAACTCGCCTTAAGAGACACGATGTCCTTAAGGAGGCAGGTCACATCGACGTGATCGAAGGTGACGGGAGGCAGCTTGTTGAGGTCTCTCGCCACGAACGTCGGCACGTCATCGGGATCGGTTTTCTTGAACAGGGTGATGATCTCCTGCAGACTCTTCTGTGTCCCGTCACGTCTCCGGGACACCATCTGGTCGCTCTTGCCGAGAGACTCGTACAAAAGTTTCTTTGCCGTGACCACATCGTCCTCGTTGAAGCTGGACTTGCAAATTTGCAGTGCGCTCACCTCATCCATGACGTCCAGCTGAGCAGTCTATAGGTCAACCGCGGCGAGACCGAGGTCATCGCCAACTTGGACTGTCTACAGCTTGTTAGATCTACCCAACGAGTATTATGTGCAGCACGAGTACGTTGTCTTACCCATGAGCGCAGTTGGCTGAACGGGAGTGGCAGGATGGGTATGGGTCCGGCCACTATTGTGGAAGATCCCCTTCTAGCCAGCTCATCGGCGGCGTCGTTCCCGTGTGATCCACTATGCCCTTTAATCCATTGTAGGATTACTTTATTTTTGGATGCTAAACGATCCAAAACTTGGTGGCATTCGTAGACAATACTGGAGTTGATCGTGTTGGCCTCCAGTGCTGTTAGGACGGCCATACTGTCGGTCAGTATGCGGATGTTTAGTTCCTTCATACCTCTAGACAGGACCGTGGAAGCGGCATTTATTATTGCAACACATTCGCATTGAAATATCGAACTGTGTTGGCCTAATGCTTGTGATAGTCTGATATTTAGGTCTTGTGAGAATACTCCGGCTCCAGTACCAGTCCCCATCTTGGAGCCGTCCGTATAAATTCGGACTTCATGTATGCCGGAGTAATCTCGGTCACTTTCTAGTAACTGTATCTGGTATTTCTTTTCGAAAATGTATTGTTTAGGGATCCTGTCGCATGGGGCAGCGATTAGTGGCTCATGTTTCACTAGATTATTCCACAATGTGGAGTGAGGACCCTCTCGGTTGTACCACAGACCCAGGTGTTTAAGCCTTATAGCAGCCATGGAGGCTTCCTGTTGTATAAACAGGTCCAGGGGTGCCAGATCCAGGGCTACTTCTAGGGCGGCTGTGGGGGTAGTTCGCATGCAGCCGGTTATCGCAGAACATGCCAATCTTTGGAATTTCTGCAGCTTGTTGATGACGGTGCTTTGCTTTGTTTTGGACCACCAGGCAACGGCTCCGTATGTAATAATGGGACGTATAACAGTTTTATACAGCCACATAGTTATATTCGGTGATAGCTTTTGCCGAGTAGTCTTTTACATTGGCAAAAGATGATGGTGGCTTTGTTTAGCTTTCCTTCGAGATGTCTATTCCAGAGGAGTTTGTTGTCTAGTATCACTCCTAGATACTTGACTTCCTTGCTCAGGGACAGACTGGTATTGAAAAGTTTAGGAAGTTTAAGATTGCCTAGACTTCGTTTGTTTGTGAACATGATTAATTCCGTCTTTGTTGGGTTCACTGTTAGATTGTGTTTATTGCACCACTGTTCGACGACCTTCAATGCGGACCTCATTTGGTCACATATCACACTCTCAACTCGTCCGCTGATGAGTATGGTCAGGTCGTCTGCATAGCCTACTGTGAGGAAGTAGCGGTCGTTGAGCCAACAAATCAGCTCATTGACCACAATGTTCCATAAGAGAGGTGAGACGACACCCCCTTGGGGACATCCTTTAGCTACTACCCCTCTGGTAGTACCATTCACAGTAAATTGTATAGCTCTGTCTCTTAACATGCTATCAATCCACCCGGCAATAGTGGGATCGACACCATGTTTAGAGAGGGCCTGGCTTATGCTGGTAAAATTGGTTTTGTCAAAGGCTCCTTCGATGTCGATGAAGGTGCCTAGTGTTGATATTTGGTGTTTGAGATTGCCTTCTATATAAGAAGCCACCTTATGTAGGGCAGACTCAGTTGATTTGCCTGCAGAGTAGGCATGTTGGTTTGGATTTAAGGGATTCCTGACTAAAGCAGTGCTCCTTATCTCCTTGTCTATTAGTCTCTCCAACACCTTTAAAAGAAATGATGTGAGGCTAATTGGTCTGAATGATTTAGGTTGAGTGTAGTCTCCTTTGCCGGGCTTAGGAATAAAGACTACTTTGACTTCCCTCCATTTCATAGGAATATAGCGGTGTGCTAGGCAGCTTCTGTAGATGGCTACGAGGTGGTCAATAAGACCACTGTCGCTCCACCTCATCAGCCCTGGAAAAATTCCATCTAATCCCGCTGATTTGAATGGGAGAAAGCTGTTGATTGCCCACGTTACTTTCTCCGGGTTGATGACCTTGTAGGCGGTGGTCCAGTCGGTTTCAGCAGGTAGATACTCAACTTTTTCTTCCCATGTGCGACTTTCCGTTATACGGCATCCGGGGAAGTGAGTGGTCATTAACAGTTCTGAGGTATCTTGATCTGTTTTTGTGTATGTTCCGTCAGGCTTTTTCAGGAAACCAAGGTTGTGTGTTGTTTCGCTGCACAGGATGTTTTTCACTCTGTTAGCCTCGTTGTTAGTTTCAATGTTGGTGCAGTAGCGTCTCCAGCATTCTCTTTTCTCTTTTGAACAACTTTCTTACCTTGCGGCGTAATTTCTCCAAATCAGGTCCCCACCAGTGACACTTGTTGCCTGGCCGGGAGCTGGGAGTAGAAAGTGGGCATGTTTCTTCAAAGCTGGTGGTTAATGTTATTGTTATGCGATCAACATGGTTATCAATATCCGCTTTTACCGCGTGAGTTGTAGGTGTGTCCAGACACCCTAGCTTCTCTGCGGTCAGAAGCTCATACTTACGTCGGTCCATCTTGCGTGGATTACGTCGGGGCTTAGGCGGTGTGAGAGTCGTATTTAGGTTGTACTTGACCCAGCGATGATCGGAGCACGACGCCTCATCAGATACATGCCAATCGGAGATGTGATGAGACGCGTGTTCACTCGCTAAAGTAAGGTCAACGATTGTCTGGGCTCGTGATGTTACGATAGTCGGTTCGGAGCCCCTGTTGATTAGGTTCATATTACTCGCGAGTAAAAAAGAAACGAAATCCTCACCTCGCGTGTTGTTTTCCTTGCTGCCCCATAGCACATGGTGTGCGTTGGAGTCAACTGATATGATCAGCTCCAGTCCCTCGCGCTCGCAGTGTTGCACCAGCGCGGCCAGTTCCGGGGTGGGGATATCCGCGTCGCCCGGCAGGTAGGCGGACGCAATCACCACGTCAGGCAGGCCTGGGGAGGGGTCATTTCGGATCCTAATGGTGGTCAGGTCTCTGGAACAGAACTCGGTCATTAAGGTTGTGTTTGCGTGTTTAGGTGTGAAGATACATGTACGCGGGTTGTCAGCGGTGGTGTCTAGGAGTAACTTACCTCCAATGTTGCTTAGACCGCATATTCTGCCCTTCCTAATCCACGGCTCCTGGATTAGGGCTACGGTCTTGGGATAGACCTCCAGCATTCTGCGTAGGTTAGCCGTTGCAGTCTGGCTGTGCTGGAGGTTGGTTTGGAGGACGGGGAGGTTATTGCTGGGGGGTGCTGGCAGCGCCATCGTCGCTGTCTAGCATAACCTCCTCGTCTACGTCGCTGTCACCGCTCTCGTCATCCATAGAGGCATCCCCCATCCCCTCCTCCTGGGTGACTACCCTAGGGTCCCCTTTGGGCGGTTCAGCGTCGCCGGTGGTTTGTGGTGGTTGTGAGGGGTTTGATTGGCAGGTGTCGTTTGATGTGCCGCTGCCTAGGTCACAAGTGGCCTCCCCAGGTGCATCGGGGTTCGGCGGGGGTGTGCTCGTGTTATCAAGGAAGCGGGCGTAGATGTTACCCAGCTTGTAGTAAACTCTACGCTCGCTTGCCTTGAGTTTCTCGGCGTCTTCCTCTGGGACACCAAGCACGAGGAACAGGCATTGTTTGTCCTCCTGCTCCTCGGCGTGGTAGACGGCCCAGCTGGAGACGTCAAGATGGGTATTTTGGCACGTAAGGCGTTTACGTACCCGGTCTAAAGTGTCGTCCGGTCCATATTGTGGCACCAACAGCCCCGTTTTGACGCGCTTGGGGATATCTCGTTGTCGCTTGACAACAAGTTGGTGCCCGGACGTGGTGAGCCGATTCTCGCAGTGGTGCGATGGAGCCACTGGAGCGAGAAGTCGTCCTTGCACCAGAATTTAAGGACGCTCTCACTAAAGAAGGCGTTAGCCTTAAAAGCTGATCCGACATATGGATGGTTTGACGATCTCGGAGCAAAAATCTCCTCGTCCAGCAAACCATCCACCTGCCTCTTGACGACCTCAGCCTGCTCCTTGGTGAGGTCATGGTAGGGCTCCACCATGATCGCGACGCTGAGATCTGACTTCAGGGCGTCAGCGTAT
Organism: Agriphila geniculea; assembly: GCA_943789525.1. NCBI lineage: Eukaryota > Metazoa > Arthropoda > Insecta > Lepidoptera > Crambidae > Agriphila > Agriphila geniculea. The sequence continues at coordinate 17,361,101 of OX038873.1, read as the reverse complement.
GCGATGGAGCTGGTGGTGGTGGGATGGGGTTTGCTACGCTTGCCCCCGCCTCGCGGAGTAAAGGAATCGTCGGGGCGATTCCTCTTTACGGGCTTGGCAGGCGTAGTGGTGTTATAGCAGGTTATAGCAGGAGGCAGGCCGAACAGAGCAAGAAGACAAAGTCGTCCCGCCCGTCGTCTGCCCCTGCCATATCAGGACTCTCGCCTGACAGCCCTCTGACGAGATGTCGCAGCCGATTGACCTAGGGTGGCTAGTCCTAGGCCTCCCGTGTGAGAGGAAATCCGGGCCAAAGTGATGTGTTGTTTCAGGAGTGTTTATACAGCCTACACTCCATCGACTCAATCACCAGGACACCTTCATCCCCCCGTACGGGTCCCCGCGCACGGCACAAACACGCGGGTGAGGTGAGGTCTATGTCCAGCAGTGGATGCTGATAGGCTGATGATGATGATGAAGATGAATAGTAATGATGTTATTATTAACCAAAGAATTGCAATGCTCTTAATATATACAGTATCGGTGATGAGGTGGTTGATGATATAGGATTACCAGCTTTTCCAAACTTTTCCTACACTGTAAAAAGTACACGGTACAAACTAACGTCACGTTTGCTAAGGTACTCGTACATTGTCCACTTGCATGAAGTTTACGATGGCGCGGGCTCTGACAGCCGACTGTAAACCGGAGTGGCGGCGAGGACGTGTCGTGCGGACTATTTGGGACCACAAAACCTGGATTATTCAGGGACACTGAGCGTCTAATGTACTCGAATGCAATGTTGCTTCACGAATTGTAAATATTTTATGAGACAGAAAAAGGGGCCATAGGAATAAACAAAGTGTACGCTTAGATTAGGTTTTTTCCAGTATATAGTTAAGAATAGGTTTTTCATGTTCTGTCACATATAAAAGCATTGTGAAAAACATTTTTTTTATGTTTATTACATAATTATTACACGGATTAATTTATGGTCTGTGGACGTATAAGCATTTCAGTCAAACATTTCATAAAAGATCTTGAATAAACAATAATATAACATAATAAGCATTTTCAAAAATAGGTCTAATACCTACCCAAAATGTGTCTGTATTATAGTTGCAAAATCAATATAATGTATTCAAATGTAAATGTAAAACTAATAAAATGTACCTGATGAATTTTCACACGTATTAAAAAAAACCTCTTTCAAAAACCTCTAAAAAGCAATTGAAGTCAGATGGGGCCGGAAGAAATTTTTGACTTTTTTAATTGTATCGTTTTCTCAATAATAAAAAAAAAATTATTTCAAACTTCCAAGGGGTCACAATATATTGTTAGTAACAAACAGCTTACACACTATGTTACTAAATCAAATTAAAAAAATATAAATACCGATTTGTAATAACGATACCTTTGTCAAATTATGATATTCGTAAGTAGTCAAGTTTAGAAGTTATGGGGGAACAGATGAACATACATAGTCAAAATTATAACCCTCCTTTTTGCTTCGACGTACGTAGTCGGGTAAAAAAGCATATAAAATTATTCTTATGAATCAATGTATTTTCAAATAAATCAATAACCGAACCTCTGTTTTGATTTAAGTAGAATTAATAGAGAAAGCTCGTAGCAACGCGCTACTATGGAAATGCGTATAAAGTCTTTACGATAATGCTGACTCGAAAAGCGTGTTTTATCACAAAACATATTTTTATACTAAAATAATACAAATCACCTTATCGAGATGCCATTAATTTAAAGAGAGGAATCACACACACAGTTGCTTTATACACAACAATATATTGCTATCAGTACAATTTCAATACAACCAGAACAAAGCAATGTTTTATGAACTGTCAGTCACATACAACCTTTCAAGCACTGATACAATACACAAGTTTATACTGGCGAGATGGCATCAACTGGCGTACTGATTACATTATGTAGAATCATATTTGTATTATAATGAAGCTACTTTAGGGTTACTAGCTGAGCAATTAGTTTTTCCCGTGAAGACATATTTCGTCTGAGATGCTACGGGTGGTACATAATGTTGAAAATTCACATGTACAGATTGAAGCTAGTTTGCTATTAAACGATAATTTCAGCAAAATATAGTTTTTTGTAGTAGTAGTAGGCAAAATAGCTAAAGAAACCGGCCAAGTGCGAGTCGGACTCGCGCACGAAGGGTTCCGTACCAAAAAACGGCAAAAAAATTACGTTTGTTGTATGGGAGTCCCCCTTAAATATTAATTTTATTCTGTTTTTAGTCTTTGTTGTTATAGCGGCAACAAAAATACATCATCTGTGAAAATTTCAACTATCTACCTGTTGTCGTTATTATTAATATCGAGCAAAAAACGGCAAAAAATTACGTTTATTGAATGGGAGCCCCCCTTAAATTATAGTCTGTTTTTAGTATTTGTTATTATAGTGACAACAGAAACACATCATCTGTGAAAATTTCAACTTTCTAGCTATCACGGTTCATAAGATAAAGCCTGGTGACAGACAGACAGACAGCGGAGTCAGTAATAGGGTCCCATTTTTACCCTTTGGGTACGGAACCCTTAAAATTAGCAACTTTAGGCACCTTTGCCTACTACTACTACAACAATACTTTAGGACTTTAGGCACATGAGTACATAAATAACGTTTTTTTACTCATGTGCTTTAGGTTATTGTTTGTAAATAAACTCTAAAACCTAGCTTGAATCTGTACATGTGAATTTTCGATACATTATTTACTTTAGCGAGCAATAAACCACTTTAGGGCTTAACCAGAAAAAAACACTTATAAAGTTGGTCAGCATAATACGTTTTTTTATGGATAAGTACCCTGCTTTAACATCATCAATCAATGCTATATGAGATTAAAATACTTATTAAATTAGTCGTCAAATTAAGTGGGTACAGGAAATATTCCAACAGTATTAAAATTGTCCATTGGGCAAAATTCATTAAATTAATTCGGTCCCCGGGCACTAATTGTCTTTTGTATCAATTCCATTCCGGGATTTGAATTTGAATAATATTTCAGAGTACCATTCCCCCTGTGAAGAAGGTACCTGACTGCTTATGGAATTCATTTGTACAAAAGAATGTCGGCTTCGTCTCTTTGTACATGTTTGTACAGACTCAAGTGCCCGTTCACTGGTCCGTGGTCTTGGATACAGGTAACTTATTGAAGTGGGTACTGCATTTTCTATTAGTTTCATTTGCTATTTTTATCGAGAGATATTTAAATTTTTGTTGAAGAATAAACCTAGTATCTACACTACAGGGTTATTTGTAAAACACCAACAACCTCGCAGGAGTAGATCACTAACATCATAAACAACAACATTTGTTCTAAGACTTTTCCAAAAATAGACAAAAAATATTCGACTTACCATACAAAATGTCCGAACAGCTGATCGAGTTTTTTATGAAAGTCGATTTTTTTTGGCTGTTTTCGGAAAAGTCGTAGAACAAATGTTGATGTTTATGGTGTTAGTAATCTGCTCCTGCGAGGTTGTTGGTGTTTTACAAATAACCCTGTATAGACGAGTAAATATTGACTTGAGTAAAACTGGCAATTTAAAAATACTTCTATTATCATATTCACATGCAATTTATAGTTTGATTTATATTAAATAATAGAGGAGCTCGATGGCGCAGGGTTTAGCGTCTGGCCCAGCGATTGCGGAGATTAAGCCATTTCGCTCATGGTCGGTCATGGGATGGGTGACCAATAAATTAATAACTCGAGCTCCGTCGTGCTTCGGAAGGCACGTTAAGCCGTTGGTCCCGGGTGTATTTGCAGTCGTTAACACCCACCAATCCGCATTGGGCCCGCGTGGTGGGTTATGGCTCATCCTCCTTTACCACCCATAAGGAAGGCCTATACCCCAGCAGTGGGGACATTAAAAATGGCTGATGGTCATGGTCATAATGTTAAATGTCATTTTAGTGTAGTTTTGGTGCATTTAAGATGTTGTACTTACTATAAATTTGAAAATGTTTACTACTTAGTAAACAAGGATAAAAAATATAGGAATTTTTCTTTTTCCAAATATAAATATTTTATAAACGCACAATAACTAACAAACACAAGTCTTTCACACACAGCCACATTTCATACCGTAAATAAAAAAACATATTCCTAAAAATATTTTATCAACCTCACTCGTTAGTTCAAAACCGAAGGGTTGTTATGCGAACAGCCTTTAAATCCGAGCGCTTTGTTTCTTAATAGAACTAGCGCTGCGGTCTGGTTGAGTAAGGCCCTCTTGAATTTAGGCAGTAACTTGCAGGTAAACTACCCTTTATTGATGTGCTACCAATAAAACATTAAAATATTCATTAGATACCTAACATACCTACAAATTGAGTTTAAACAGACGGCAAAAAGATTTGTGTAAAGAGATTAGAAAGGTTAAGTAACTGCATAACTAAAATTGTCGAGCGAATAAACTAATGTTAAAGGGTACGTTCAGATGACAAGCGCTCAACGTGCGTTGGACGCGCGTTAAATTTTTGCATAGTGTTCACACGGTGCGCGCTTGTCAGGCGTTGAACGCGTAGTGTTCACACGGTGCGCGCTTGTCAGGCGTTGAACGCGCATTGACGTGGCCGCTGCCCTGTTACGTTTAAGTTTTACATTTGTCAAACGAAGATGGACGTAAAAACTGTTTTAACTGTGATTTTATACCGATGGCAGAAACAACGCGACAGAAGACGGAGATATTTCTCCGTCTTTCGCCCAATAGGTTTCACCCAGTTTTTTCATACAGATTGACTGAAAGCCAGTACATAATTTTGTTTCCCAAGTTAAGGCAATACGGACCCAAATTTTTAACTACTTTCAAAGCTTCCGATTCGATTTAGGACGATTTCTGGATAACCTGAGCGAAGACGAAAACACGTCTTACCCACGTCAAAAGCGCGCGCTCAACTGAACGGTAACATAAAAAACCAATGATCTCAAAGCGCGCGTCAACGCACGCTGACAACAGACAAGCGCTAGCGCAGCGTTGAACGCGCGTTTTATTAAAACGCGCGTTAGCATGTGTATACGGTCTGAACAAAATGTATGTAGTTGTCAACGCGCGTCAGCAAAACGCGCGTTAAGCGCTTGTCATGTGAAACGTGCTCTTACTATCAGATAATAATCCCCTTTAGACGCATAATACCACATACGAAAAATACCACCTTTACGCAATACGCCATAAACGCAAAATACACCAACTTTGATTTACGCAATCCCAACTTTGATTTACCTACGCAAAATACTAACTACGCATAATACCAACTTTTTCGTAATTGACTGATTGAAAAAAAATACTTTCTGTACTTTGATTTGCTACCAGTAAAGTCGAAGTCTCCAGTAGTAAGGACTCCCGTTGACGGCTGTGGGGAATATGCTGACCGAATCCCTCCTTAACATTCATGCTTGCCTGGTACTTTTTAATAGACTGATTGCCCTGTTAGACCAACTCTCCAGCAGTTAATAACACTCCTGCGTTGAGAGCTGTGGGGAAAATGCTGACCGGGATTACCTAATGGAACGCATAACTTTATTTGTTCTAAACATAAAACGCATACTGTTAAATGGAATAATCATCATTTAGCATAATATTTTATAGCACAATTTCAAAACGCATAATATGACAAGGCTGAATTTTGTTAAGCATAAATATTAAATGGCATATTTTCAAAAAGCATAAATATCAAAACGCATATTTTTTTATTGGCATATTGTCTAAAAAGCATAATCATCAAAAGACATAATCTTATTACGCATTGTAATAAGAGACCTAATTTCTTAACTCATAATTATTATATGAATAAGTAATCATTAAAAATATGAGCAATTTTGCTCCCTGCACCTCCCGGCTAGCACTCTGCAAGCAAAAACCCAGCATGCAGCATGCAGGCAAACATGCAAAATGCAGCATGCATGCAAGCTTTATAGAGCTCCGCTCGCTTCGCTCGCTCCGCTGCGAGTGGTCAAAACACTAACCTAACCTAACCTACCTAGTGCACAAAAAGTTTTTCTTTATAGCGGGGGTCCCCCGACCCCCCCGAGCAGGGGGGCCAGCCCCCCTGCACCCCCCGGCAAGCATTTTTCAAGCAAGCATCCACAATGCAAGCAAGCAAGCATCCACAATGCAAGCAAGCAAGCATCCACAATGCAAGCAAGCATGCATGCATGAAAGCAAGCAAGCTCACTGCATGCAAGCAAGCATGTAGCGTGCAACATGCATGCAAGCTTTATTAAACTCCACCCGCTTAGCTTAGAGTGGTCTAAGCTTAGAGTTTAGAACACTCTAAGCTAAGCGGGTGGAGCTGACCTAACCTAACCCACCAATGGTGTTTTTTTTTTATAAATTAGTATTTAAATTAGTTATGTTTTTTTATATTATGCTATAAAACATTAGTAGTTATGTATATTAGGCATAAAAAAATTATGCCTTTCAAAATATGCTTACTGACAATATGCCAATTGAAATTATGAGTTGTAACTATTATGCTTTTTAAAAGTTATGCCATTCGATGGTTATGCGTATCGAAATTTATGCTAAATAAATAGTATGCTTTGTGATTATTATGCCAATCGAGTTATGCCAAGTGACTTTAGGACAATCGAAATTATGCGATCCGAAGGGGACCCGCTGACCGGATCTGATGAACAGATACTTTGATTAGCTCCTTTACATTCCTAATAGCCTGGTACTTTTAGTTTTAAGCATAGTCACAGAATAGATATAGCTGAGTTTTATGCGTCTAAAGGGCTGAGTAGTTTCTTCGGCCACTCCACTTCAGTGACAAAATAATTCTAAGTCCCAGGTGGTGTTTTGCGTTTATGGGATTTGGTATTTTACGTATTTTTTTCTACAAATCCGCAAAACACCACAAAATCTCGAGTTGGTATGCGTTTGTGGTATTATGCGTCTAAAGGAATAATCCTGCTATAATTTACTCGGAAGTTGTGTGGAACTGTTAAGTTCACTCTTATGTTTATGCTTTGTTCAACGGGAACTAAGTCGGAGTCCTGTATAGTTAGGGCCTTCTCAAATTTCTCGGGTAACTTGCACGTAACTTAGAATACGGCAGTGCAGGACATTCATGTCACGATGTGTATTCTGCAGATGTTGTTTCTTAGAACTTTAAATAAAGTTAGTTTAGTTTCATCATATCTAGCATTGTCAGTGAATTCTTTCGAAAGTACATCAAAATAATATTACTTGTATACACACACCGATTACTTCAATGAAAGCTTTAAATAAGGTATTTATTCTGTGCTAATAATAGCTTAATAATTGTATGGTATTAACTACAAAACAGTATGAGGTCAAGCGCAAAAAGTTGATTTCAAAATTAACAATAGCAATAGGGGGGACAGGCCGTTATCCTTCCTTATGGATGGATAACGAGATTGAATCATAACATAACCCAACACGTGAAAACAATGTGGTAGGTATAATTATAAAATAATATGTAAAATTTCACTGACAATACCACAAAGCATTACCACTTATTTATGAAATATATCCAGGTACGAATACGTCAATTGCAGGTCTCCACGTTATTGCGAGAAGCGCGGCGGCATAAAAATTCGTAGCTCCTGCAGGTGCAAGCTGCTTGAACTCGTATTAAACCCGTGATGTATTACGGCATTCGTTTCGTACCGCGCTCGCCTCTCACTATCAATCATTTACGTGCAACATTTTATGCCCGCCCGCTCAACTTTGCCGTATCAAAGTCGGTTTAAATAAAAATATAGCACTTTAAATGTACTTACAAACTTTCACCTCATGACTTTTGACTTTAACGTGTAAAAAAATTCGCTGAAGATGGATTTTGCTGTACAAAAGTCAAGCTGTTAAGTACATCGCTAGTTTGGTTGGGCGTGCGTTGAAGTGATATCAACGCACGCCCAACCAAACTAGCGATGTACGGTAAAGATACGGTGATCTGATACGCCAAAATGATACAAGTCTAGAGAAAGCTTTAGACGACTTTTCTTCAATTTGTAAGCCTTATAAATACAAGATCTAAATATTTTTCGAAGTTCATAATCATATTATTTTGAGTTAGCGATCATTTAAAAAATCTATTGAGTAAAAATTTCAATTTTACACTTCGCCCACTACCGACAAACTGACATACACTTTAAACAAATTAACGCAGGAAGTTTTCCTTCTCAGAATATCAAATTGGAAACTTTGGTTGCGGTCAGTCGTCTTTAACATTATTCAAAATTACTGTCAAACTTCTAAACTCTCGGTCGCCAAGAGTTGCCTCCCTCTGCCTCTTTACCTCTTTGAATATTTTAATAACGGAACATTAAAAATACATTAACAACATGTAGCCAGAACGTTTTCACTCCCCTTCTTATAACTGACTTCTCCATTTGAATACTTATTGTTCGAAAGCTCCATAAAATGGAACGACACAATTTTGTGCTGTTTTGTTAGAATTAATTTTGCATTATACTGATGTTTTGTAAGATGCAATAGGTAGTTTGAAAATGCTTTATTTTTTATGTTTCTTCAAAAACTCAACAACAACATCAGAAATAAGTACTTTGAAAAATTACGTGTCATATTTTGCTAGATTTTTGGGGTGATGCGGTAAATTAAGGTAATTTTTGCTGTAGATATAAAATTAATTAATATACCTAATAACAATTTGTTCCGTTAGGTAAATACACAATTTGTGTTACAGATGGCGCCTCCCCTAGCGTCAGGTGGGCCTAAGCAAAATGTAAATAGGCCTGATTATTCGTTCTCGACGTTTTGTATTTATTAAAGTCAGCGAGATGAAAGAACACCTTCTAATTTTGTTCATAATTTCAGCTCTATGCGTGACTACCGCGCCGATACAAGTGGCTAGTAACTGAACAGTTTGGTAAAATTAAATAACAATGTCATTCTAACAATGTATTGAAAACTGTTCCATTGTTTTATTTAATTGAAATAAATGAGTGTAACACAAAAGTTCAAAGAATGATACAATAATTTCTATCATTCTATAGTTAAGGTTATTATATTATCGTAAATTAAGAAACTTTTTTTTTAAATTTGAAATTTTTGCATTTACAATGCTATTTTTAAACAATACTAAATATTATATAGCTATTTCATCTTAATGAATTGGCTTTGGTAAAAAAATAACAGGTATTTTTTTTATATTTTTTTACTACAGATTAGGCCAATTTAAGAAACTAATTTGAATATTTTAACATTTGATCCCGTATTTATTTTTTTATAAATATATTTGTCGAGTGGATATGGTCAACCGGAATGACGTCTGGACGCGCTCCCGCGAGCCGAAAAGGCGTCCTTGGGATTTTCTAAATAGCGACACTAATTTGATCTAAAGGTAACAAACGATCCAGTGAGGATATTCGAAAAAGAGGTCTCAAGCCTACTCACCGGTATTCTCCTGCTGCATTGCCTGTCGGCGCCGACCTTTGGCAATTCCTTTGGTCTTCTCACTATATGAGCACAACAACAATACACAACGAAAAAACGTTCAAAGTGGGTTTTTAATGGGCAATCGATAAATATGTGTCGACAGCGCGGATCCGTCCAACCAAGTGAGTGGCATCAACCCAGTCACGAAAGTACCCTCACTGGAATAATAATTTTGACTATATTTTGTGATCAACTACCCGCGAAAACTGTCACTATAAAGCGTTTCGTTTTATGCAACGACAATCAAAATATCGATATAAAATTACAAATAAAATTATAAAATAAGAAATGCGCGGCTGCAACATTCCGCCCACCAAAATGCGCAGCATTTTACTATAAACAAAGCTACTATCTACTTAACTAAACTAAGGACCACACTCGATTGCATGGTATCTAAAACAACGAGTACTAATCTACAATAGGGAGCGGACAAAGCTTTGCTAAAGGTCTCTTTAGAAAACCCGTCTGCGTTTTAACGGTCGCGACACGAAAAACGCCGTCCCTACCACGATGCAATTCAACAATACGACCGAGCAACCAATTAAGTGGTTTGAGCTGTTCATCTTTGATGAGAACTAGCGTTCCTAATTTAGGTTCTGTGACATCGCAATGCCACTTCGCGCGTTGACTCAAAGTATGCAAATACTCCACATGCCAGCGCTTCCAGAAGTCATGATGTAGCCTTTGTACTAGCTGCCAACGATTCAAGCAGGTAAGTTTGGCATTAGAGACATCAGATTCTGGGAGCGATGTCAGGGGCTCAAGGGTGAGAAAATGACCGGGAGTTAATACCGATAAATCATTAGGGTCCGAACTTAGCTCGCATAACGGACGCGAGTTCAACAAAGCTTCAATTTGAGCAGCCACAGTCATAAACTCTTCATATGTTAAGATTTGATTTCCTACGACACGAGAGAGATGTGTTTTGAATGATTTAATATTGGCCTCCCAGAGTCCGCCAAAGTGGGGGGCTGCTGGGGGATTGAACGAGAATTCTATTGCCTCAGTGGCGGCCGCTTGTTTGACAAGAGGGACTAAAATGTTATGGGCACCGACAAAATTTGTGCCTTGATCGCAGTGGATACGCGAACACCGACCGCGACGAGCGATAAATCGCCGAAGAGCACCGAGAAAAGCATCAGTGGTAAGGCCGATAACAACTTCAATATGCACTGCCTTCGTGGCGAAGCATATGAACAAACAAATGTATGTTTTGAACGTCCTAGCGCCGCGATGACGAAGAACGTACGTAGGAAAGGAACCCGCAAAATCGATTCCGACACATGAGAACGGCTTTATTTGCGAGACACGAAACTTAGGTAGGTCTGCCATTCGAGGTACGACAGGCCTTGGGTTAGTTCGATAACACGTTATGCACTTGGATAATTCGTGGCGAATAGCACGACGAGATGAGAGTATCCAGAAGTTCTGTGCTAACAAGAAACTAAGCGTTCGAAGTCCGGGATGGAGATTGTCTTTATGAGCTTGATTGATTATGAGCGATGTAAGACGATGTTGACGAGGCAATAGCAAAGGATGCTTGCAATCATAATCGAGGTCTGAATACGATAATCGACCGCCCACCCTGATTAAACCATCTTGATCGATGAAAGGCCGCAATTTTTGGAGATGCTTGGGAAGCGGTCCTCCTTTCCCACTTTCTAAAATTTGAATTTCCGTAGAAAATTCCGAATGTTGAGCGAGTCGGACGAGCGAGAGTAACGACAACTTTAATTCAAATGCGACGAGATGTCCGGATCTACGATTTTCCGGATGACGACAATTGTAAACAAAACGATGGATATAGGCGACTATTCGTTGAATCTTGTTTAGGCTCGAATACCTGTTCAAGAATTGATCGAATTTATTTGTGGTGACGAAAAGCGATATTGAGGTGGCACGCTGCTCTACGACTGCATCGGACGGTTCTTCAATGATATTGGAGGCAAGGGGCCAGTTGCTAATTTCGTCGAGAAGCCAAGGCGGGCCCGCCCACCATAGCGGAAGGTCGACAAGCTCACGGACCGTGAGGCCACGTGAAGCACAGTCCGCTGGGTTACTTTGCGAGCGAACGTGATGCCAATGATGAGGAGGAACCTTCTCTTGAATGCGACTGACGCGGTTACCGACGTAGGTTTTCCAACGAGACGAAGGCGATTTCAACGAAGCCAATGTAACTGTTGAGTCTGACCAACAATAGATGTTGTTGAAGTGAAGTTTGTCGGCATAAACTCGTTGGACATGGGCAACGAGATCCGCTAACAATACAGCGGCACATAATTCCAGGCGCGGAATCGAAATTTTCCGAACCGGAGCGACTTTAGAACGAGCGATAACAAAATGTGAAGTGACACGATTGTCACTGTGACGAATGCGAAAATATATAACGGCTGCGTAGCCTGATTCCGAGGCATCGCAGAAGCCATGCAACTCAAGATCAGTAGAACTTGCTGCAGGAACAAAACGAGGAACGACAATTGACGACAAATAATTAAATTCTGACTGATATCGAGACCAACTTTGAACGATTGAATCGGGTGCGACTTCATCCCAATTCAATCCCAAACTCCAAAGTGTTTGGATAATACACTTGAAAGCGAAAGTGATAGGTGTTAAGAATCCCAAGGGATCGAAGATGCGAGCCAACTCCGATAGGATGTTTCGCTTGGTGCACTGCTGATGCAAGGAACGAACAGTGAACGAGAATCCATCTTTGACAGGATTCCACTCCAGACCAAGAACCTTGACTGCGACGCAAGATTCGGAATCGAACGAGAGCGATTTATCATAACAATGTTCAAGTGGTATGTCTTTTAGTAGTGATTGGCAATTGCTGGACCACTTCCTAAGTTCGAAGCAGCCCTTTTGTAAGACGTGTGTGATCTGACGCATTAACTCGCGAGCCGAGTCCAATGAATCCGAACCACTGACTACGTCATCTACGTAAATATCATTGGAGAGCGCCGCGACGGCGAGAAGACAATTGTCTCCCTCGTCTCGCGCCACCTGCAAGATGGTTCGAAGCGCTAGATAACTGGACGACGACATGCCGTAGGTAACGGTATTGAGACGAAATTCCTGTACAGACTCGTCGGGCGAAAAGCGAAACAATATTCGCTGATAATTACGATCAGGAATCGCAATTAAAATTTGGCGATACATTTGCCTTATATCGGCGGTGAAAACGAAAGCGTGCAACCGAAATCTAAGAAGAATTGAAGTTATGTCCGATTGCAATTTCGGACCAATCAACAATTGTTCGTTGAGTGAAACACCGTTGGCCGGCTTCGCTGTGGCATCGAAAACCACGCGAAGCTTTGTGGTTGTGCTACTTGGGTTGACAACGCAGTGGTGCGGGATGTAGTAAGTAAGTTCTGTGCGGGGCAGTCCGACTGCCTCCATGTGGCCAGCGTTTAGGTAGTCCAGCATGAAATCATTGTATTCCTCGCGAAGTTGAGGATTACGAGCAAGACGTCTTTCCAAAGACAACAAACGACGATATGCAAGAGTGTGTGAATCACCAAAGGCTGGCTTTGGTGATTTGAAAGGTAGTCGGACAACATACCTCCCGTCGACATTACGAGTATGGGTGGTAGCAAAAATATGTTCGCACCGAGCCTCATCTTCGCTGAGGGGGGAAGGCTTAGGGAGCTCATCTATTTCCCAGAACTTGCGAATTTGAAGGTCTAAACTATCGAGGGTGCAAAGCAACGACGAAGTCGGAAGCGATGGTGTACACGAAACAGTTCCCATCACTACCCAACCAAGCTTAGTATTGAACGCCACAGGTCCGTCAGGTCCGTAGTTGACGCGTTCACCTAAAAAGATTTTGCAAAATATATCAACGCCTACTAACGCATCGATTTGCGCAGGCACGTTGAAATGAGGATCGGCTAATTTAATTTTACTAAGATGCGACAGCTGAGCGATGTCAATCCTATCAGCTGGCATTTGACTACAGATCTTGGGTACGACGAGAGATGAAACATTGATGTCTGGACAATGGTCGCCACAACGCATACGAAACTCAGTAGCATTCGTTGCTAGGGATGACGATTGACAAATGCCCTCTACGGAGGCTGTAGTTTTCTTTAAAACGAGTCCAAGACGATTGGCACATCTTTGAGTAATAAAGTTCGATTGACTGCCACTATCGATAACGACACGAATACGACGATGAGTGCCGAAGTTGTCAATAACTTCGACTAAGGCGGTAGCAAGAAGCGAAACTTGTGTGGTTGGATCCGATCCCGCCACAAGAGCGACAGTTGAATGTTCATTGGATGATGAAGGTGATGCGATGGGTGATGCGGAATCACCTGCCAAAACGACACGATTATTTGACGAAACAAAATTAGAATTGGGCGAAACGACACGACGATTCGGCGAAGCGACACGATTTTGCGAAATGACACGATTAGGCGAAGCGATACGATTATGCGAAATGAGAAGATTATGCGAAACGACACGATTAGGCGAAGCGACACGATTATGCGAAATGCCACGATTAGGGGAAGCGACACGATTATGCGAAGTGACATAATGAGGGGACGGAGCACCGTTTGCGTCATTTACAACATTATTGTAAATGGACCCACGAGGATTCAAATTCGATTCAAAGTGTAATGTTGTGTGATGGGCGACGTTACATTTTAAACAACGTCCTTTAGACGGACACGATTTAATTGAGTGGCCTTTATTAAGGCAATTTATGCAAAGATTATTTTCTTTAACAACAACAAATCTATCATTAGGAGAATAATTACGATAAATAGGACAGTTCGATAAACTGTGATTCGATTTACACAAAAGACACAAGTCAGCAGGTTTCCACTGAGAATTAACTAACAACGACTTAGTATTATTAGGCGGCGGCACCGGCGCATAATTACGGGGACGATAATAAGACGGCTCCGCTGCATGAGCGCGGGGCGCAGCGCGCGCGGAAGGCGCGTTCGCAGGCCTAGCGCGCGAGGCGCTTGTATCGGGCTCGGCAAGCTCGAGTGCTTGACCGGCCTTATTCAAGTACTCCAGAAGGGAGTCAAACGAAGGAATATCATTATCCTCATTTTGCAACTCAAAACGACGACGAGTATCAATATCGAGTTTGTTTATCACATGGAAATAGTACTATAAACCGGAATGAGTGCTTCGCCCCAAAACGAGCCGACAGAGAGGTCAAGTAGATGCATGTGTCCTTTTCTTCATTAGGGTGACCAAACCGTATGGTTGGCCGGAGACATACATAATACTTTAAACTGTTTAATATAAACTTAAATACCTAGGTAGTTCTTTATTTATAATTAACACTTTTTACCGCGTTTTTATTAGGTTGCTTGCTCTTTTGTTTGTTTGAGCACAAATTTTGCAAACTATTTTATACCAAATTCTCGATGAGCTAGAGACTTGAAACTTTGAACACAGGTCAGAAATGGAAGGAAATGCAATATTACAGTGTCATTGAGGTGATCTGATAATGGAGCCGGAAGAACGCCACAGGAACTCTATGATGAATGAAACTATACAACCCCATCGTGTTTGGGCTTATTAGAATTGTCTTGACAAGTACTCTGACGGGAGACGAGGTTCAGGGTCGGATGATGAAGTCTGGATTCCATGCCATAGGAACTCAATATTGAAATCATGCAACCCCATCAAGTTTGGGCTCGTTTGAATCGTCTTGACGAGTGCTCTGTTGGGTAAAAGTATCCAAGAGTCTGATGATGGAGCCGGAAGAAGGCCACAGGAACTCTGCAATAAAACCTTTCAACTCCATCGAGTTTGGACTCGTTTGAATGGTCTTGACGACTACTCTGATAGGCGGTGGTATATTTTTAGTTTAACTCGTTAACTAAAAAAAAAGAAAATTAATATTTATTTAAAAAAAAAATTAAGAACAAATTATTTATCACGTTTTTATTAAGTTGCTTTTTTGTTTTTATTTTTTTAAATATGGTAATTCAACCAATTAAAATCTAGTTTATTCAATTCAATTTAATTTCAAGTGTAAATAATTACGCAACTTTAAAGTTTATTCCAATTTTTAATAAAAATGCAATGTGCGTGAACTTCGGAAAAACAAATAAATGTTGGAAAAACAAGTAAAAGTAGGAAAACATTGTCTAGTGATCTGTAGTTAAAAAAAGATGGAAACGATTTTCGATTTTATTGACGTTTGAAATTCGATTGCTTTTTCCCATAATTATACTTGTACATTTACTTTGCTGTTTCATTAAAAACTGTTATTTTGGTAAAGATGTCAATAAGGTCTAAAATACTTGCACCAATTTCTTTACTTGTGAAATTAATAAAATGGGTGCAAGAGATTTACGACGACACAATGTTAAAAATATAAAAAAAAAACAAAATGGCGGCCAACTATATTGTTCGTGGGCCGATTTTATGAAACTCGATTTTGTTACTATTTTGATCAAAATATAACAAAGAAATGTTAAAAATATAAAAAAATATGGCAGCCAACTCTTTTATTTGTGGGCTGATTTGAATGAAACTCGGTTTTTAGTACTAATTTGACAAGAAAATAATAACACAATATGTATAGAAAAAATTAAAAATCTAAGATGGCAGCCAACTTGTTTGTTTTTGGGCCGATTTAGATGAAACTCGGTTTTTGGAACTATTTTGACAAGAAAATAATAACGCAATTTTTAAAATACAAAAAATCAAGATGGCGGCCAACTTTTTTGTTTTTTGGGCCGATTTCGATGAAACTCGGTTTTTGGTTACTAATTAGACAAGAAAATAACAACTCAATGTAAACTGAAGGAAAAATCAAAAAAGATCAAAATGGCTGCTAATTTGTTTTTGAAATCGGCCCAAGAACAAAAAAGTTGGCCACCATCTTGAATTTTGTAAGTTTTCAACATTGCGTTGTTATTTTCTTGTCGAAATCGTACCAAAAACCGAGTTTCATCAAAATCGGCCCAAAACAAAAAAGTTGGCCGCCATCTTGGATTTTTAGTTTTTTTAAAATTGCGTTGTTATTTTCTTGTCAAAATAGTTCCAAAAACCGAGTTTCATCTAAATCGGCCCAAAATCAAAAAAGTTGGCCGCCATCTTGGATTTTTTAAACTTTCAACATTGCGTTGTTATTTTCTTGTCAAAATCGTACCAAAAACCAAGTTTCATCGAAATCGGCCCAAAAACAAAAAAGTTGACCGCCATCTTGGATTTTTTAAATTTTCAACATTGCGTTGTTATTTTCTTGTCAAAATCGTACCAAAAACCGAGTTTCATCAAAATCGGCCCAAAAACAAAAAAGTTGGCCGCCATCTTGGATTTTAAGTTTTTTAAAAATTGCGTTGTTATTTTCTTGTCAAAATAGTTCCAAAAACCGAGTTTCATCTAAATCGGCCCAAAAACAAAAAAGTTGGCCGCCATCTTGGATTTTTTAAATTTTCAACATTGCGTTGTTATTTTCTTGTCAAAATCGTACCAAAAACCGAGTTTCATCAAAATCGGCCCAAAAACAAAAAAGTTGGCCGCCATCTTGGATTTTAAGTTTTTTTAAAATTGCGTTGTTATTTTCTTGTCAAAATAGTTCCAAAAACCGAGTTTCATCTAAATCGGCCCAAAAACAAAAAAGTTGGCCGCCATCTTGGATTTTTTAAATTTTCAACATTGCGTTGTTATTTTCTTGTCAAAATCGTACCAAAAACCAAGTTTCATCGAAATCGGCCCAAAAACAAAAAAGTTGACCGCCATCTTGGATTTTTTAAATTTTCAACATTGCGTTGTTATTTTCTTGTCAAAATCGTATCAAAAACCAAGTTTCATCGAAATCGGCCCAAAAACAAAAAAGTTGGCCGCCATCTTGAATTTTTTAATATTTAAAAAATGCATTGTTATTTTCTTATCAAAATAGTGCCAAAAACCGAGTTTCATAGAAATCGGCCCACAAACAAAAAAGTTGGCAGCCATCTTGGATTTCTTATAATTTTAACATAGCGTTATTATTTTCTTATCAAAATAGTACCAAAAACCGAGTTTCATTGAAATCGGCCTAAAAACAAAAAAGTTGGCCGCCATCTTGAATTTTTAATATTTAAAAAATGCATTGTTATTTTCTTATCAAAATAGTGCCAAAAACCGAGTTTCATCGAAATCGGCCCACAAACAAAAAAGTTGGCCGCCATCTTGAATTTTTTAATATTTAAAAAATGCGTTATTATTTTCTTAGCAAAATAGTGCCCAAAAACCGAGTTTGATCGAAATCGGCCCATAAATAAAAAAGTTGGCCGCCATCTTGAATTTTTTAATATTTAAAAAATGCGTTGTTATTTTCTTCTCAAAATAGTACCAAAAACCGAAATTCATCGAAATCGGCCCACAAACAAAAAAGTTAGCCGCCATCTTGGATTTTTTAATATTTTAATATGGCGTTATTATTTTCTTATCAAAATAGTACCATAAACCGAGTTTCATCGAAATCGGCGCATAAACATGAATTTGATTATTAATATTTACTTTACCACTAGCCTGCGACTTCCAGTAATTTCAATTGATAGAACAATTTCGTTTTCGGGAAATCTGAAATGGTGTAGTATTTATGGTCACCCTAGTTTTGTAAAGGAATATTTCCTAAATATTGAAATTCTAAAATTGAAATTCGGCGCCAAAGTCAAAATCGGATCGGAGTTGCCAGGATTTACACTTTAATTTATACAACTACAATAATGCTGATTAGCATTATTGTAGAAATCTAATTAAATCAAAAGAGTAAGTTCAGTTTTATTTTACAATTACTATATGTTATTCTAAATTAACATTTAAGTAGTATATTTTCAATATTCCACTCTGAATCCTTAACTTTGATACACTACGTGATTGGTAAAGTACATTTTCTTTTTCCTACTATCGTGGTATTATTGTTTAGTAATGGCAATTGTGCGAACGAGACACCGACCTCCACCTGGTGTTGTTTCATTCACACAGTAGAGTCTTCAGTGAATGTCATCGATAGAATTTCAACTCTATGACAAAGGCAATAAAGTTGAATTTCTTTTAAACGAATAGTGAGAATTTTTGTATAGTACTCACTCCTTATATAAACCTCCTTGGTTTATCAGCAAATAAAACAATGGAAAATCCCAACCTTTAACTGGCAATTTTAAATTTCGAAGAACAGCAATATTTTCTTTAAAGGTATCCACTAGACGTAATTCACGAGGCGAGTTCGATTTTAACGATACCTTCTGTAACTCATCCCAATGTCGGAATGCTAACTTTCGCTTACATTGGTAACGATCAATTAAGGCCGCGTATGCATCTAAATAATTGTTTTCCGAAAGTGGAAAACCTTTTAATAGCTGCAAGGGTTCACCGGAAAGAAGTGAAATCAAAATTGAAAATCTTTCGATATTCGACAATTTTTTGTTCTGGTGAACCATGGTGTTGTACATATCGAAAAAGGTACCCCATGTTGTAATATCACCGTTAAAGTGTAACAAATTCAACCTAGGTAGCTTGACAGATAAATCTGAACTAGACGTAAAATTAGTACTGTTTAAATCCGGAGTGGATATTAAATTCGTATGAATTTCAAGTATTTGAAAATATTTATTATCTACTTCTTGACGAATAATATCTTCTGTATCTAACGCTGACACTTCTGTTATTTCCGAACAAATTTTAAAATGATGACTTTCGAAACTAGTACAATAACTTTCAAGTCGACTGTACCGCGACAAAAAAATAGGTAAATGTGACTTATTCTCTTTTGCCTCTAAGGCCGCTGACAAACACTCATCGATACGTTTGATACAAATGTCGCGTTTTAATTCTAAACTACGCCGAGAGGCAGCTTTCGACATTGTTAATTTGTATAACGAAACGACTATTCAAAGCAATGCAATGGACTGTATCAACTAAATCAATCGATTTTATTATTTATTTTCACCATTAATTATGAATAACAAAAAGTACAATTAAATAACCCCAACATCTATAAATAACTGTGAAGTGTTATTACTTCCCGTTACGTTACGACTATGTTCCAACAAAATTTCACAAAGTGACTATAATATGCAACCGCTTGATATAGAAATTTGCATTTATCAAACGTAACAAGTGATAACGCGACCGATTGCCGTGTTATTTTACATTAATCAATCCATTAAGCAAACAACTCAAACCTTTAATTTAGTCACACAACGTGGCCACGACATTAATTAACTAATTATTTTTATGTGTAATTATTTTTCTCAAATTAAAATATAATTCGAACGTATCGAGAATAAGACCTAAAATGCACGATTTTGCTTAACGAAATGTTGCATAATTTACGAGATTAAAATGGCTACAAAATACGAATTTGATTGTGTACGACAAATATGGCTACCGAATGGTGTAGTATGTATGACACTGTTATAATCCGAGCGATTATATCAATTATCATAGGTACGAAACGACAAAATGTAGCTAAAATAATCCGAATGATTATTTAACTAATTACAATACGACAATATAACGAAAAACTAATAGCGACAGTTCGAAATTAATGATCCGGCCGATGGACCAAAATGGACGCGCTCCCGCGAGCCGAAAAGGCGTCCTTGGGATTTTCCATAAACATAATATTCCACTGGAATAGACGAACAGAGTTCGCTTGGCTGCAACACCAAAAGTGACATGAGCCAGTGTGTGAAAATTGTAAACGTGTGCGTGAATTTTAGAGATGCCTTGAAGTCCATTTTAGGTTGTCGATAACCTTAATGTATTATCGCTCTAATAAGTAAAACACAAACAAAATTTTGAACAATTTTATTAAAAAAAAATCTTAAAGTCTCCTTTAAGGGCTCCCAGTCTATTCTATTTATGACATTTATCCAGTAACTTAATCACTGGATTTACAGGAAACCTGGAAATATCGTTAAATTAGTACTTAAGTAGGTATAATTTACCATTTGAAAACTGTCGGTTAAAAGCAGCTTTAGATAAAACTATCAGTGTTCACAAAGACAAACAAAGTTATATTGGAAATCATCGACATGAGTATCGATAACAATAATTTTTGATCAAACTCTACGCCTTATTTTGTCAAGTTCACGGACATAATATCTTTTTATCTAACACATAATATTTACAAATCAGCCTTTATTTAGAAAATAGGCGGTTAATAGCATGATATTAGTGTATTACTTAGTGTGTTTGGGAATATATTCAACTAAAATATGAAATATGAAAATGGTACTTGTACAATCTTATTTACCTGTGAAATGAGTGTTTATTTGGGTTTTTGTTGTAAATAACATTACAATTTAACACAGAACACGACACCATTATAGATTTATGTAGTTATAAGAGCCAAATCGACCCGATCGCGATCAAAATCACAATAATCGAACGGACGCTTTTCCCCAAGATGATAAAAGATGATAAATGAAGTCAAACTAGGTTCTGCTGTCATTTTCTTTTAACTCTTTCTCACACATCGCATAAGCCGTAAGAATCGGTTTCTCACTCGCACCATAGTCCGTCTACTTGAGCGTAGCGAAAAATTTTCTATGTCTATGGGGATTTTCTAAATAGCGACACTAATTTGATCTAAAGGTAACAAACGATCCAGTGAGGATATTCGAAAAAGAGGTCTCAAGCCTACTCACCGGTATTCTCCTGCTGCATTGCCTGTCGGCGCCGACCTTTGGCAATTCCTTTGGTCTTCTCACTATATGAGCACAACAACAATACACAACGAAAAAACGTTCAAAGTGGGTTTTTAATGGGCAATCGATAAATATGTGTCGACAGCGCGGATCCGTCCAACCAAGTGAGTGGCATCAACCCAGTCACGAAAGTACCCTCACTGGAATAATAATTTTGACTATATTTTGTGATCAACTACCCGCGAAAACTGTCACTATAAAGCGTTTCGTTTTATGCAACGACAATCAAAATATCGATATAAAATTACAAATAAAATTATAAAATAAGAAATGCGCGGCTGCAACACGTCATTAGTGGCATGAAAGTTTAAGAAGGAAAACCTTTGCCATCTATATATATAAAAGAGAAAATCACTCACTGACTCATCATGAAATCTCAGAAACTACAAGTGCTAGGAGTCTCAAATTTTGCATGGGGGTTCCTTTTAGGGTGTAGGTGCTCACTAAGACGGGATTTTGCTAAATTCAACCCCTAAGGGGGTAAAACAGGGTGGCAAAGTTTGTATGGGAGAAAGCGATTCCTTGGCCCGATTGACTTGAAATTTGGCATAGACATTCTTTTACAATATTAATTGAATACGTGTTTCGTATTTTCTTGAAATGTATCCCCTAACAGGGTTGAAAAGGGGTAGAAAGCTATTTTTAGGGTGGTTGACTTTGATATCGGAATCAAACTTCTTAGTGCATTTGTACGATTAAGAAAAATAAATGTCAGTTGTCAGGTTGTCACCTCCTCTGAGAATATAATTATTATGTTCGTTGGTTCACCACGGAGAAAGCAAAAAGTTGTCATCGCACGAGCTGACGTTTTATGTTGTATAAGATTTTATCCCTATTTGCACTACTTTACGAAATATTAGTCAAATAAAACGTGGCAAAATCTGGCAAATATCTGACAAGGAATGTGGTATATAGAGAAGTGTTTCGATGGAGAGCCTGATAATAATGCACAACATTAGTTGCACCGAGTTGCACCCGGCATAAATCTTTGCCCGGCATGCGTTGCAATGTCACGTTTTTTTAGCCAGGAATCTTTTTAGTAGTAAGCAGACATCATAATCAGATGTGGATGAATGGTTTAGGAGTGCAAAGGAAACAAATAAACATACATCCATTTTTATTTATAAAGAAGTGTGAACTATAAGCGAAGATATTAGAATTTTTAACTATAAGGTATTAAATGTAACAATATTATTATACTTATTTTGTTAAATTACTTACCGGTAAGAAATTTTATTAAGAACACCTACCTACCTATCTAATACAGAATCGTTAACAGGGCGTCGATTCTGTAACCAAACTCGAACCCCACTTCGAATCTCACTGCACGGGAATTTCAAATCATAAATAAGATAATGAATTTTTTTTCTATCACAAAAATTTTTAGATAGCTACGCAGGCTACCAAATTTTTTTGCTATCAGTAAAATAGCTCATTTAGTAAACAAATGTCTAATAACAAATTCACGCGAAGTAAAGTGAGATGCGAGTTTGGTTACAGAATCGACAGACTGCGCGGGTAAAACCGCGGGGTGCAGCTATTACCTATATAATCTCAAAATTGTATAAATGTGAAAGTTTTGATGTTTGGATGTTGTTCATGATTTGTTACCTACTCAATCATATCATACTCAATCACGTCTGAACGGATTTAGGAGAAATTTGGCACAGATTTAGATTAAAGTCTGGAATACTTTACTTATTCTTTTCATCCCGATCATTGGTTTCCAAGGGAAGACTTACAACGATTACCGACTCCCACGCGGGCGGAGCCACGGGCAAAAGCTATACCTACATAGTATAAAACAAAGTCGCTTCCCGCCGTCTGTACGCTTCTCTTAAACTATGCATAAAAACTGCATTAAAATCGATCCATAAGTTTGGGAGCTAGGTTGCCTCAGATAGACAGACACACGTCAATTATATTATAACACCCCTTGCGTATGTACGTGGTATAGGTATATGTCGTCCTCCTAGGTATATGTATCCTGTAGTATAATAATCTAATAACTTTACACTGACACCACATTAGCACAGTTTTACATTTAGTAACTACTTGCACCCGTGCGAAGCCGGGCGGGCCGCTAGTATACTTATAGAAAAAGAACGGCCAAGTGTCATTACCTGTCATAATGACTTTATGGTTGTTTGTAAACAAATAAGTGATAGTTAATATTTCTTCTATTTTATTCATTTAATCCAGTTGTGACGGTTCTAACCTACCTTCTTAATTTGCCGCAATAATTTTTGAGGCGGTAAAATTATAATAAAAAAGCTTACCAGTGAAAACTCAGCTGAAAAACTTTGTAAAAACTGACACGCCCAATCTACCCAAATTGCGAAATGTATTGAATGTGCGCTTTTATAATTCTCAACGGCCCGGCACGGCACCGCCCGGCAGCCGTCCAACGGCACAACAGGGAAGTGAAATGTATGGAATCATATGGAGACGCTTTTATATTTCCTCAACGGCACCGGCAAACCGTGCCGTGCCGGCCAAATCCTACGCTGCCGTCGAAATTTTACGATGTAGTGCGTAGCTACAAGGATTCATATGTGTGAGTGTGAGTCCACATCAAAGAATATACAGCGTGTATAAAGGGGACAACCAGTATATTAGCGTATGTGTTGTTGTTGGTATGCCATGAACCTATGTATGATTGTGGAAACAAACAACATCAAAATCAACAAATAGGTAATATTCCGACAAACAGTTATTTCGATACTGATCGGAAAGATATCTAGGTACTTACAGCGGTGGAAACACCGTTAATAGGGGACTTACCAAAGTTAAATATTGTTACCTATCTCAACAAATAATTACCTAGATATTACTTAAGTAGGTAGTTACCTACTTAATTAAATAATGTGTTGTGTAGATGCCTACCTATCTTGGTAAGTAGGTACGTGATGAAAACCAGCTACATATAATATATTCTTTGATTTTTAAAAGATTTATTTATCATTTAAGTAAGTACCTACTACCTACCTACATTGTAATATAATCATTAAACAACGTGTAACAAAAAGGGGGTATCAACCCGAGAGGAGGTCAATGTACTCGTGAAACTTCCAACAGAAAAAAATATTTTTGAACGTCCCTCCCTATATAAAATGTTGGCGGCAAATTCAAATTTTCTATGGAGAGTCCAAAATTGTATTTTCGATTTGAAATCTTTTTCTGTTGGAAGTGTTCAGATTCACGAGTACATTGACTTCCTTTTGAGTTGATACCTCCTTTTTGTTACACGTTGTATAATTGGTAAACTATTATTTTATGAAATAATTATAAAGATAAAAAATATCTAGAGAGAGAAGGTCAACTTTTATTCTTTATATTATTCTAAAGTAAAAAGTAGGTACCACGACACTACTGTACAATGTACAAATAGTAACTTCTTCGCTATGAGTGTTCTGTGTTGAACATCCAACGGCCGGCAACGGCAGAAATTATAAAAGCGTCTTTCGGCGTCGCCGCTGCCGTGCCGAGCCGTGCCGTGCCGGGCCGTGCCGTGCCGGGCCGTCGAGAATTATAAAAGCGCACAATGTATTGTGTCTATTTTGGATGTAGGCTACATGGATGAAATTGTAACGATTGCTTGTGGACTGATAAATTTGCAGGATAACATAATAAACATTGTGAAAATATGTGCATACTTTATTTCTATTTACAAACATTTAATAGTAGGGATGTGGAAAAAATTACGAGATAAGTTCATCGATATACTCTGATATATCGATAGATGTTTTTACAATAATTTTTCTAAAACATTTTTTTTTGTAATTACGTATGGATTCTAACAGTCGACACTATTTTGTCACTGGAGCATTTTGATTTTTTCCTACTTTTGAGTCTTAAAAATCATCGTAAAATTCGTCAAATCGAGCCAAAATTTTGCGTAGGGCTTTATTTGCTATTTTTTATGTTTTACAATACCTTAAAATTAGAATCCATTACTTAGTCATCATTCCATTTCATCTCATTTTTTTCTGAGAAATATTACCTATATCGATATTTTTTCACTTCCACCTTCCACCATCCCTAATGCTAAGTTCATTGTCAAAATTGTCTTTGCCCTTTTTTCTTTTTTTTATTATGTCTGGGGGATCTGTATGTGATGACGTCATATGAAGGTCATTTGAAGGTTAAAGCTTTTTATTGAATATTATAAATATCTTTAAAAATATAGAATTATTTTAAAATTTAATTAGTAGACACTGTACCGAAAGCTTATTCCTCGAAATGGTTTTGAGATTTCCAGTCATGTTCAAAAAGTTATCAAAGCCAATTGTTAAAATATCTGGAAAGATATTTCAATTGAATGTCGAGGTAATTCCTCACATTGGTGAAATAACGCTGGCTTACAGCGTAAGAGTTTAGGATATACTAGGAAAAATTCGACGATGTCACTAGTGACTCGGTAGCTCAGCGGTCAGAGCATTGGACCGGATATCCAAAGGCCGCGGGTTCGATTCCCGTCTGAGTATTGATCTGGTGCGAGTCGTGTTTTTTCTAGTATATTATTTAGTATTGTTTAAGAATCTTTGCTTATGAAAAATATATGTAATAAACTCTGAAGAAATATTTCATAAAAATAATGAGAGGAGAGGCAAATAACGTAGATTAGGTTACCCATCTTGAACTTGAAAATGAAGCTAAATTGTAGACACATTGATTCCACACACACACACACACACACAGAAATGATCAATTTACGAGAGGGTGAAATCTTCCAAAATTAAAAGATAAACCTGTATGATCCTTCAAACAAGAATGGCAACAGATAGAGGCAATATCATTGCCATAAATGTAGCAAACAATCAAATTCAAATTCAATAAAAACGGGCTTTCTTTAAAATAATAGGCTTAAAAAAATATTTGATAAAAAATGTGAATACTAAGATACAAAAATAAGAGCTGCAATATGAGTTCGAATCCCGTGTTATCCTTACTAATATTATAAACGCGAAAATCCGTTTGTTTGTTTGTTTGTTACGCCTTCACTTCTTAACTACTAAACCGATCATCATGAAATTTTGCATACACGTTGTCAGGGGTACAGAGAAGGACATAGGGTACCTTTCATCCCGAAAAAAAGTATAGTTCCTGAGGGATAGCAAAAAACCTTTCCACGCAGACGAAGTCGCGGGCGGCCGCTAGTTACCTATATTGGTAAAGTAATTCAGTTCCGCGCCTTTTATTTAATTTTATCCATATTTTTCTCCAATTTATTTTATTACAATATGCCACAGTGAATTTTAAAAGCGAAACAAAATCCTCGCACACTGGATGCTCCCGGAATCCACATACAGACCTCCTGTCTCATTGCCTTTAATCGGACTAACGGCATATTTTTACCGACTTCAAAAGGAGGGAGGTACTCAATTCGACCCGTTTTTTTTTTGTATGTACACCGATTACTCGAAGACGGCTGAACCGATTGAAATGATTCAAACGTTATTACATTAGGTAAAAATTCAAGTTGGTTCCATTTTTTAAAATTTTGAAATCGGTCTAGTACTTTTCAAGTAATTTTGAAAAAAGCACGAAAATAGTATGATTTTGTGTGAACTACCTCGATGATCAGTCGTATAACTTCTTTGTTTATGAACTGAATAAGATAATTATTTTTTTGTTGGAAAAGGGATATCTTATGTGTAGTTCTTTAACCGACTTAAAAAAAGGAGGTTCTCAGTTTGACCCGCATGTATGTATGTTTCTCCGCGATTAACTCACGTTTGGCTGACCCGAGTTTTCTACCTAAATAATATACCTACACTACCTAATACAAAAGGTACCTACACTAAAAATAAAAAATTGTTTAAAAAAACAAAAAACCGACTTCAAAAAACCTACCTCTAAAAAGCAAGAAATAATATTCGTAATAATAAAAACACGTCTATTGAAGTCGGGTGTGGCTTTTAGAATAAAAAAAAAGGAATTTGTACTCCAGCCCCACCCGACTTCAATAGACGTGTTTTTATTATTACGAATATTATTTCTTGCTTTTTAGAGGTAGGTTTTTTGAAGTCGGTTTTTTGTTTTTTTAAACAATTTTATTTTTACAAAAACCTTTATATTAAGTTAAAAAAAGAGAACAATTTGTAGTTTTTTGTAGGTACCTCTACTTATTCTTCGTAGAATTAGAAAAAATAAACTTTATGAAAAAGACAACTAAACAACAAAAAACATGAAAAAAAAACAACTAAACCGTTTAAAGCAGTTTAACCTCCATATTTGAAATAAGGGTATACAAAGTATAAGAAAACAGTATAAATATTCGCCTAACGAGAATATGGTTTTGCCGTGACATCGGGTCGGATCCGGCCCCGTACGGGCTATAATTGGCGGCTTCCACTTCCGCAGTTTCCGCACCGGCCTGTCCTGTGCTCAAGACTTTATTCCTGTTATGCCATTTTATTTCTTTATTTTCCACATCTTCCACAGCTTTTCCACATCTTTGAAGGAGTTTTTATTTAGTTTTATTGATTGTACAATGCGATTACGGACCAATTTAGAAATGGTAGTTTATGAAACTGATGCATAATGAGGTGTATTAAAACATGAGTGTGTGTTTAAAACCGAGCCGTAGGCGAGGTTTTTAATAGTATCACACGAGCGAGAAAAAAAAATTAAAAACACGACTGCCCTGCTAAAAACAAACTAAAAAGTTAAATAACAAGTGTCATTGCAGTCGGGGGACCGTGTTATCCCTCGACTGCAATGACACTTGTTATTTAACTTTTTAGTTTGTCTTTAGCATGGCAGTCGTGTTTTTTTTTTTAATTTATTTATTTTTATTTCACACGTTTTAGTGACAAATTATATATTTTTGAAATGTGCTCATTAAGGCCTTTCATTTGATGCCCATATTGTAATAATTGAAGAAAAAAAATTTTGTTTCACACTTGAAAATGATGTCATACAGTCGCCATATCCACTTTTTTCAAAAAAAATATAGCCAGTGTCACTTGGAATGATGTAAGAATTCTAACAATACCCCATACATCCAAATCCGTTGAGCCATTTGGAAGTTATGGTGGAATCAAGAAACTCACAAACCCACAAACATACATGTAAGATTTATGAGTTTGGTTATGAAGTGTTGAACGAAGCGGAAGAAAGGAGATGGATGGAAGAGTGAGCGAGAGGGAACGTTTATCCGGAGAGAGAGGTTGGGGTTTGGAATGGAAGATGTGTCAAGTCAATATAATGGCGTGCCGTTGCTTTTAAAATAAAAGAAGTAAATTGATAAAGCATTTTATTAACGAAACCCTGATCCCACAAAAGTGGTGTCGAAGTGGGATGTGCGTTCGCTAATAACTCGGATGCAGACGGATGAAAAAGCTTAATGAAGAGAAGGCACGCCATTTTGATGAAATTTTCTTAGGACGAAAGAAGTATGAAAAAAAGGTGTAAAGACGAAAAGGTGAAAGACGCGAAGACGGAGGAAGTCAAGTGTCAGGTGCAAGAAGAAGAAAAAGGTGAAGGAAGCAGTAGGATGACGGAAAATGGAAAAAATCGCGAGGCGACGTGGCTACCGATGCCGTTCGACACGATCCCTACATTTAACGGCACCGACAAGACGTATACGGCGGAAAAATGGGCTGAGAATATCGAAGAAAATGCCGAAATATTCGGATGGAGCGCGGCTCAGCAGCTTATTTTGGCACGGAGGTCGCTTTCCGGCAACGCGTTACTATGGTTAAAATCCGAAAAAACGTTTAAGACGTTCGACGAACTAAAATACGCGCTGCTACAGGAGTTTCCCGTCACAATAAACGTGAAAGAGCTGCATGAATTGATGGCCGCAAAGAAGAAAAGTAGAGATGAGTCATGCTATGAATATCTGCTGGTGATGAAGGAGTTGGGTAAACGCGGTGGATTACCCGACTATGCAATCATTCAATACATAATCGACGGCATTGTTGATTACGAAACCAACAAGCTTATTTTGTACGGGGCTACGTCATTTGCGTCACTCAAAGAAAAGTTACAAATTTACGAAAATATGAAGAAAAAGATGATTGCCACCCCTAAAGAAAGAAAGCCTATGCATGTGATTATGAAAGAGCCTGCTAGGGATGATAGAAGATGCTACAAGTGTGGTGAAAGTGGTCATGTTTCAACATCGTGTCCGAAAGGTGTAAAATGCTTCAAATGCAATTTGTACGGCCATATTGCACCTGATTGTCGAAGCCGAGCCGTTGACGAACAAGAACGAAGTCAGCGGAGTTCGTATGCGAAACTGGCAGCAGTGGCACCTCGACGTCATCATCGGCGCGCGCAGCAGCTTTGAGCGTGAAGTTTGACACAGAAGAACACGGCGGACATATTGGTAGCACTGACAGCGGCCATGTTGCGGCGAGTGACACGAGTGGCAAGTCATGTCATCATTGCTGTCATGGTCAAGACGGAAGTCAATCGATGTTAAATGTAAACAAAAACATGAAGGAAAACAGTTCGGTTAAAATAGTAGAATTAAACGGTGTTAAAATTCAAAGTCTCATCGATAGTGGAAGCGACATTAACCTGGTGTCGTCGGATTTGTTTTTTGAGCTTAAAGTAAACTCCTACGTCAAAGAGAAGATCGCATTAAGTGGACTTGGTTCAAAAACTGTTTATACGTTAGGCAAGTTTGACACTGCATTGAAAGTTGATAATTTGTGTTTTGATATGGTTTTTTATGTTGTTCCGGGAAATGCAATGCCTTATAAGCTGATTTTGGGTCAACCATTTTTGGAAAGTGCGGTGGTCATTTTGAATCAAGGTAAAGTAAGTGTAGTTTCGGGAAAAGTGTCTTGTTTGTTCGCAGATGATTCACCGGTAAGTTACATGTCAGATAGTCAGATTAGAGAGACAGCGCAGGACCTGGTGGATTCATACAAACCTATACAAACGAAAGAAGCTCCGTTTGAAATGCAAATTACATTGAAAGATGACATACCAGTCGCACAGAGACCGCGGCGTTTGGCTTTTACGGAACAAGAAGCAGTTAACAAACAGATAGGTGAGTGGTTACAAAGAGGAATTATTAAACCTAGTTTTTCCGAGTATGCAAGCCCTATAGTGCTAGTAAAGAAGAAAGATGGAACTATTAGACTTTGTATCGATTATAGGCGTATTAATGAGAAGATGGTAAAAGACGAATTCCCTTTGCCTATAATTGAATATCATATCGACAAGCTTGCTCATGCCAAAGTATTTAGTAAACTTGACCTAAAAGATGCATATTTTCATTTAAAAATAAAGGAAGACTGTACTAAGTTTACAGCGTTTGTCACGCAGTCAGGGCAGTATGAATTTACGAGAGCTCCCTTTGGTCTTACGATTTGTCCTAGTTATTTTACCCGCTACATTACATTTATTTTCAGGGCATTAATTGATGAGGGATTGATCATGATTTACATAGACGATGCGATCATCCCAGCTCATAGTTATGAACAGGGTATACAACGGTTAAAGAGAGCTTTAAAGATAGCAGCTGACTACGGATTGCAAATTAATTGGAAAAAGAGTGAGTTACTTACCACTAAAGTTGAATACTTAGGATATGTGATAGAAAAGGGAAGTATAAAGCCGACTACCGATAAGACTGATGCTGTCATGAAGTTTCCACAGCCGAGAAATATTAAGCAGCTCCAAAGTTTTATAGGACTCACATCTTATTTTAGAAAGTTCATTGAGGGATATGCACAGATTGCGAGACCTCTAACGGATTTGTTAAGAAAGGACAGTGAATTTTCATTGGGTGAAGAAGAGTTGAGAGCGTTTAACATCTTGAAGGATAAATTGTCACAAGGACCCGTACTAAGAATATTTGATCCAGCATTGGAGACAGAGCTACATACTGATGCTTCGCAGCAAGCAGTTTCTGCGGTGCTCATGCAAAGAGATCCAAATGATAAGTGCTTGCATCCAGTTTATTTTTTGAGTAAGAAGACCACAGATGATCAGAAGAAGTTTACTAGTTATGAGTTGGAAGCTCTGGCAATAATTGAGGGAGTTAAAAAGTTTAGAAAATACTTACTTGGAATATCTTTTAAGATTGTAACAGATTGTCTAGCTTTTGAAATGACTTTGAAAAAGAAGGATTTGGCTACAAGGGTCGCAAGGTGGGTTTTGTTATTGCAGGAGTATGACTACACGGTGGAGCACAGAAAAGGCACTCAAATGAGACATGTGGATGCCCTCAGTCGAAACCCTTGTGTTAATGTTGTGACCAAAAGTCTCCATGACCAAATCAAAAGGGCGCAGGAAGCCGATGAGGGCATTAAGGCGATTTCAGATATTCTTACTGAAAGATCTTACAAAGATTACTATGAGCAGAATGGAGTGATATATAAAGGTGATCAAGGACAGCTACTTGTGCCTAGAGGGTTGGAAATTGAAATTATTAAGAGGGTACACTCAAATGGCCATTTTGGTAAAAAGAAGATGTTAGAATTGTTAAACAAAGATTATTACATTAAAAATGTATCTGCCAAGATAGATAGCTTCCTTGTAACTTGCATACCATGCTTGTTAGCGATGAAAAAAGAAGGCAAGCAGGAGGGTTTCTTTAATGCTATAGATAAAGGTGTTGTACCACTTAGTACATTGCATATTGATCATATAGGACCGCTTACTGAGACCACAAAGTTGTATAATTATATTTTAACTGTCGTAGATGCGTTTACGAAGTTTGTTTGGCTTTTTCCAGTAAAGAATACTACTTCTAGGGAGACAATAAGTAGGTTACTTGTTCATCAGCAAACTTTTGGTAATCCTGATCGGATTGTATCTGACAGAGGCGCAGCATTTACCAGTAAGGAATTCGAAGAGTATTGCAAGGATGAAAATATCCAGCATATACTGGTTACCACCGGGGTACCTCGAGGTAATGGCCAGGTGGAAAGAATCCATCGCATTTTAGTTTCAGTACTGACAAAGCTTTGCATAGAAGAGAAAAGCCAGTGGTATAAGCATGTCAGCAGGGTGCAGAGGGCCATTAACAGTACCTACCAGAGAAGCGTTGGAACCAGTCCCTTTGAGTTAATGGTTGGAGTAAAAATGAAACAAAGAGAAGATTTGGAAATTTTGAGTTTATTACAGGAAGAAAGCAGGCAACAATTTATTTCAGACAGAGAAGGAATAAGAGAGCAAGCCAAAATACAGATATTAAAGATACAGGAAGAAAACAAGCGCGGTTATAACAAAAAGCGTAAAGAAAGCATTAAATATGAAGTTGGTGACTATGTTGCAATAAAGAGGACTCAGTTTGGCACTAGCATGAAGCTGAAACAGAAATATTTAGGTCCCTATGAAGTTATCCATGTCAAAGGAAAGGATCGTTATGATGTGCTGAAGGCTGACTCTGCAGCCGAGGGGCCAGGTAGGACTTCTTCGTCGGCGGACTACATGAAGAGGTGGCCAGAGGTTAGTTTCTAAAACTATTCTTACTTTATGATCCGTCCTATTTTATTTTTCGGAGTGGTGACATGATGGTTTTAGGGCATTGCATTCGCTTGGTCCAACCTATGAGATGTTGTGTAACTAGCCACCTGGCTATTAATTTGAAAACTTTTTGATGTTGTCTTAGCTTATAAGTTGGTATGGTTCCGTAAAGTGGGTAGAGTGTTTGTTTTGTTTGGTTAAAGCTATTTAAGCTATGTTGTTAGTCTTTAAGTATTGATGTTGGTTTGACATGGCATGTTTTGTTTCTTTGATTTGAAGTAGGGTACACTCAGTGTGGGTATATAGTGACAGTGTGAAAGTTGTTTATTATTGTTAAGGTTGAGTGTCTGGTCTATAAGAGAATAATTTGGTGTGTAAGGAGTCTGTGGGCAGCCTCCACACAGGATGGCCGAAGAAAAATTGTGGTGTGCAAGGAGTCTGTGGGCAGCCTCCACGCAGGATGGCCGAGTTGTAGGATTTATGAGTTTGGTTATGAAGTGTTGAACGAAGCGGAAGAAAGGAGATGGATGGAAGAGTGAGCGAGAGGGAACGTTTATCCGGAGAGAGAGGTTGGGGTTTGGAATGGAAGATGTGTCAAGTCAATATAATGGCGTGCCGTTGCTTTTAAAATAAAAGAAGTAAATTGATAAAGCATTTTATTAACGAAACCCTGATCCCACATACATGGACCCTGTACTCTTAGCACGAACAACTATCGAGAAAAAAAACGCGCGTAAAATTACTCGATAGAGAATTATCAAATAAACTGTACAAATTTCCAATACAAAATTTCACTATCGAATGATTTTACACGCGTTATTTTTTTCGATAGCTGTTCTTGCTAAGGGTACTGAACTCTTTTTGCTTTGGGCAGTCGTGTAAAAAAACGCGCGTAAAATTACTCGATAGAGAATTATCTATGGAAATGTTAATTTCGCTATTCGGCGGTAGATGGCGTTGTACTTCAGAGCGCTTACGGTACAAAACGACGTATTTTGTGTATGCGAAATTTTGCGGATCACTGTCTATATTATGGTGTTTTTTTCAGGTTTTTTGTTTTTATACAGTGAGCGCTGGATAAAAAAAACAGAAATAGCTTCACATTCCAGTCTCACAATGCAAGTCGTTTTGCTGACATACACATACGTGTAGTGTTATTAACTTTAAATCTGCTCATTAAAATCAATAAAACCATTTAATAGATTAAAACATGGTTAACAAGCTGAACTTTATCCGGGACTCACAGTAATTAAAAGGGGAATATTAAAAACAGCTAAGTTTACAACTAATGGAATTAAGCACTGTGTATCTGTAAAACAATTTCAGTAAACGCCAACTTTTAATACTCATTTCAAACCTCTGTGACGTACTATACTGTCTCCCCTTGACAATTTTATATGACAACTGGATGACTTTCATTTGTTTTATTGATCTTAGTTGAGTATTTATTGAATAAAAGTTCAACGGACTCAATAGGTACTCTGTCCTCAGAGTCCATGCGTACAGTCTGCTTCATAAAATAATTATTCAAAAAGTTTTTAATTACATTTCACTTCTGTGTGTTACTTTAGGTATTTATATGAATTACTTGACGGACCTGTTTTGCTGCAGTTTGATAAAGAAATGAGAAGATAATTTTAACAATGAATCTTCATTTCCTTTTGGTATTCTAGGATTTATTCTGAATGAGCGCTGGCATGATAGTAGGTACAGTTAATACGTAACATATACATTTGTATATGCTACGGTTTCACTAAAGCTAGCTTTGGTGTTAAAAGATCACCGTGTCATGCTAAGAGAATAAAGAAAAATGTAGTCCTACCTATGGCCGTTTGGAACACCAGGAGCATCAAATACCTGATGCTGACCTCTGTACTTACGTACAAGTATTATTATCCTTTTTATATTTATCTTGAATTTAAAACCGATTTCTAAAAATCCGATTTTAAAAAGAAGCATTCTAGCGAGGTAGGTGCTATCATACCAGCGCTTATTCAGAAATCCTTACTAATATTATATATTTATATATCCTTACTAATATTATAAATACGAAAGTCCGTTTGTTTGTTAATTTGTTTGTTTGTTTGTTACGCCTTCACGTCTTAACTACTTAACCGATTATCATAAAATTTTGCATACACGTTGTCAGGAGTACAGAGAAGGACATAGGGTACTTTTCATCCCGAAAAAAAGTATTGTTCCCGAGGGATAGCAAAAAACCTTTTCACGCGGACGAAGTCGCGGGCGGCAGCTAGTTTCAAAATAAATCCGCCTAGTTACCAAAATATATTTTAGCAAATTTGCACATCAAACTTATATAACCTTTCCATAATTTAATATTTCAATCATAATAAATATTTATATAAATATTTCAATCATATATTCTGTTTACCATAAATCAAAGAGCTCTATTGG
This sequence comes from Agriphila geniculea, assembly GCA_943789525.1. NCBI lineage: Eukaryota > Metazoa > Arthropoda > Insecta > Lepidoptera > Crambidae > Agriphila > Agriphila geniculea. Next base: position 17,326,123 of record OX038873.1, on the reverse strand, counting down.
AAGTTATACCAGTAAACACAACAGTTTCCTGAATCAATAGCTATTCATATGCGCCATGATGTCGCTTATGTAAACACTGCTGGGAAAGCTTGGGAACTCTTTGATAAATCTGAATATTCTTCAAAACGCCACTGCGTCGTCCTCGCCGATATCTCCGCGGCAACGCAGTAAATTTGTCTAACATCGTGAACCCAGACATGTCTTGGAGATATTACAAAAATTGCCCTCGAAGCGATTTAAACTGAACGCTTTGACATCGCTAACGTGTACTTTTGTTGATTAAATTTGATATTTGAAATCTTTGTGTATTTTTAGGTAGGTAAATTTTTTTCAGTTTTTAAACACGACGTTTTTGTTTGTCAGGAGGAATACTTAGTTGAAAATATACACACCAACTTTGTCTAGGGATACCAGGTGTTATTTTCATACAAACGCGGTAACTTTGAAGCCTTGGTTTTCTGCCAGGGATGTACTGTGCTGTGATCTGATGACGGCTATCCAGGGAGTGAATGGAGGAGATTCAGATCGCTATACACACCCAACTGATCTGATCAGCATTCTAAAAGATTAATGGGTTAGAGTTCTCAGTTTGAGGATTCCCATACATTATCATGCTATTTTCGCGGTTTTTTCAAACAAGTCCATTACGTTTTTAGAATGCTGGTCAGATCAGTTGGGTGTGTATAGCGATCTAAATCTCCATAGCCGTCATCAGATCACAGCACAGTACATCCCTGGCAGAAAACCAAGGCTTCAAGTTACCTCGTTTGTATGAAAATAACACCTGGTATCCCTAGACAAAGTTGATGTGTGTATATAGAACTCCTATTAAACATTGTGTAGCAATGGCATAAAACATTTCAAACTCGCGCGAGACGAACGTAGTTTTTTATTACCCAAGAGACATTATAAGAAATTACTTTTCTAAGAATAATACCGACAACATCCCTCAACGACCAACCCACCCTTTTATTTCTTACAAAGACCTGTGGATTTAAAAGCGGGGTGGTTCATAGTACGTCTTTCAAAAGTTTACTCCTTTCATATCTCCGCTTCAATTTCGCAGTGCAATTTATATGCACTTTGTAACGGTAGCCGCTCAAAAGCACCTCGGTGGAGCGTTTATTCGCGGAGAGTGCCACTGTTAAACGCCGTTTTTTCTGCTGAAGAAGAGTCTTGATGACGGCGTTCATAGTTAATGAGCTGCCAGTATCCGGGTGTTACAGCGCAAATTGCCCGCTCTTTAGAGGATCGCGTTTGCCAACTTGGCTGCGGCCGTTCTAGCGTGAAAGACGTTTCCGAGCATGGGTTATTGTTTGTGGTTGGAATGACTTCCTTTCAGTAGTTCGAGTAACGAACGCGGAGCAAGTAGTTACGGCCTCGAACCAATCTTCTTTTACGCGACGCACAATGTGATGGTCATCAGTGCGGAGCGCTGCCAGGTAATAAGCTCGTTTTGTGCTGCCAAATAGCTCCCAGGCTGAACGTAAACCGTCAAGCTCCTTTACCACGGGGTAATTACAACTCAAGTAAAAAAGAGTTGCAAATGTTGCAATACATGGTAACAATGGCTAACGGAGCCATTACTTTTTCTTTTGAAATTGCATAGGGATATTTACGTAAAAACTGAATGAAAAATACATATCGTCATCGCACAAGCACCACTAAATTGTGATACTGTAAGTTATCAGTTTTGAGACTTATCTCAAAACTTTAACTTACAGTAATAATTTAATTTACAGTTTAATTTTTAATAATATTTCTAATAATACTTATATTATTAGAACAATTATTAAAAATAAAAAAATCTGACTGAATAACATTATATAAATAAAAATGAGGAGCAAAATATTCCAGTTGTAAAAAAAACCGTAGAAAGCCAATCACGATGTCGGCAACTTATCTCAAGACGATCTGCTAAGGTTTCGTACAAGGAAAACTTCAGCCCCCGGAGCATATAAACCACCAATCTTCAAGTCTTGCAGAAGACATCCCACAGAGGTTATTATTAATTATAACATTAAGACATAGTAATCTAGTTTACTAGGAGTTTACTTTAAGATTGTAATACAATACATCGCGAAATCATTTGGTTCCCGCAGTGGGGCGGTTCCACTTATGATTACAAGCAACTTTTACTATGGGGCCAACTCTGATATTGCGAAAAAAAATCAGCTATTCCATACATAAAGATTAAGGTCGAGTAGGTATTGCGCTTTTGTATGGAACAGCTGATTTTTTTTGCGATATCAGAGTTGGCCCCATAGTACAAGTTGCTTGTAATCATGAGTGGAACCACCCCACTGCGGGAACCAAATGATTAAATTTCAGTGTGTACAAACTATTACTATACTTAAGCTTATAATTAAAAAAATACTTTACTTTATAACTGTGCTAAGGCTAGTTAATTTACTTACCTGGAATATTCCCTCTTTGATATAACTTTTATACCCAATTAGTAGAGTCTATGCGGAAAGAGACCCGTAATATTACCGTATTTGTACGTTACCTACGTCATTATAAAGCGACTGTAATATCTTGATATCTATCTAGTCTACTTCTAGTCGGACTAGTCGTAACAGTGTTGTCAACATGACAAACATAGTACAGTAGCCCGTAGAACACCAAAAAGGTTACCGTTTACCGTTGTGATTATAGTTAATTATTACGAAATTATAGATACTTTAACCCAAGTTTTACAGATCGCAACCAGCCGTAACCTATATTTGTAAATCTCCAAAATTCATATTTTTTTTATTTTTCTAGGTTTACCACATAGTTTAGCTATTGTCGTACTCTACAGCTTGGTTTGATTGCCACAGATAAAAGTAGGACTATAAAAAGTAGCCATACACAGATTTAAGACCTGATGAAAATGGTTGGATTTTATCCGGTCTTAAATCTGTGTATGATCACTTTCCATAATCTTACTATTATCAGTGGCAATCAAACAAAGCTGTAGAACACGGCAATAGCTAAACCATGTGGTAAACCTTGAAACATAAAAAATATCATTTTTGTAGATATACAAATATAGGTTACGGCGGATTGCGATCTGTAAAACTTGGGTTAAAGTATCTATAATTTCGTAATAAATAACTATATCACAACGGCAAACGGTAACCTTTTTGGTGATTTAAATGTTCTACGGGCTATGTACTATTATGACTGTTCTCTTTCCGCAGAGTTGTGCACTTGCACGCAATAAATATTCAAATAATAAATTCAGAGGAACCGAAAAGATATAATATTATCCGTTCGAAGTTAATCAATTTGACAACTATTAATCGGACCCGAACCACACAAACGTTCACTGAATATTAAATACCTACTCTGAAATTCAATTCAGTTTTTCCTATTAATATCCTTGACATGTTCGAAAATTCCGACATTTCTACCACCGATTAATTTCTTTTAAATGACTCTTTAAGCTGGATGGAAATGATCGTAAGTGGGAAAAAATAGGAATTTCTAATGCAAAATTTATCAATTACACAGTAGAAATATTTTTGTTGGTAGAAAATTTAAGTGTTTTGGCAGTAGTTTTAAGTCTTAGATGACCGAGTTTTGGTAATTTAATTTCAAACAAGATTTAATAGCTTATTAAGTTTATGACCCAGTAAAGGCCGAACGTTGGCAAATTGATAACAGCTGTTTGTTTTCATTAATTAGTGTTAACGAATATTATTGTCTTTTTTATATAAAGGCCAATGTCTAGGCTTTTAGTGATGTCAGAGACTTAATTTGTCATCACCAATAATACTGATATTAGGTATTCATGCTAATTCAATGGATATAAAAATGATAAAACAATTTACCAATACGCCACCATAAAATAAATTATGTTTATTTGACCTTTAATCGATAAAAATATAATGATAAAATTTTGTGTGTCTCGTTTAAACTAAGTATAAATTTATTTATCCAAAAGAAACACTCATATGGCCTACATTTCAGCAAAAAATAAAAGTGTCTCGCGTGAACAGAAATAAAATAAACTATTGAATTTGTGCCAAGTCGGTTGAACAAACTTGGAACACTTCTAAATTTTCTAAACAAGGACGGCCGACATAACACTACACTATTCTTCGATCAGCAAAGAGTTATATTTCGATTATCTTGCAACAATAATGCATATACGTCGTATATCATGCATTATTATTATATTTAAATTAATAAAATTAGTAGTTCATATTTTACTCTTTGCCCACAAAATAGATATTAGTGCTTTGGTATTTTGAACACATAGTTTTTGTATTGTGGAAAATCTACGATAGTAAATTAGTTAGAAATTTATTTAGTGTAAATTTTAAGAGCTAGATAAACAGAAGTATAGAGCAGTGTGTTCCTAAACTTTGTTCGTGCCGCGTATGCCTGCAACAAAATTTAATTAAGATATTTTGTACCCAACAGTTACGGTTACGTAGATCGAAAAATCGGGATATAAGAATGTTATACAAAATATGTCTTTATTAAAAAGTGATCAACACAATAAAATAACGTGTCGTGTGGCAATTAGGTATTTCATAGTGACTCGTGACCAATAGGTTTTAAAGTTTTATTTTTATAGCACGCGCTTACATACGGATTGTCAGGACGTCCGCTATCGGCGCTTGTTGAATAACTCCACCTGTATATTTTCAAACTTAATCGATTGTGTGCGCGTACATACTTCTTTCATTGACATTTTCAATAAGTGATTAATGTGCCGTCTATTATGGCAATTGAACGTATTGCGCATGCGACGAAACTTATTATTAGTTAGACTGTAGCCGGGATCACACGGGAACAACAGCTTAAAGTGAAGTTTAGTGTACAACGGCATATTAGTGTTGATAGCGCTTGGACGCTTTTTGAGGGAAAGAGCTGTGGTATAACACCTACCGTATTTTCCGTAAAACTGGTCGCTGAGCAGTCACTAAAGTCATGAGAATGACAGGCCACAGCTGTGAAACGGGTGAGTACTTTTGCTAAATTATCGTTACTTATTAGGAGTCATTAAGTCTCGAGTAACATGTCTGTTTAATGAAGCATATCATTCCATTTAAACTTTTTATTTTTTTCCTAACCTGATGATTATGTTATGTTTATATATTTACTACGAATGATTATTTGCAATGTAACTAAAACTATAGGACAGTTATATCCTTACTAATATTATAAAGTCCGTTTGTTTGTTTGTTACGCCTTCACGTCTTAACTACTGAACCGAACATCATGAAATTTTGTATACACGTTGTCAGGGGTACTGAGACGGACATAGGGCCTTTCATACAGAAAAAGGTATAGTTCCCGAGGGATAACAAAAAACTTTCCACGCAGATGAAGTCGCGGGTGGCCGCTAGCCATTAATATATTGAATTAGTATACACGGTTAATTTTTAAGTATATCTAAAAATGAAATGAGTGTATCTCTTCCCTATTCTAAATAAGTAATAAGTAAGTTTTAATATTTAATAATTGATCAAGATATTGAGGTTTTATATATGTCCCAAAAGTTTACTGATTTCTGGATTTAGAGCTCATTCATAGAATCACACGCATGTAATCAAAAGAGACTATCTTGTTTACCTTGTTTACCTTTGTAAATAATGAAAAGAACTACGCACACGTCTGGCAATTTTTGTGAGTTTTTATTTATCATCACTTAGTTCAGGCAATGAAAGCTCAAAAAAAGGTATAGAAGGAAATGCTTGGAACACAATTTTTGACTTCGTAACTTTGTTTGGACCTGTTAGGAGGTGAACATATCAAAAGTCCCTGCCCGTAGCCCCTATGCCGGAGGGAGGGGGGAGTTTGAAGGTCCCTTTTTTCGGTTTTTCACATATATCACGGAAACTATATATTTTAGCGACATAAAACTTTCTATAAAATAAAAGCTATATGTCCGAAAAGTTTACTGATTTCTGGATTTAAAGCTCATTCATAGAATCACACGCATGTAATCAAAAGAGACTATCTTATCTTGTTTACCTTTGTAAATAATGAAAAGAACTACGCACGCGTCTGGCAATTTTTGTGAGTTTGCCGATTAATCAATATTTTTTCCCGATATTTTCAAACTATTAATTTTCAAATTTTAACTGCACGTTCATATACAGAAACGTGGTCTGATAATAATATAAAAAATAATAGATAAAAATTAACGGTGTATAGTTAGTTAATATTTCTATTCTAAATTAACTCTTACTTTCTAGAGTAGACTTTTAAGAAACAAGTAAATTCTGTTCTATCTTTTAATAATTTGTCGTTTAAATTCCATTTCCGTTTGAAATGGAATAAAATAATTATGGTAATTATGGTAATACTAAGCCTATTTGATAAATTAAACAAGAGATAAATTTAGGTCAACTACTTGTACACCTAAATAATTATAATGTAACTGATGTAATTAATTTTCAATATAAAAATGAATGTAACATTTTCGATATTCACAATGTAGTTTTTTGCAATACTGCATAATTTCTAGGAAATCTTTATTTTATTTATTTAAATCTACATGCACATTGTACATAGGCGGACTTAATGCCTTAGGAATTTTCTACCAGTCAACCTTAGGGTGATGTGGAGATAGTGATGTGGTAGGGTTGCACAACTAGTGTTTAACCAAAAAAAGCAAAAGAAATATTAAGATATACAATACAACGTAATAAATTATATACCAGAATAATTATACATAACAAATATGATATAGGTACTATTCTTAGATAGATAAATACATAATACATACAAATTATAATATTATAAGACGTTATAAGACGATTACTGAGATTTAAGAGCGAGCTGCTTGCTCAGTAAGAAATTTTCGCAACTTCGTTTTAAACGCATAACGACTGGTGGACATTCTCATGTCCAAAGGAAGCGCATTCCACAGCAGAATTGGGTAAATGAAGAAGGAAGAATGAATAATATCAAATTGATGAGAGGGACAACTTAGTAAACGGTAAGAAGAAGAACGAAGGTTTCTATCATGAGTAGTACACAAGTACTGGAAATGTGAAGTAGTATTTTTCCGATACAAATAAACACCACACATAAAGCTATAAATGAATGAATTAAACTGTTAGTGCAACGATAGTATGCTTCCTATTGAGCCAATGGTCTCGGGTATGAATAAATTGTTGTATAACATTTTGATAATAAATACAAAACACCAAAGTACGAACAGCAACGAAAATCGCTTAAACATTTAGTACTTTGTCGTATTAACTTTTTTACTGATGCTTTAAATTGTGAGGAATCTGTCAAAAAAATTACTATGACTGTCATGGTAAGTAATAAAATGTCGCTGAACACCAGTGACCATCGTTGCTGACTGTATACATTTTCCTTAGTTTGGGACTAAATTATTTGTATTTAGTTGTACTTAATCCTAAATAGTTAATTGATAAGTAACTAAAATAAAAAAAAGTTCTAAGTTCCAAAACAACTGCCGTCATAATAAATAATGTTCCAGTTATGTAAACGAGTTTTTTAACTTTGTTAACAAACTCGTTAACTTTGATCAGTTTGATCTGACCTGTAATTAATCCTAAAAAATACTCTGATAAAAAAGATTGGTTAAAGCAAGTATTGCATTTTTAATTACGTTTACTGATTCAACATTACCATGCATAAAATTCATGGGTAATTAAAAGTACCGGCTAATTCAAATTAAAATCTTCTTATATTTCCGCGTACAATATATGTTTTGGGGCTAATTGTCTATATCATTTCAAAATCTTTCGAAATCGCTTTCATTTGACAGATGAATGTGGCATATTGCTACATTTCTTTGGTAAGTTTTCATTTGTTTTGTATTTTTATTTATCATCACTTAGTTCAGGCAATGAAAGCTCAAAAAAGGTATAGAAGGAAATGCTTGGAACACAATTTTTGACTTCGTAACTTTGTTTGGACCTGTTAGGAGGTGAACATATCAAAAGTCCCTGCCCGTAGCCCCTATGCCGGGGGGAGGGGGGGTTAGAAGGTCCCATTTTTCGGTTTTTCACATATATCTCGAAAACTATATATTTTAGCGACATAAAACTTTCAATAAAATAAAAGCTGATTAAATTTGCTACAAGTTTCAAACCCCCCTCCACCCTGGCATAGGGGCTACAGACGGGGACTTTTGATATGTTCACCTCCTAATTAGTCCAAACAAAGTAACGAAGTCAAAAATTGTGTTCCAATCTTTTCCCTCTACACCTTTTCGTTTACTGGGGTAACTATGGCATTGTGGCACTGCATCGGCATTTCCGCGCCGGCGGCGGCGCCGTAGAAATTCATACAAAGTGACAAATGCCGATTCTCCGTCCGCTCCGTCCGGCCCGATTCCGATGCAGTGGACGCGCACCTTTACTCTTAGACTATGAAGAAGGAATTAAAATATTATAGCTCAATTCTTTTGTAACCTTGAAGGAACAAAATATATACACTTATATAGGTAACACTTTGAATTGAGAAAGAATGTAGGTTAAATACCCTTTGATCGTGATCGAAGTAAATAACTACATTCAATTTTGTATCCCAATAGTAAGATAAAATGATTATACTGCCAAATTCATAAAATATTCGTAGATTATTTTGCCAGACCATTTCTTGTATTGAAAAGATCTATTTCTATTTTATTTTGTTGTAGGTTTTTTTAGGACTAAACCAATATTTGGAATAAACATTGTTTTCCAACCAAACCGAGTCGGTTGAAGAAATAAGTGAGTGACGACAAATTTCGCAGCAAATGACGAAAAAAAAACAATTTACTGTCACGCCCGTAATTAGTCAGTATGAGCTACCATCTAAGTCAAGGTTAAGGTACTTACGTAATTGAAAACTGTAATTGGCATATAAAGAGGCCGTACAACGCTGGTAGAAATTTCCATATTATTATTTTTTTGAAATTATTGATTCCAGTATCGTTTTTAAATAATAAATAATAAACAATTTCTTATTTTGGATTACTGTCAATCCCCCTACCCTTATCCCAATTTATTTGGGGTCGGTGCATTGCGTCTTTTTCTTCCATTCCTTCCTGTCACTCGTCATCTCATCCACTCCCTTCACATTCATATCATTCCGCACACAATCCATCCATCTTTTCTGCGGTCTTCCTCTTACTCTCCAGCCCTCAACATCCATATCCATTACTCTTCTAGTAACATGCCTTTCATCCCTCCTCATAACATGCCCAAACCAAGCCAGACGATCAATACTGTCAATCACTAAACTATAGAGCTAAGTTTTTTTTATTATAGTATTGTTAAGATGTTTTACTAGGTTTATTATTGTTTGGTTTTCAGTGAAAAACTACAAAATTGGAGGTCACTTTACGATTTTTCTTATTAAGAAAAGTTTTAGCTATCATGTTTCTGTCAATCACATAACTGAGTACTATTTTAATCTATGTACTAACTTATCTAGTAATCCACTTCCTACATTATTTTTTGGGATCGAAAAATCAAGTAAATACTGTGTGAAATCGTTGTTCATTAATATGAATTTGACGTTGCACGGCGATAACACACGACCCGACCTCAACCCGAACTCAATTCAAACTCACCTCATCCGCAGCCTACCTTGAAAGACATCGCTTACAAATTTGAGTCTTATGACACATTAATAAGCTCTTTTATTCAGGTGAGTTTTAGGTGAGTTCGGTTTGAGTTGAGTTTGAGTTGAGTTCGGGTTGTGTTCGGGTTGAGTTTGAGTTGAGTTCGGGTTGAGCGCGAGGCGTGTGCAGTTACATCCACAAAATATAACGGAGCTTATTAATGTGTTCATCATATCAGCCGCACGACACCCACTGCTGGGTATAGGCCTCCCCCAAGGATTTCCACGACGATCGGTCCTGCGCTTCCCACATCCAGTGGCTTCCGGCAATCTTCATCAGATCGTCGGTCCACCTTGTCGGGGGCCTACCCACGGAGCGTCGTCCGGTGCGCGGTCGCCATTCCAGAACCTTTCCGCCCCAACGGCCATCGGTTCTTCTCGCTATGTGTCCAGCCCACTGCCACTTTAGCTGAGCAATCCTTCGAGCGATGTCGGTTACTTTAGTTCGCCTGCGGATCTCCTCATTTCTGATTCGATCACGCAGGGAAACGCCGAGCATGGCTCTCTCCATTGCACGCTGGGTGACCTTAAGCCTCCTTATGAGACCCATAGTTAGCGACCACGTTTCACTGCCGTAAGTCATCACTGGCAACACACACTGGTCATAGACTTTCGTCTTGAGACACTGAGGTAAATCGGACACGAAGATTTTTCGGAGCTTCCCGAATGCTGCCCATCCGAGTTGGATTCGACGAGAGATCTCCTTCTCAAAGTTGGACCTACCTAACTGGACTGCCTGTCCTAGGTATACATAATGATCAACAGCTTCAAGTGTAGTGTTCCCAACATGAACTGGAGCGGGCACAACATGGGCATTCGACATGATTTTCGTCTTATCCATGTTCATTTTAAGACCCACTCTTTGGGAAGCACTACGGAGATCTTCGAGCATTGTGTTCAGGTCCTCCAAGGTCTCAGCCATAAGAACTATATCATCGGCAAAACGAAGGTGTGTTAGGTATTGGCCATTAATGTTGATGCCGAGTCCTTTCCAGTCTAAGAGTTTAAAGATATCCTCCAACGCAGCTGTGAACAGTTTCGGAGAAATAACATCTCCCTGTCTCACACCTCGCTGCAGTTGGATAGGATTTGTTCTCTGGTTCTGTACTCGGACCGACATGGTGGCATTTTTGTATAAATACCTCAACACCTCGATATACCTGTAGTCCACTTGGCACCTTTGGAGAGACTGCAGCACCGCCCAGGTTTCAATCGAATCAAAGGCTTTCTCATAATCCACGAACGCCAAGCAAAGTGGCAGATTATACTCCTCGGTCTTCTGTATGACCTGCCGCAGCGTATGGATGTGGTCTATGGTGCTAAAGCCTTTTCGGAACCCGGCTTGTTCGGGAGGTTGGAAGTCGTCGAACTTGCGAGCGAGACGGTTCGTAAGGACTCTCGAAAACAGCTTATAGACATGACTCAGAAGCGAAATGGGTCTATAGTTCTTTAAGAGGGACTTGTCACCCTTTTTAAAGAACAAAATCACCTCACTTATGTTCCATGTCTTCGGCGTTCTGCCCTCGACGATGACGGAATTGAAAAGCTTCTGGAGGACTTTAAGTATCGGCTTACCGCCCGCTCTCAGAAGTTCTGTAGTAATTCCGTCGTCGCCCGCCGCCTTGTTGTTTTTCTTAATTAATGTGTTATAAAACTCAAAATTGTAAGCGCTGTATTTCAAGGAGTAGGCTCCGGTTGAATTGAGTTTGAGTTGAGGGCGAGTCGTACGTTATCGTTTGAACGCAGCCTAACACTCCATGAAATGGGATTGAACAGAAATTAGATATTAGTTGTCGCGACGGAAGGTAACGGAGCAAAATTTTGAAGAAAGCCAAATAAAAAAATAAAGTAGAAGTTCAAGAGTTTATTTTACAATGACACGTCCTAGCACAGAAATTTGGATAGCAACTAAGGCGGTTAAAAACTAGGTAAGACTAACAAAGTAGGACTAGGGTGGGACGTAGACGGGAACAGGACAGGCACGCAGAGACGTGGCCCCAGGTAGCAGGGGTAACCGGAAGCAGGCACGAAGCAGGCAGGCAGATATGGAGTCCCGGCGGAGCACAGGAAGGCATGTGGTTCAGTACGGACGTGGTTCAGCGTGATGGCGCAGGGGTGGCACGCAGTCAGACCCCCCGACGTAGCGCCGTAGCGTAGTACCAGCGGGACGCGCTGATGGGCACGGGCGCGTGTCCGTGTAGACCATGGAAATGTAGACCGACGTCGATGGTGGCGCGGATAGTGCAAGGGCCCAGAGGAGAGCTCCCTCTGCAGGTCAGGCGGAAAGGTGCACGACGTCCAGGTGGGTCGAGGACATGTCCGGGATTTATTGAGGTGGTTCGTGCCGAAGGTCGAAGCGAAACCGCTATTTACTTATTATATTTTTTTTACAATTATAGAACATAGGGTAGAAACTTAGAAATATGGCGGCAGCTATAATATATCCGGACAAGCTCGTGGAAAGACTGCCTCACCTGAGCTGCCGACCGTGCTTTTATACCGACGGTATTTATTTTTTAAAATTCTACTCTACATTCAAATATAAAAACACAGAACAATATTGTACAAAGGTTTTTATCTATAGCTAGGCCACATGAGTAGATAAACGGAACAGAGTACAAGCTCTCACAACTTATGCCGATTCTCAAAGGGTTGACACCTGTCGCAAGTTAAAAATAGGTAGTAGGGAGAAAAATAAAATAAGGCAAGTCCATAATAAAATGTGTATTTGAACGAAACGAACGAAAATGAATACTTACTGTCTTCAGCCTAGCCACATGAGTAAAAAAACGTAAACTGAACAGAGTCCAAGCTGCCTACAAACGGTCCGCTGTAGCTTCACTCATACATAGCGCGGCAATGTGTGCGTGACATCTCACCGACAGTGTAATAGGCACGCCGCCGGGGTAAAAACTGGTTTGCACCGGCTCAGTTGCGGTATAACCGACAGGGCCGCTAAGTGCTATACCACCTTCAATTTTTTCTTAGAGAATACACTAATATGATCAATGACAGTTTGATTTGTCAAATTACTGACTCGAAGAAAAAATACGAGTCGTGACAACGATTTTATTGAAAAATTTATTATTAGATTCTACCATTTTACAGTGTGTAAAATAAAACGAATTTATAAACATTAGTGTTTAATAAATTAAAATATGCCCAACTCCTGCACCGTGTGTGTATGAATAATTCGGGGAAAAAAGGATATTTCTTTTTTTTTCGTACGGAAAATCCAAGTGCAGTAAGTATTCACTTTCGTTCGTTTAGTTCAAATACACATTTTATTATGGACTTGCCTTATTTTATTTTTCTCCCTACTACCTATTTTTAACTTGCGACAGGTGTCAACCCTTTGAGAATCGGCATAAGTTGTGAGAGCTTGTACTCTGTTCCGTTTATCTACTCATGTGCTGGAAATCTATGGCTTTGACATTGAATTAAAAAATTAGCGCGTTGCTATGGCAATTATAGTGACAGACATATGTTTACAAATAAATAATTTTCTCAGCAAAGAATAAAAATGGTGTTAAATAAGATTCAAACCGACATAAGAATACAAAATGCAATGTGAAATTATCATGGGAAAATCTCACGGCCCTATAATGGGCCGTTCTTATGATACAAGCCCTTTAAGGTACATGTTCTTCCTCACACCGTTTCTTAGCTTTATTTACACTAGATTACCTATTTATCCTACTTATACGTATGGTTTTATAGTTTCCTTCGGTTTACGTTCTTGGGAACGTTTGCAAAGGACCTCCTAAAAGTAATAACATTACATAGGTAGTTAAGCCAAAATACGAACTTAAAGGTTATCTACTCTAACTGGTTTTCTTAGATATCCATTAGTTATCTTTATCTATCACATACAGCTAGATTAGCACTGTGATATGTCAAAGAAAAAGATCTACCTACTGTCAAGAACATACTGATATTTTTATATAGACGTGAAAGCCGGCTACAATCTATATTTTATCAAAGTGCACAATTAGGGTGAAATATCACTTGTGATTTATCATAAGCCTGAAACGAGAAATACAGAAATCTAGCCACCATTTACAGGAACACCATACTTCAATAAATGATCCACGCACTGGAAAAAAATATTCTACCATTTCATCGTCTTTTCTTGTAGGTAAAATAATAAAATGAAAACCTTACTACATGGATTAATAAATGTTATTAAAACACGCTTGTTGAAATTGTCATTCTGTAAACCCTTTCTCTCATTATATAGTTATAACCATAGACATAGAAAAAATTTCGCTATGGTTATAACATAAGTGACCTTAAGGTGGTTGTACTAGCAAAACGTGGTTATTAGTTGGTTTTCATTCTCTATCTCCTCTTTATTTAATGAATATTAAAACAAAGTAAATATACCATAAGAATCTTCAACATTTTGCCTATCGATTCCACGATTAACATTTGTTATAAATATTTTACATAATGCCAAAAATATCATAAATAAAATCGACTAACACTTTTGTTTCTGTGCATCTCCTCCGTAACTACGAGTCCTATGGAAATCTCGTTACCACCAATCGATAGAGGAGAAAAAATGCTACAAATTCCACGAAAGACATTTTCGAAAAGACCATTTATGGGATTTTCGCGACAATTTTTCAAAAATTCAGATACATTTTTGACAGAGGGTGCCCTCGAGGGGAGTGGGCGGCAGACCGCCACCGGCGCTCGGACGGGGAACACGTATCGCTCATGCTCCCACTGACAGCTACACAGTTCTCTATGTCTCGCTCGTTTGTTTTAGCCTTGCTTTAGCACTGTCAGAATATTACAATTATGTTTTGAAAATTCATTTCGAACTGAAGGACTATTACAAAAAAGCATCGCGATAAGCGTACGATATTCGTCCAACACCGTGGCACTATCACCTTACCAATGAGGTTCAATATCAAGTAAATTGAACGACGAATTGCGTCCGACTATCGGTTTCTTTTTTGTTTTGTAATAGGCCCTCTGATGCATTATTTTGCCATAGACATAAAAATTACGCGTAAGGACGGTTAGTATAAAATACCTACCTATAAATTTTGAATACTATATACAGGGTCATTTTGAACTTACCATCCAAATTTTGACGATGTGTTCAGTCCATGAAACTGAACAACTTTCTCTAAAGAACACATGGTCAAATATGTAAAATAAAAATCTACTTTCCATACAAATCAAAGAGATCACGTGATCAATTTAGTATGGGATGACCAAAATTTACTGGCGAAATTTGACACATGTTTCTTAGAGAAAATTGTTTAGTTTCATGGACTGGACACATCCTTAAAATTTTGATGATAAGTTCAAAATGACCCGATATGAGTCTTCAAATCAAACATTTGTAGGTAATAAATCACACGAGTGTGAGTTAATTTATTCCACTATAACTTTTTAAATGCCTGAACTGAACAGATTTGGATGCATGCAGGTAGGGTATAGGTAAGAATATTTATACCCCCCTTACCCCTAGCATGACCAATTACCACTGAAACGCCATACTAATATCGATTTATTACTTTTAAGGACAAGGGTTTTGACAGTCAAGTGTCGATAAAACGCATCACGCGATCTATAGGCTGTCCCATTCCTTTGTCTCATCCAGGAATCGAACCCACCAAATATATTTTTACGATACCAATCGATAGGGTTTCTCATCAGACCCCCTAGTCAGAGTAATATTTGCAAATCGTTATCGCTTCGCTTTTGAAACTGTATGGGATTGACATAGGGTACGTTCAGATGACAAGCGCTCAACGCGCGTTAATTTTTTTCAGATTCGATAATTCGGTATTAACAGCTTCCGTTTCCATTTCGGACGATTTTTAGATGAACTGAGCGTAGGTACCCTAAAATACGTCTATCTGCTTCAAAAGCGTGCGCTCATTTGAATTCAGGGGCCCTATTTTTGAATCGCTCGGCTGGCGTCGAGCGCTCTTTTCTAATGATTTTTGTTCGTCATCCCATACATTTGAGTTGATTTGTCGAACGAAAATCAGTAGAAACGAGCGCTCGACGCCAGCCGAGCGATTCAAAAATAGAGCCCCTGAACGGTAACGTTAGAAAACCAATGATCTCAACAACAGTAGAGCGCTAGCGCAGCGTTTAACGTGCACTTTATCAAAACTCGCGTTAAGCGCTTGTCATGTGAACGCACACCAACCTAAAAAAGTTGGCCTGTTTTGTTTAGTACCTACTTACGTCAAAAGCGTTTTCATATTACTGTTGTTTATCCAACTTCATAATTCATAAAAAATATTTTATATTATTGAAATCTTTTAAACGGTCGTGATTTCAGGCCTCAAACTTCGTCAATCGATATAGGTTTTAGATTTTTTGATATTTTTTTCGTAGATTATAAAGTACCTATACTTACCCGAAATATTAATCTCCTCTGGTGATAATGTTTATTATAGCGTATACCTATTTTACCAACAAATACCAATATATTACACCATCAATAAACAAAATGTAGTTGTCAACAAAATTAGTGAATCATTTCACAAAATCTCTGTTGTCTGAATAAATGCATTTGAATTGAATTGAAAAAACACGAAAAATGTAGTAAGTAGATAATCAAAATACTTCCTTTCCGAAAAAAACGATCTTGTAAAATTATTTGGAAAAGGAACATCATCATCATCATTTCAATGATGCCATATAATAGTCTGCGCGCGACGCGATCACCATAAAAAACCTTTAAAATAAATTCAAAAAATTCAAAATTCTAAAATAATTTATTCAGTCTAGGCTGTTACAAGCACTTGTGAATGTCATAGAAGCTACGCCATCGGTTCGCAAACACTAAGCGGGAGACCTTGTAACGAGAAGAACCGACAAGAAACTCGTCAAGGGCTGCTTTTTTACTCCCTGTATATTTCATACAGAGTCGTCAACATTGAAAAATGACCTCCACATTTAAAGTGAGGTAATTTACACAATAATTAACAAAAGTTTACACGCAATAGGTAGGTTGAAGTTAATTACTTACTATACACGCTGAAATTTTAATCATTTGGTTCCCACCGTGTGGTGGTTCCACTCATGATTACAAGCAACTTTTACTATGGGGCCAACTCTCCTGCTCGAAAAAAAATCAGCTGTTCCATACAAAGTGCAGTACCTACTCGACCTTAATGTATGGAACAGCTGATTTTTTTTTTTTGCGAGCAGGAGAGTTGGCCCCATAGTAAAAGTTGCTTGTAATCATGAGTGGAACCACCACACGGCGGGAACCAAATGATTAAAATTTCAGCGTGTATAATGGATAGGTAATTGTGAGAGTAAATAACTTTCAACTAGTTGAGAAATCACTTTGTCTGCTACTCCTAAGTAGACAATATTTACCAAAAAAACACTTGATACAAGATATAAAAAATGATAAAGAAGAAACGCAATTCTTAAAATTCAATATGCGTTAAGATAGGTACTCAGAAGCAGACCCATTCCCACTGGCAGCACCCGTTCACGAGCATGACGCATGAACCAGCCATCGTTTCGCTCAACCATATTTGAGGGAACGTAACGACCCGCCTCACACGACACCACCGCAGAAATTTTTAAAGTGAGCATGACATAAACTACCTAGTTACGAGTATAAGTACTATGCAAAATGTAAAAAAATCGCTTGGCACTCCGGGAGTGCCGGCAGAAGTGAAAACTTGAATATTAACGTTGTGCATTTTTGATTTTTTGAAATTAGCGGCAAAGGATTAAAATTATTTCTTTCCTGTTACTATACAGTCACACAATTCAATCTAATAATATGTATAGTCACGGGGGACCAGTCGCCCGTGACTATACATATTAGACATATTTTTGCAGATTTCTTGTTTTTTTATAAAACACTTTTTTCAATTTACCTATATAAAATTAAAATTTAATATTTTAACAATGCCATGCTGCCGTGTCTCCAACTTTCTATGGTCCGTGAATTTTGGCCAAGCATTGTGTAGGTTACACATTGGTTTTCAAAAATTTTAATAGAAATTAGTCGGTAATAAATTACATCTTAGTTTTTCAAATTTTTTAATAGATGTCGCTAATAAATGACTCGCGAAGTAATTTAGAGGGTGGGAGGGTGAGGGGAGTCAAATCCTTAGCTGTCATTTCACCGAGAGCTGCCTTAAAAATGAGAGCAGGGGGCCTATTACGAAAATAACGAAAAGTGATTTGTAAAAGGAAACAAACAAAACTAAGCACGGACGCAGCTGCGTGTATCCCATTAAACTTTTCGTAATAGACCCCCAGATCAAATTTTGCAATGATGAAAGTGTTTTCTTGAATAAATAGTTTTTTTACTATTACTATTTACATTTGCAACTAAATAGATACCGACGTAACTAAAACCATTTGATAAGTATGTATGTTCGCAATGTAATACAATCGGAATCATCATTACACTAAATCAATCTTAAATGAATCAAAACTGCACTAAAATTGCATTTAAGATCAATTATTCTATAAATTGCATGTAAATAAAATATTAGAAGCATTTGAAAATTTCAAGTTTTACTTAAGTCAATAAGGTCTATTGGGGTAATTTCGATATATTTTTGGATTAGTTGAGACTATGTTTTTATTTTAATTATTTATTAATATTTGTGCAAGTTTTAATAGATAGACAATAAAGTTTTATATTCTTGAGTATATGATAAACAATTTTCAATAAATTTATTCTTCTAATGTCACTGCATTCTGTTGAAAAAACCCTTTTAAAAAAAAGTTTTTTTTTCCTAATGAGAGGTGTAATTCCGAAATACATTGGGGTAATTCCGAATGAAGCTCTAAAGTCGTCTTTATGAGCTAAAACTTAAAGTTTTAATTGCATTTTCTATCGAGATTACCCAGTTATTAAAACCAAGAATAAAATCTATGTAGTTTACCTAAAACACATGTTTGCTCACTTTTATTTTCGGATTTACCCCTTGTAGTGTCCAGTGGTCCTAAACATTTACCTTTTATTTTCGGAATTACCCCTTGTAGTGTCCAGGTAAACTAGATGAAGAAGAAGATAGAAGATGAGAAATGATTATTTTAATATTGGTTTAAAGGAGGCAATCAACAAAAAATGCTACTTTTACTTAGTCAAAATAGGAGCCTTTATTAGGAACTTAACTTGCATTAACAGCAATTCTTTCGTAAAAAAATAAAAAAAAAATTACACAAGTCTCAAACAAACATACAGGAAACACAATTAGTAAGTATATTATGCTCATTAATCTGAAAACAGTTCTTTCTTATAAACCAAGACAATAATAAAATCAAAACTGAGAACTAACGTTCAAAAATGATAACATGTTTAAGCGGATGAACACAATAATGTAGGTACTTACTAGCAAATAAATTTGTTTATGAAAAAAATATATGAAATTATTAACAATTTCTAAATGAGATAAAACAAAATTACCGTTTAAGCATTATGCACTTAGAAGATATTACTATTGATTGATGAACATTTTTTTCTTGAATGTAACAAAAAAGATAAGTTGTCTAAAATAATGATAGTAGGTACTTAAAGATTTTTACTGTACTTAACTGCTTTTTAATACCTACCTTCTGTCGAACCTTCTGTCAAAATGTCAAACACAAATTGAAAGCCTATGTTTAGAACCACTGGTTCTTTCGGATTTACCCCTCGGGGGTAATTCCGAAAAAAACACAAAATCGGTACCTAGCCTATTCTAACCTACACAAAAAAGCGCTAAAAACGATTATCTATCGTTAAAAAAGACAATCATCATGATAACTTACCTAGATCCTGAAATACTGGACACGGGGTAATTTCGATAGGCCAAAAAATGTAAAAACAGCAGTAGATTCATAAAATAACCTCTAGCACACAAACTTTCGGTCCGGGGTGCGTGACATGACTGACAAGCGATAGAAAAATAAAATGGCGACTTCATTAATGTTGCCAGACAAAAAAATAATGCCTATTTTGGTAGTAATTTATCATTTTCGGAATAGACCCATTTTTGGTTTTACCCCAATAAACAACTAAATAGATACCGACGTAACTAAAACCATTTGATAAGTATGTATGTTCGCAATGTAATACAATCGGAATCATCATTACACTAAATCAATCTTAAATGAATCAAAACTGCACTAAAATTGCATTTAAGATCAATTATTCTATAAATTGCATGTAAATAAAATATTAGAAGCATTTGAAAATTTCAAGTTTTACTTAAGTCAATACTTATTTGTCTATAAATACGAGGGTTAGAAATTAAGTGCTTTTGAATTGTCTATATTTTCCTAACACCCATTCGAGACTTTTTTGCTGACAAGAAGAATGGGCGCAAGAAACTTATCAGCTTTACAACAGGGGTAATGATATTTACAAACACATTAAATCGTTACCAAATATAAACAAAATAACAACATAAGAAAAAAAAGTTTTTGAAATCGTTAACATTAAATGTGACATCCATGCATTGTAATGGATTAGTCGTTAGTGGTACCCCTAAAATTTGGTACCAAGGGGATTGTTGTACCCCTTATCATTTAGTCCATTTACAGCGCACAGTTAAACATCATTTTTCCATAATTAATTCTAGTAAACATTCAAACAACTGTGGCCTAAATGAAATAATATTGGCCGTCTGTTTCGTGGGATATTCAAATGCCCTTCGGCCGCTTACTAAACCAATGCTACGTAACCAGTGACGTGTGAAGAATTATATTTCTTGCTACGAAATTAGTTTCGTACGACCGCCTACGAAACCAAAGCTACGTAACCCAAATATTTTTCTTGCCATGAAACTAGTTTAGCACAGAAATCGGGCCCAAGCCACCTACGAAACCAATGCTATACGATTTCTTTAGAAAAGATAATAAAATCAACGGTTACAGAAATATATGGTAATTACTTTTATTCATAAACCAATGTTTAAAAATTACCTCATATTGATACTACACTTTTTAACAGTCGATTAAGTTTAAAATCGGTTACTTAAGTACTGCCATGGAAATCACAAATAAAGACGATGCCACTAATTCAATATGAATGAGTGCATCGTCTGAAAATCGTCGAAATTCAGCATAAGCGTTAAAAGTCCATTCCATAGTTCTTGACTTTCAAAGCCCTTCCTAATCATACTGCCTAAAAATCAAATTGTCTATGAAGCAAAATGCTTAAATGTCATGTCTAAAGAGCATAATGTCTACTAAGCAAATTGTCTAAAACGCAGAATGTCTAAACAGTAGTTTGCCTAAGGATTAAAAAGGTCTAAGTTGCAAAACGTCCATGTCGCAAATTATCCTACCTGTCGAGTTGATAAGCGATAAGGGCGACGCGCGTTCTCGTGATTGGTTGTACGTTATTTATGTTAAACAACAAAATGAAGCAATGAAATCATTCAGTGTACGGGAACAATCTATTGCGAGGTCCTCTAAAAGGTATATAAGTGTATTTCTCAAAAAATTCAATAAAATTCTAGTGGTGATTTCGTTCTATTTAGAAAACAGCTTTCCGTGCTTTGAAGTCTGATCTAAAAGCAATATTTTTTTTGAGCAAAAGGTGGGCTGTTAAAATCTTAACGCGTCTTAAAATACTAGTACTTACCTACATACAACAAAACCAATGTTAAGTTCAACTAACATTATTGAAACTTGGTGATTATTAGTTCAAGGGTTCAACCCCTAGAACTAACAACTTAAGTCGTAATCTATCATCGTAAGGAACCAAACCAAATAAACCTGACTAAGATTGTTAGTTCAGGAGCTAAACCAACTAATTTCAACAATAAACGTCAAGTCACGGCAACAAATTTTGCCGTTGCAGTTTCGGCGCTTCAATACGGTTTGATTTTGAACATTCGTGTTTTCTTTGGTAAAACTAGATTAAGCTTCAATTTTAAAATTAAATAAGAAAACAATGATCACAGATCTAATAAAAAAAAATATAATCAATGCGTAAGACGATATCACGGAGTAAAAATATTGAATTGTTTGTTTGTACAATAAAAGAAACGATTTAGGTACGGCATACAATATTCTGTATAAACGCCTATGTACCTATATATTAGATTTTAAATAGTCAAAAATAAATGTAAAAATATTTTTTTTTAATAACATTGATATTTTTTTTTATTAAATTAATTATCTTAATTTTGATTACAGATAAACAAGAAAATCACAAAGAACAATCAAAGGTGACTAATTTCGACATCAAGCCCTCCAAAACGTGAGTAAGTAACCATAGAATACGTAGAATACATTACAAATTATTATTTGAGTTATTCAATAAAGTGAACAACAGACTTTCTATTTCTTCCTCAAATAAAACCGGTCAAGAGCGAGTCGGACTCGTGCACCGAGGCTTCCGTACCATCATAATTGCACCATTAAACCACACTGCAGAGTAGAATAATAAAATTAGTATTGCAGTTTTAGGTCAGCGCCATCTCTTGACCGATAGTGGAACTAATGTTAACTTTTTTAGAAATTTGATAATTTCTAAAAAAGTGTGCTATACTGAGACATCGTTTTATTTTTCCTGCTTCTTTTTCTTCTTTCTTTATATAAACTGCTATCACATAGAATTATTTCAGATTTTTATCTTTGCAAACTTCGGAGATAAGGGGGGGAACGGTATTTTTTTTACATTTTTCATTATAAATCGAAAACTATGCGGCCTAAAACAAAAAAAAATATTGAAAACGTGCAAACGGCGCTTTTTCATATAATACCCCACATGCCCTAGTAGCCCCACTTCAAATTTTTAAGACCCCTTTTCAGTCCCTGTTGTAAAAAAAATATTTTTTTTTTTATTTCTTTCTTATTTGCAAAATAGTTGGGCAAATGTCATCTTAAACTATTCCAAATTTCAAGTTGATACCATTAGTAGTTCTCGAGATATCCAGCTGTGACAGACAGACAGACAGACAGACTGAGTCACACTATTGGGAGGGTGCGAAGGTATAATAATCGATCGCAGCGCTCATGGTGGCAAAAAGGAGAAATAAAGAAGGCTCTGTAATCTGCTTGAAAACGATATTTAATTTATTACTAGCGATACAGGACCAATTATATATGTTTATTATCACTTAGTAAAAATATTAAAGTAGCTTTATACTCTTGTTTTACAAAATCTACAACTAAAAAAGAAGTAACCAAACCCTGATATAACCAAAATAAAACACTCTTTTTGAATAGATCTTACTTGCCATATTGAATTTAAATGACCAAAAATGATTTCACAACACTTTGTCCACCTAAATCACAGTAATTTTGAAATTTACATGAATAACACAATATGTATAGTATTTTTTAACATTTTGCCACAGTGCCGCCATTACATATCAAAACGTCAAAACGGTCAGGTCAGAGCCAACAAAGTTGCAACACGCTAGGTGGCGCTAAAAGCGTGCACGGAGCCAATAAGGGTTCCTTTTTTACCATTTTGGTACGGAACCCTAAAAAGGAAAACTTCCTTCAAACAATACGTACGAGTTTCATTATATGTATTCGATCTTCATAATCTCAAAGTAAAGTTTGTTTTTAGGATTTTTGTTCCTAAATCACTATACGGCTCTATCGACACGTAATATTTGGGAAAAAGATTACAGAAAAGTAGCAATAAATCACACAAGTAACCACGAATTCAAATATTTGATGTATAACTTTCAATATTTGTAAAAAGCGATTTCTATTATTTTAACCTTGTTATAACCTTGTGCTTGTGAACCCGCTTTCATATTTTCATTGAACCTATTTTTTTCTTTCAGATGTGGTCTAGTTCCGAAGAGTTTCTGTGGATTATATTCGCCAACCCTCCCTTCATGCATAGACATAAAACAATATATAGGAGTTATTATTTGTGGTAAGTTAGCCCGCAGTATTTGCATATCTAATCAAAATATAACTGACCCCACTGTAATTTGGTTAAAATTTCGTTATATTGAGTAACGGATCCATTTTGATGTTTCTTATCAGTTTTGGATAATGGATAACATAGACATTAAATAACGAAACACTATTGATGCCATAACCATAAATTTAATTAATTTACGACAAGAAAGAAATAGAGAACTAATTACTAGGTAGGTACCTATTTTGGGTGTTATAGCAATTTATAATCCTCAGTAATATATCTATTACAAGTCATAACTTGACAGTTTTGGATAATAGGAAACCTAATACCTACCCCATAAGGTATTTACATGGAACAACTTGGCAGGTGACTTTTAGTCAATTAGCGTTTTTTATCGACAATTGCTTGTAAAATCTAATCGCAAGCCTAATTTTAATGAGGTGGCGATTCGATTTTACAAAGTCGCCTGCCAAGTTGCCCGCCTAGTCGACTCGTGTAAATACCACTTTAATTATATTTTCACAACTATGTTATTGTGTGGTCTTGATATCGTAGTTCAATAATGAATGGCGTATTGAGAAATCATTGCACGTGAATACACTATTCTGATTCATGCAGATATGAATGGGTTCATTCACCATTATCACAGCTGCAAAAATAATAAATCGGAAATTATCTCTATTTTCTTGTTATTATAATATATTAAATAGTAATAGTTAATCGAAATAACGAACTTTAAGGCTACGAGTCCTATACTATACAAATAAACTACTAAGCTACACTAAAACAGATTCACGTCACGTTTTTTTTACTATTTACGACCTAACGTCTTTGAATTTAAATAGTTTTAATTTACCTATTTCCCAAAGCCCTTCTTCAAAGGTTACGAAAATATATGGTGATGGTGTATTTTTTATAATTGGCTCAGTTTTATGTTGTAGCATTAATGATACATCTTATACGAAAATTAATTAGATTTAATTTAATAATATGCATTTTATGATTTGAGGCTAAGCTTAGGGCTAAGACAAACTATCTTATATTCTTATAAATTTCGTCAAATCTTCAATGAATTTTTGGTGATTTTATATTTTGGCGTACTTACACAGTAGAAAAGCGCACAAGATATTTTTACTTATATAAATGGTATCTGCATACGGTTACGAGACACATGCACTGATAACGTCTGCCGCGTGGCCGCTTCATATACCGCACAGTCGAAACTTTGTTTGAAAATAATACATTATTTTGGAGCGGTTCATAATAAAGAAGGACGCTCACTTCTTGACAGTTCAAGATGTTTATTTTACCATGTTTCATTGAGTTTATCGTGTATAGATCTAGCTCATAAAATTGCATTTTTATTGTTTATAAATTGCTAAGTAAAATTAAAATCGGCAATACAGAGATAGAGTAAATTAATAATAAAGATTGGCAATATTTCAAACTAGAACATATTGACTTTATTTACCATACCATTTTTATATTGCCAAAAAAATAGTGTCATTCGACATTAACCTATAGTAAAGTAGGATAAACAAAAATATTTTATTTTTTATTTTTATACATTTGATGATCTTTATAACGCACCAATCACCGTTACGAATCTTGTCACTCCTCGACTGTATGTATTGTGTAGTGTAGTAGACTTTGTCTTGGGCTACGATCATGAATCAATTAATAGGTACTCTACAACCAAAGCCTACATTCGTTTTTTATGCTTAGTACTTTAATAACACAGTCCCAAGTATTAAACAAAAAAATCGTATTTAAGTACATTAATATTCTAAGATTAATTGATAAAATTGAATATATTCATAAAAAAAATCGGTATAAATGTTGATACAGTTCAACAACGCTTGAAAGAATCTGTTGTCTAAAAGAAAAACACAATCTATGGTAAAATTATCTTCTCTCATATTAATTGAGAAAGAGATGTAAGAAAATTGTAACATAGTTTTTTTTATTTGTTTCCAGTATTATCAATATGGGGTTCATCATGGTTCGTATTCCAAGAATCAGTGGCACCAGGAAGCTACATATTCAATATGGCGGCCATGGTGATCACAGGCTACATATTTGGCCACACAATGGAGAGATACACTTCCCTCAATCCTATGGTTGGCATGACGTTAATTGGCGCTCTGTATAGGAACTTCGGCCCATACAATTTTTTAGATAGCCCCATGGCTGACAAAATTGACTTTCATTTAAGGTGAGTACACCGTTTTAATCTTATAAATTACATCAAAAATGCTATATGAACAAAGCAAACAAATTAAATGAATCGATTTCGTTGCGAGATGCCTACTATCGCACTTGGCCGAGCTTTTAATGCTTACATAGAATCTGTAGCTCAAAGACAACATTATTAAAATCATTGCATTCTTCAGATCGCACCTTGCTTACTTGATAGTGCTGTATGTAGCATTGGCACATTTGCCAGATAATTTAACATCGGATGGATTGTTCAGTATTCAAATGGAAATATGGGTCGGAGTGCGTATTTTTTTTTTAAATAAAGTTAAACCACTTCAAAGTACCAAATGTCTTACTCAAATGGCTAATTTTCTATTCGTTCGCTAACTTAAAGCTTAAAAATAAGCAATTAGACGATCAAGTCACACGTCGCAATTTTATACAAATCACAGACATTGTTGTATTGTATTGTATGGAATTTAAGAACCTACGATGCGTAATTTTAGAATTTAGCTTATATTTAATTTTTAAGTTAGCGAACAAATGGAAAAGTGGCCATTTATTTTGCCAGTAGCTAGACTACATTATAAAGTAGGTACTTGACATGTTCTTCATTGAAAATAATTATAATTATAACCTTCTCTAAATTTATGTGCTCCTGGTACTATTCGAAAATATTAAATTAGTTGGTAAATATGCCAATACTACATAGAGCGCTATAAAGTAGGCATGGTGCGGTCTGAAGTATGCTATTTTTTAATAATGTTGTCTTTGTGCTACAGATTATAAGAAACTTTTAAAATTTGGCTAAATAGTAGGCATCCCGCTACGAAATTCTTTCCTTTCAAATATTTTTCCGCGAACACCATTATTCATAACCTACAGCATTTTACGAAAATGTGGCGCATATAACCGAAGCGTTCACATTTTGAGGTATTCTTTGTCAAACTTACGGCATAAAATGCTATTTTTATGAAGGTAATAAGTACCTCTTTTCTTTACGTTTTCGCCCGGATTACATCGCTAGCGATCGTGAGCCGACTGCTGTTATTAAATCCCGGTTTATACCGTATTATCTATTATCTATTACTGTACTATTGAAATAAGATTAATAATACTTGATACAGATAAATTACAGTATTATTAAAAATATAATTATAGCACTATCATTTTTGTAAGACTATACAATAACAATAGTGAACCATTTTGAGAGTCATACTTTTAGCATTACTTACAGCTACTTTTTGCGTTTGTCGTTACCTACTCAACATGTTATGTAGTTTGCCTAAATATTGTGTATAGAAAATTAACCTATGAATTGTTATTCAATCATAATAACGATTTACAGACACTGTACTTACTCAGGGGAACTAATAGACATAAATTAAGCTAAATATAACAATAGACATAATAAGCCATTCCACACGTAATAAACGTTGATATTACATTTCTGGCTTCATTATTTGGAGCGTAATTCTATATTAACCATAGTTGGGAGCCTCCGTTCTTTATGTTGATAATACCGGCTATTCTGTGGATGCTCGTGTGTGATTATGGTTTCATTATTAAAACATGTTTGTTACATCAATGCGATGTGCAATTTCACTAACCGCAAATGTAGTTTTGTCATCGATTTTTCAGCATTTATAGATCGCAAATCGAAATTTAAATTAAATATTAATCTGTTCTTTTAATAAATAAGCTAAAATGGCTAATGCCATTCATATAAAATTAGGCAATCCTAATTTTATAAAAAAACATGGTATTCATCAGTTAGATAAGTAGTTGACATTATTATAGAAACATTAGTCGATATTGGAAGATGGATTTACGTCTGTAAATATTTGTGTTTTTTCTCAAATTCTCTAACCAAAAAATGTTTCATTTACAGACAGCTATTTTCAAAACCTAGATGTTACTTTCGGGTACATAATGTACTATTGTCCTTTATATTCGTGTCTGATTCTCCTGCAAATGTTCTACTGAAACTACTTTGGAAGCTAGGGCCATATTAAAAGTTTTCCAATTTTGGAGATTGGGTAAGAAACGACTTTACAAACTGCCCATAGATTATTGGAATGTTAAAATGAAAGTCACGTACTCCTTTGGTAAATAGAAAGTAGACGATGTTGCTGCAGTCAGCAGAATTGTAACAACAGAAACAAAAACAACACTAAGAAGAAGAATTCGTCAAGTTAAGTCTAATTGTATTTTTCCAAGCACTTCACCAATTGTATTTTTAGATTGCTGATAGAACGTATGTCTGAACGTACCCAACTGAAGAAATTTAACTAGTTAATTTTCATTTTTTACATTTACTACATTTCTTTTAATCCGAGATATGTTGTAAAATCATTTTTACTAATACAGTCATTTTTGCTTACGGCATGTTATTGCTCTAAATTTTTAATCAAGTTTCTCTACATTGGTTGATATCAATTTTTCTTTTTTAAGGAAATATTTTTTTACATATTATTATCTCAAATAAACAATCTGCGAATGAGATTTAATAAGTATTTATTTATAATAACAACTGCTCATTGGTTTGCAATACATTTTTGCTAGGAAAAATACAATGTGGGTGGGCATAGAATGTGAAACAAGTACCTATACAATATTTAACAAAAACCCTGTCAGATACTGAAACAGGTGATAGTGTTGTTAAACTGAAAAACATTCTCCAAGGAACATGTCGAAAAAATATTTTTTTCGCCTTCCATAGTAAGCCGGTCAGCTGACCAATACATTTTGTATGGGCGTATGAATTTTTTTTCGTTTTCAACCTATGTTCCATGGAGAATATTGTTCAGTTTCAGCTACTCTATCACTTGTTTCAGTATCTGACAGGGTTTTTGTTACATATTGTATACGCGTAAATAATACGAATAGATTAATTTTAGTCGAATTTACAACAGATACTTCCTTGCAGGCGAATTTACCCAGTTATAATTTTGACGAAGGGCCCGCTAAGTTGGAACTGGGAGTACATAAGAAGCAATTCCTTGAAAGTTTTCTCATTGGCCACTCTACCCTGGATCGTCGAGTGTTTGTCCACAGCGTTCTTGACACACCTCCTGCTGGGATTCCCGTGGTATTGGGGTAAACAACACTTTCATTTCTTAATAGTTTTGACTTATTAAGTTAGTTTTCTTCGTGCTTAAGCTTGTAATAAGAAGTTTTATTTCCGTTAGATCAGTTTTTATAACGATTTAAAAAAATACACAGTAATACGCAACATTATAACGATGTTAGTATCTAATTTAAAACTGTATATTCCCATTTCAACTAATATAATTGAACTCGTTAACTAATCATGAAATAAAAGGGAATAAATCTAACAGGTACGCTTCAAAGATACCAAAGAATTCAAAGATAGGTTGGTCAAAAAACTCGGTAGATTTTGCGCGCAAACTCTAACTACCCAGTTTTTTGGCCAATCAGAGATCACTATCGAAACTCAAGAGTTAGATTTTGCTTATATGCTGCCTGGGTGGGCTAATTTTAATCCTTTTTAGAATTTTGCATCACAAGACCCCTCATAAGTTGCGTAATGCGGCGTAGGTTATAGGAAAAATAATTTGAAAAGATTATCACTTGGACCCCTTTACTAGCGATCGCATTTTTTAAAAATACCTATATTTCGTGTATTTCAGCAAAAATTTCGTAATGTGACGTAGGTTGTAGGAAAAATCATTAAAAAATAAGCTTATCACTTTGAAATAGGAATTTTATCAAAACCGTATCGAAAAATCGTTTTTTTTTAATCATTTTGTAAACAATTCGATTGCTATCTACTATTTTATAATTATTTTTCCTACAACCTAACTCTCATTGCGCAACTTTTGAGGGATATTTAAAGCAAAATTCTAAAAATTATTAAAATCGGCCCATCCTAGACTGCATGGGGACGTTGACATGGCTCATTAATCTCATGATGATGATACGGTTGGTAACCCTTTCAGTTTGTATTATACCGATTTAGTTTCTTACAGGCCTTCACCTCGGTGCTATAATGGCGTCAGTGTCACCAGCAGTGGTCATGCCCACGGTGATGACGCAAAATGCCCACGGTTTTGGGACCAAGAGTCAAATAGCGCTGTTGGTCGGAAACGCAGGAGGGCTAGATACGGCATTCACAGAGGGCATGTTCGGTGTGATAAACAGTGCCATTTTCTATCCATCTTCGCTAAGCTATAAAATAACAAAAGTAAGTATTTTTACAAAAAAGATTTTAGTTAGTACCTACTGAAACAAAGTTTGACAAGAATAGGGTTGGCATTGTTACCGTTAAAGTACGGAATCCGTTAATGTGCGAATTAACTATGTATGCTGCAAATAATTTAACTGATTGACGGCCAAATACTCAAACGAATCTTAAAGTAAAGGCCACCTTCTCCCTTAAAGTTAAGGAGACCTTAACTTAAGATTTCAACTAAGAAGCCTTTGAGTATTCGGCTATGAGTCAGTTAAAGTGCGTTCTTAAAGGAGCAGATTTTCGCACTTTAACTATTAATCTGCATGCTAACGGATGCTACATCGTTAAAGTGCGGAATAGCCAAAACGTCAGGAAATTTAAGTTAAAGGCCTACATGGAAAGTAAATTTTACAAAAACGTCGTTTCTGCCGCCTAAGCCTAAGAATTGCCTAGTTAATGTACAAAGTGAAAGTCAAAGTCAAATAAGCTTTATTCAGATAAACTTAATAATTAAGTACTTTTGAATCGTCTATATTTTCCTACCACCCGATCCAGACTTTTTTAGCTAACAAAAAGAACGGGCGCAAGAAACTTATCAGTTGTAACAGCCATAAGTAACGATATTTACAAACTTGAATATATCGTTACCATATAATTACAACAGGTATAGTGACAGGATTATTGGCAACAACATAGACTTATTATATT
This sequence comes from Agriphila geniculea, assembly GCA_943789525.1. Lineage (NCBI taxonomy): Eukaryota > Metazoa > Arthropoda > Insecta > Lepidoptera > Crambidae > Agriphila > Agriphila geniculea. Next base: position 17,295,593 of record OX038873.1, on the reverse strand, counting down.
ACTTCAACAAAGTACCTATAATAGCAAGTTATGTGTCACATCATTTCCACGCATTTTGATCTTTAAGATTATGAGCGGTTTTTTAACATGGTTTTTAAATTCATGCAAAGGAAGATCAATCACTTGTTGTGGAACTTTATTAATAAAGGCTATGCCTTTCTCCATAAATGAACCTCTAGTTTTTGCAAGCCTAAATCTTGGAACGGCAAGTTTATCTTTATTTCTTGTATTAAACTGGTAAATATTGCTGTTTTTAGCAAATGAATTATAGTTTTTCCTTACATAAACTAAATTTCATAAATGTATTGGCCTGTCAAAGTTAAAATATTTATTTCTTTGAACATTTATCTCAAGGTATCTCTCCGCCGTAGATTGTATATGGCGCGAACAGCTCTTTTTTGAAGTACAAAAATATTTTCAATACTGGTAGCTGAGCCCCACAATAGTTTTTTTTAGAAACAGTTTTAACACTTTGTCTGACTCGCTGTTAATCTGCAGATTAACCTAGTTAAATGTGCACTCTAACTGATTTAATGGTAACAGCACAATGCTAACACTAAAGCTCAAATACGAAATAAACATAGGTAATTGAATCGTATCGTTTGTAAAAAAGTTAAAAACGTTTGACTAATTGACAGGCAGCTCTAACTTTAATCCTAGAGATTGGCCTGATATGGGGTAGGTACGAGTATCTGTCTGATTTCGTTCTGTCAATGACCCTTACAATATTCTTTTTTTATGGTTCCGTAGCCTAATGGCGAAAAACGGAACCCTTATAGATTCATCATGTCTGTCTGTCCGTCTGTCTGTCTGTCCGTCTGTCTGTCTGTCCGTCCGTATGTCACAGCCACTTTATTCCGAAACTGTTAGGCTTACACAGTTGAAACTTTGGTAAGTAGATGACGTATTCTGTAAACCGCTATAGGTTTTTTATATATTTGGTCCAAAACTTCTGATTTAACAGGATATTAACAGAAGTAATAGGAATATATTTCCAACGTATCTTTTTGATTGGTTGACAGGCATTACTAGCTATAATCCTGGGGATTGGTCTGGGCATATTGTGGGGCATACTGGCGGATTTCTTTCCGGACCATTCTGACCCTTACGCCCCCGCTATTCGAAGTTTGCTTATTTTCGGCGGAGGCTTCCTGCTTACTTATGCCAGCGGATACCTCGGTTGGGGCGGTACATGTAAGTAAATAAAACCTTAGTTTAATTCATACTATATCCATGCTAATATTTGGAATGTGAAAGTTTTGGCACCACGCGACGATGCGCAAGTCTGTTATCCTTACCTGTCCTATTTAGTAAGCAGTTTTTTACGGTTGCCATACGTCTTTTAAACTGTAGTCATTTAAAAAAAAATATTTTCCTATTAATTTAAACTGTCATTATTAATTATCAACTTCTTTCGTAATCTGTGCGTGGAAAACCATTTGCTGTATTTTAAAGCCGAAGATTGTTTACCAAATAAGACAAGTAAATATAATTTCGTTTCCGCTTCCGCTTTCGCTTGCACTTACACTTACCGTCACCGTAACTGTCAAACTTTATATCTATCTATATATAGCAGTCCCCCGTCCCCATCCCCCAGCCCCTTTCCCCTTCCCTTCCAGTTATAATTTTTAATAGTCATCGTCCGCCTAAACACGCAATTTTAACATCCTAGCTTTGAAACTAAGATTTCCATACAAACTTTCATCCCCTTAGGGGGTGAATTTACCAAAATCCTTTCTTAGTGCTCACTTACACCATGAAAGGTATCCTCCAAAAATGTTTCTACTTTTAGCCTCTAGGCGTATACCAACAATCAATCAATCAATTCAAAGTTTTATATGTATAGATTATAGTGTATCGTCGTGTGATCCCAATATTTTTTTCTTCTTTATTTCTTTCAAAGTAACTCTGTATGTCTGTTCCCTTTTTACGCCTTAACCAATTTTGATGTACCTATTTCGTATGGAGATTGGACCATGAAAAAGAACAGGCTACCTTTTGTCGCTTTTAAGTGGTTTAATATGGTAGGAAACTTCGTATGAATCCTGGAATAAAATCCACGTAAACGAAGCCGTGGGCTGCCGCCGCCCGCTAGTATTACATTATTACTTCAGTTTTACAGAACGCCGCCGAAATTGATATTTGCTAAGATGTTGAAGAAAAGCCCTGCAAACAAAGACTATTTAATGTGCTGTGACGTAATGAAATGTAGATTAAAGTATTAATAACGTTGGTTTGTCTTTATTCGGAGCAAATATATACTTACGCATTAAAGAAGTATTAAAATTATATTTGTTCTTCAGTTGAATGTTATAGTTTACTTTGTAGACCTTACATTGCTATTATAAGATTAAGCTATTTTATGAACTTCCTAGAATTGATTTGCCGCAACGCAAGTCTTACTTCATTAAAGTTTACGTATCTTTTTAGATTTTCCATCTTTATTTCAAAGTAAAAATTTATTCATTGTTTGGTCTTGGGGGCCATCCATAAATTACGTCACACGTTAAGGGGAGGGAGGAGGTCGACGAAATGTGACAATGTGTGACAAGGGGGTGGGAGGGGTCCTTCATTTCGTGACGTCACATTTCAAAATCATTTAAATTGAAATAAAACAAATTTCTGAACTGCTTTTTAATTCAATAATTATTTCTAGATGCAAAATTGTAAAATATGTGACGTCACACTAGGGAGGGGGGTCTCAAAAATGTGACCAGCTGTGACAAGGACGGGGTAGGGGGTCAAAAACCATGAAATTCGTGTGACGTAATTTATGGATGGCCCCTTGATAGGTAATTAAATGTTTCTAAAATTGTCAGTAGGTATCTCAATACTCAAACGTTGACATTCCATATCTTTTATTCTCTTGTAGACATCTTTTTTTAAATTACTTAAAAAAATTAATGATTTTTTTTAATTTTAATCAAACAAGAATATATTAGGTATTCAATATAATTTCGCCTGCAAATTTTCTGTTACTGATCACAGTTCAAGCCTAATCATACATTTTAGAATCTCATATCAAACAGTATAAATGCATTATTTTTGCTACTTATATTTTTTTTATATCAAATTACTAAAATGTTTTATTTCAACTATAATCCTATTTTATGGTAAAGTTGAATCGGTACTAGAAAAATAATAATAGAATTGCGAACAAGTATAAATTGGGCGAGCCGAGAAGGCAAAAAAACAAGGTTGATTATGACCATCAGCCAATTTTTTTTTGGTGTCCCCACTGCAGTGGCACTGTCCTTCCTTACGGATGGATAAGGAGGGCGGGCCGAAACCCACCACGCGGGCCCAGTGTGGATTGGTGGGTGTTAACGACTGAAGCCGGGACCAACGACGTAAGGTGCCTTCTGAAGCACAAAGATGCTAGAGATGAGAGAGAGAGAGAGAGAAGTAAATTTTTGGTCACCCATCCCATGACCGACCCTTGCGAAAGTTGCTTAACCTCCGCTATCACGGGGCCAGGCGCTAAACTACTGCGCCACCGAGCTCCTTCGGTTCCGGAGGTTGAATTTAGCGTAAAGTTTATAATCTATTTGCATTGACGACCATTTCTTAAAAACTAAAAAAGAACATTAATTTTAATTGTTGTAACAAAGATCACATAAAATATATCTTGCTTGATTAAAGTGTAAAAGTCACTCGTTATTTGTTATTTAGGCATTCAAAAACTATTCGCCATAGTACACTTTTGGAACACCTCCAAGATTTGTGCCCGGAATGGTATGGCTTAGTTCGTTTTTATTATTTTTTAACTTAAGAATTGGAATTTAAACGAAAGATATCTTAATTTAGTTGAACTAAAAAAATCTGGTGAGATAAAATATTAATCTACATTATATTATTATATAAGTATTTCTTGGATAAAACTCCTATTGAGTATAACTATATATTGAATGTTTTTAGAAATATAGTAATGTCATGCACAATTTATATAGCGATCGATTTTGAGAATTGAAAGTTTCGTAGCAAACGCAAAAAATACTTAAAAAATACGACGCTTACAGAAAAGCTGCGTATTTTCTTAAATTAGGAATTATATTCAAATTACTATTCATTTGAGTTAGGCAGGAAGAATTAAGGGAACATAATTTCCATTTTAAAAATAAAATTATATCAAGACTTTATAATATGAGCAGTCATAACAATAGTAACAGTACCTAAAACAAATAGTCGGTTATTAAATTTCTAAACATTGGCATTTTCAGTTGAAGTTTTTCCGACAATCCTAGCTTTAAGCAAATAATAAATGGGAATTTTATTTCACGTATGGCATTCCTCTCATGTTTTCAGATAAGGGTAAAATAAATCTGTGAATTGGCAGACAAAGGTTTTATAAAATTCTACGTTTGTTTTTTCATCGCTTATACAATGACGTGTATGTAGTACATGAGAGCTTAAAACTGTATTAGTATATTGGAGCTAGCATATAAAATTTAATAATGGTCATATATTACCGAAAAATATACTAATAAGGAAGTAATTACAAGCAATAAAGGAGTAAATAACAAAACTATAAACTTATTAAAAAAACCGGTCAAGAGCGAGTCGGACTCGCGCACCGAGAGTTCCGTACCATCATAATTGCACCATTAAACCACACTGCAGAGTAGAATAATAAAATTGGTACTTCAGTTAGTTCAGCGCTATCTCTTGACCGATAGTGGAACTAATGTTAACGTTTTTAGAAATTTGATAATTTAAAAAAAGTGTGCTATATTGAGACTAATCGTTTTATTTTTCCTGTATTTTTTTATAAACTACTACCACATAGAATTATTTAAGATTTTTCTCTTTGCAAACTTCGGAGATAAGGGGGGGGGGGGGGGACGGTATTTTTATTTTACATTTTTCATTATAAATCGAAAACTATGCGGCCTAAAACAAAAAGAAAAAAATGATTGAAAACGTGCGAACGGCGTTCTTTCATATGATACCCCACATGATCTAGTAGCCCCACTTCAAATTTTTAAGACCCCTTTTCAGTCCCTGTTGGAAAAATGATATTTATTTTTTTATTTATTTCTTATTTGCAAAATAGTTGGGCAAATGTCATCTTAAACTATTCCAAATTTCAAGTTGATACCATTAGTAGTTCTCAAGATATCCAGCTGAGACAAACAGACAGACAGACTGAGTCACACCATAAGGGTTCCTTTTTTACCATTTTGGTACGGAACCCTAAAAAGGACCAGAAAAGCCGCCACCAGTAATATAAAACGACTGTCATACTATAATGCCATGTGTTATTTGCACTTAGAAACCGTGTTCCGTAAAACTTAAATTTACAAATTTTAGATAATTTTAATTGAACTAACTGGAAGTCTCAATTTATCTACAAAAACAGCAAAGATAGATACACTATCTTTGCGCTACTGATTTAATGATTATAATCATTTTGTCAACACAACCAGCCTATTTCAAATACGAGAACCCAATGAATTACTACTTTTGATAAGATAAAGTGAAGTAATAGAATGATAATATTTTTCATCTTGAGATAAAGGGGTGTCATGTATGAGTAATGTAAGGGCTAGTTAGCTAGTTAACACTGTTACCTTAATTAAGGTCAATCCGAGCGGGTCGATCCGTGTGAAAATAAAATTGAATGTAAATTTACTCATTTTGGGTTCAAATTAGTGCGTGCTCCAACGCGGCGCCGGCGGTTGCGTTGACTGACGCCAAGCGCCGGTTTTTTTTTTGTGCCTTTTTATTACTTTTCTTCACTTTTAAATATTAAAACTGTTCAATTAAGATTGAGGATATTAAAAAATCGACGATTTTTTATTTTTATGTTAGTTTTAACATAAACGAATGTTCTGTTTTCAAGAAATTTTGCAAATAATACCAAAACCAGGATCTACGGTATATTTTTTTTACATCAAAGGCCGTAACATGATTATTAGTTATATTTATTATTTTATCTTGTCCCATAAAAATCCCTTTTGACATAACATACCTAATAAATTATAATTTAGAATGAGACTTTTGACATGATTAATATTAATGTAAATTGATTTTATGATAATTTAGTTTTTTAGGAGACATCATATCTCCCTACATAATCTGCTTGCCTGACACTGGTGTAACGTGTAGCGGTTATTAATTATTATTTAAGAACTTTATGTGTGTGTACCATGTTACTTGCAGAATAAATATCTCTATTTCTATTTCTATTTCTAACATACTTATGCTTTCAATTAAATCTGTTGTGTATTATTTGAAGTATATTATATATTTTTTCCATGATAGCATCACTCACGTAGTCTTTCATTAATTTGAATTGACGCATGTATTTAATATTATTATAGGTCTGCAGCTCACAGAGCCACTAGTGACTAGTTTTACGTTGGTCTTGATATTGAAATGGCCTAATGTCAATAGGGGCAAGTGTCTGAGACTCCGGGAGTTATTATGTATCGCTACACTAATTGCTGCGTGTATGTCGTTGTTAGCCTTCGTTCCAATTGGGCTCAATCAGCACATCTCTGTGTGTTGAGGATAGCGCGCTAACCGATTTATAAGAATGCAACACACATTCGAACGTTCTGAACAAAGGAACCAATTTAATACAATTTTTTTGAAATTTTATGAGAGCTTTATTGGATGGCTCTGATTGCATGTTTTATTTTTAGAATCGTTTTGGGCCATTCTCGGCTACTCAATTAGTAATGGCAGATTTATTTGGAATACTATTTCGGCTTGTAGCAACGCTCATTCTTTTAGCTTTTCATTTAGATTTAGCATACGTACAAGATGATTCAAATCACTCCTTTTTTAATACAATAAAAAGCGCATTCGCTAGTTAGTTGAGCATAAGTCTCTATATAAGTAATAGTAACTCTTCCCATGCCCCTTAAGGTGGGTCCACACTTGTAACATTATGACATGTCAGAACACCGTGTCTTTATCATACATCTTCTCTTTGTTATAGTAAGTAAAAGTAGTATGATAAAGACACGGGGGTCAAGTCTGCTAATGATAACGTCAAAATCGTGTTTCAATGGCGTTTGAATGGTAATGCTTTTTGACCCAGTTCTTCCTACTTAAACCTAAAACGGAAACATATTGTGTCTCGATTTTAGGTTTAAGAAACAAGAACTGTGTCAAAAAGCATTACATTTACAACAATTACCATTGAAACACGATTTTGACTATAACATTAGCAGACTTGACCCCACGGTGTTCTGACACGGCAAAGTGTTACAAATGTAGACCCACCTTTAGAAGGTCTACGATTTTTTACGGTTTATTCCGAACTAGCTTCCGCCCGCGACTTCGTCTGCGTGGAAAAGTTTTTTTGCTATCCCTCGGGAACATAACTTTTTTCGGGATGAAAGGTACCCTATGTCCTTTTCTGTACCCCTGACAACGTGTATGCAAAATTTCATGATGATCGGTTCAGTAGTTGAGACGTGAAGGCGTAACAAACAAACAAACGGACTTTCGCATTTATAATACTAGCGGCCGCCCGCGGTTTCACCCACGTGGTTCCCGGTCCCGTGGGAATATCGGGATAAAAAGTATTTCATGTTTTGATCTAGGTTATCTACTATCTGTGTGCCAAATTTCAACCAAATCCGTTCAGTAGTTTTTGCGTGATTGGGGAACAAACATCCAAACATCCAAACCCACAAACTTTCACATTTATAATATTAGTAGGATTAGTAAGGATATTAGTAAGGATTTACACAATATAGCGCTATGTCTGACTCCAATTGGTAGACTCAAATACCAAAGGTTTTCAAACACTTAATTTTTAATGAAAATGATATTGATTATTCTTACATACATCATTCTTTTGATAGTGTATTCTGTCCAGCTGGTGTAGCCATAATGGTATGCGCTGCCACCGCGACGACGAGGTGGGCTCGTCGCGGCTCGCCCATCAACAGCAACTCAGTCTCTGAGGTCTACAAGGTTCTATGGCTGATATTTGAACCAATGCTCTTTACCTTCAGCGGATATTTTTTAGGTGTAAGTATTTTTTATGAGCAACTGCATAAGTGCTTGGCTTTCACGTCACCTAATGTTAAGTGTCGCTAAGGCCAAAGATGAAAGTGCACTACTCCCGGGATCCTCATCACTGATGAGGCTTACCTCTAACTGCCGAAAAACAACAATTTTTAAATTTGTTGTTATGGCGTAGGTAAGATGGTGTCTAGTTAGCCAGGCGGACTTGAAATAACCCGTACCACCAACCAAACCAAGTACAATTACCCCCCTTCTGGGAATTGAACCCAGGACCCATGCCTCTTACACGGGTGAGCGAAAAACTAGACCATAGAGGCGGTTATTGCAGAGTATATTTTTACCTGAATACTGAAACGTCACGCAGTTTTGGAGAACTTAGGTTTCGTTTAAGCACAGTTGATAACTTCATGTAGCAGCAGAGCAGCTCCGCTTCAGTAAATGTTATTCATTCTAAGTGTTTCTAAATTCGCAAAAAAAATATCTGAAGATAAAATCTTTTCACCAACAGGCCTGTAGATAGGGTATGGCCTGTGTGATCATTCAAGGCGCGGACATCAAATTTTCTCGTATAATTTATATTCTTAAAATTAAAAAGTGCGGCGTTAACGCACTATAACGAACTAGTCTAGTATCTCAGCGTCTAGGACGCAGTATTGACTTTATTGTTATTAAATTCACAGGTATCACAAATGACAGTAGAGGAGTTTGGCTTAATAATAGGCTGCATTTTCGCAGCGCTATTCTTTCGACTCCTCACGGCATTTCTGGTATGCCTTGCCAACGAGCTGTCTTTGAAGGAGAGTCTCTTCGTTGCTATCACGTGGATACCGAAGGCGATAGTAGAGGTACCTACTTACTTTCAATGTTTTTTACTGATTGATATTACTTATTTTTGACTTACTTACTTACTTACTCCGATGGCTCAGCGACCCGAAGTGAGTCTTGGCCTCTGACATAATGTGACGCAACTGCTCCCTGTCTTGCTCGATCTTTTGCCAGACGCTAGTCTCCAGGAGTTCACACAGGTCCTTGGCGACTTATTTTTGACAGTAGATGATAATGTCTCACGCAACACATTATTATTCTACCTATGACATAAATAAAAGTGATTCATTCTCCCACTTCTTAATTTTGTTAAAAATAGTAGGAAACTCTGTTAATTGTTACATGTACCTTCGGCTTACAGTAAAAACAAATTTAAAGAGCCGTGGGTAATCCACACACATGCTAATTAAGGCAATTCATCATGTTTGACGTTCATGAATTCAGTCACGCCCTCTGCCATTGTAGGGCATTACATTATGACTCGACTTTTAAGCTAACTTTTTAGAAGCCCATATCGATCCAGAACTGGTTAATGGCTTGGAAAGTCTTTGAAATATGAAGGCCTAACCATGACTTTGAGCGTTACAGCGAGCGTTAAAGCACAGAGTAAACCAAAATCTTCTGTCTATAAACTTGAAGCAGAAACAATGGCATTAGCACAAAAATTACAAATGAGACCTACTTCTACATTTAACGTAATATTTGTCTCGCGCTATAAGCTGCCCCATTCAAAATCATAACGGGTGGTCCATTATAGACTACTGCAACTCTCTCCCATTGGAGAATGATGACATAATCCTTACGTTTTGCATGCGGGTTAAGGATCACAGTGTTGTAACGTTTTGCTGAAAAAGAAAAAAAAGCTAATTATGTTCTAGTCCACGAGATACATGTACGACAACTACGTCATAAGTAGTCTTAAACGGCAAGTATAAAGGTTTGGTGCACTTTCACGGACGCCATACGGCTACCAACAAGCCACCATTACGACGATAAAAGTAACAGCCCAATAGTCATATCAAAGTTCATGAAATATTTGCCGGCCTTGGTTTTGTCGTGGCTAAGCCGTAAGGCCGCGGATAGATACAGCAAGGACATATCTGTACCTCTAAATAAACAGTATACACTCTGTAATTCCAAAATAATCATTGTTATCTGTTGTTGTGATACGACTATAAATCGAGCTGACACAGCAGATTGTATCGGCGACGACAACGACTTTCCGAGCGACCGACGGCAGCTTATTATATGATATTTGTTCAGTCCCGCAGCCGTTCAAATATCGCTTTTTCGCTTCAGCTCTGTTAATCGCTATACTCGAGAGCCCAACTCTAATGCCACAGCAAATTCTGATTACAACCTAAAATGTCAATTTAAAAATGTATTGTGCCTAGCTAGATTGATTAAAAAACGACTGTATTGAAAGGGATGTATAGGCCAAGTCATCCATAGTAAGCAAAAGTAATTTCAAGTTTTATCTATCTCTTGTTATTTTCCGATAAGCAATTGCACTAACTTTTTTAGGTCCATCTGGCCAGAATTAACTTTAGTTAGTCGGAACTACCGACTGGACGTGCACCCGCTTGATAATTACTTTGACTCCGCTGCACTGCTTTGACTCGCTATCTACAGATAAGCAACTAAGCCTCAAAGCGTTTTTATCATTAAATTAAATTAATTAAACTTTCTGGGCATTTCTTAGAATACAAATAAAACTGAGTTGAAAATGTTTGTGATTGGAACTGAGTTAGGTATGTGGTTCTTTAAAATAAAAAGTTTTTGTGATATTTATAATAGAAATAAGTTACTTAATACTGTGAATAATAGTGTACAAGTGACTTGGATAGAAATTATGATGCAAGTGTATTTTAAATCATAAATAATGTAATAACATATTAAAATAAGACACTAAGAGAAATAATATGGTCAATATAATTTCAAATACCTACATTTCTGAGTTTAAGGACATAATGTGGAGAAAGTTGCCTCAGAAACCCTTCATCAATCATACTGAAGGGCAGACTTCGGGCAACAAACACGTTTGTTTCGAATCGATACGCTAGGTATATTATTATATTTTGGGTAGTATTTAATCGAGTAACAATAAGTTTCCATTTTGGGTATCAAAATTACTGAATATAGCGTACTGAAATACTCAGTGGGCGACGGACTGAGGGCGACTACAATAATTGATAATGGGTGACTTTAAAATACAAATTGAGTAACTAGTTATTCAGAACGAGCGACTAAATTAAAAAACAAAAAACATTTAAAATTTGGCATATATTTTATTTAAAAAAAGGTAACTATTATCCTAATCGAGATAACAAAAATACCATGTTGGGACTTGGGAAGGTTAAATCAGCTATATGGTTACCAACTTAGTAGGTGTAATAGTTGCCCACTCAGTATTTTGTCACTCATTTAGAATTGTCACTGCAAACGTAATTTATTTATATCCCACATATAGTCGCCCATTTTACGTATTTTTGTAATCCACAGTTTATCGCCCGTTTCGTTATTTTGTCGCCCAAAAAATAAACCGCTGCCACGTTAAGTATTTAAGTATCCCATTAACAGACGCCTTTAAATTTCCAGTCACCTAATTAATTAATTCCCTTATAAATTTTACAAAATTATAAAAGTTCAATATTACAAATAAGAATTTCTTTATCTGTGTGTTTGATTACAATTTAGCAGTCAGATTTCCAAAACTATAGAAATACCCAATATTTTTTGTGAAAAATAAACAAAGTTAAAGAAAATTTATGAACTTTCTGAAAAGCTTAAGCAAATAAAGAAAGTTTGAAAATCTCAGTGAATTATTCTCATAATGTGTTTTTATCACCTTGTAGTTTGAATAAACATAAAAATATACTTAAAAAACTTACCTTAACCTTATTAAACTTTCTTTTCTACCTTTGACATTTGTTTAATCTATGCTTATCATGTAGTAGTAGCACAATATAATTAAAGATATAAGTTTTTGAAAACAACTTTTAGGGTGAGTGCGGTAATCTCAAAATCCTTAAACATAAAATAAAGACGAATAGAATTTTTTGGGTATTTTTTTTTATTTTGAAGTAATTTTGTACTTAGCAAAAAAATTTTCAATTCTACTAATATTATGTTAAATTTATGCAGCACGTCTCTTAAAAAAATATTTCTAACTTTGTCATAAAACAACATGTTTTATTCAAAACTTCAATGCTACCGACCAACTTACACCGCATCTTCCAACCCCTGAAAAGTAAATTTTTGCATAACATTACGCATTCCAACTCCGAAGATGAGTTTTAAGAAGTTCGAATTAAAGTAGACATTTAAAATGCCAAGCTTAAAAATACTTAAAAGCACTCAAAGACTTTTTGTCTGTGTATCTCCGAAATTGGCTTCTTAGAAAATACAAGAGCCGAAAGATAATAGTTTTATCTACTTTCTCCTCAGCATTTTAAATTAAGTAGGCCTATAATCAAAGTATTATGATTTTAAGAATTTATTTTATTCTATTTAATTCCATCTATATACATAAAATTCAAAATCCTGACTGACTGATTTATATCAACGCACAGCTCAAACCACTGGACTTAGAGACTTGAAATTTTGTACATAGGCACATAAAGTGTACAATTTTATTTTTAATTAATACAAACCTCTCGTGGGGTTGATCAGACCATCAAACTGAACAGCTTTTATAAGGGGACCAACCTAGAAATCACGAAAAAAAATCTGCTGTTCGATACAAAAGTACAATCCTACTCCATAGAAATGTATGAAACAGCTGTTTTTTTTTCGCGATTTCAGAGTTGGTCCCATAGTAAAAGTTGTTCAATTTGATGGTCTTTATCTACCATATTCGGCTTTATAAGGTTTTTACCAAACACCTTGTATTAGCAAAAAATTTCAAGTCTTCAGTGTAGGCATCCACTAAGAAAGGATTTTTGGTAATTCTACCCCTAAAGGAATAAAATAGGGGATGAAAGTTTGTAGGTATGAAAGTCCGTCAGTTTCAAAGTCAGATTATAGAGTAAAATAAAGAGATAGAGTGGGTATAAAAGATAACCAACTATTTTCATTTGGCAGGCTGTATTAGTAAGAGTTGCGGCGGACTCGCTGTGGGACGACGCGACATTCCGGGACAAACGGGCGGCGGAACAGCATTCCAATATAATAGTTATTGCTATAATAATAACGTCGTCTATGGGCTCAGTCCTGACGACGATAATGGGACCAGTCTTATTATCATCAGAAACCAGGATCGCTCCTGAAGGTAATTTCGTTTTTTTTATTAAGAGTAATCAACTTTACTAGGTATCTATTATAATCCGTAGCGATTCACAGTTTTTAGGGTTTATTTTTATCATATTTTGATCGTGAATCACACATAAATTATTTTATTTTTATTGGATAGTATCTATGAAAGATAAAGTGTAGCCAGTGTATTATGGGAGAAGGATAATAAAATGATAATAAATCGTTTTATCACGTAAGCAAGGATATGAAGCTTATTTGAAGATATTTGAAGCTTTTTTACTTTAAAAGCCTTGCTTTAAGGTTTGCTGGACTGCGTGACGATCAAAAGTATGTAATCAAAACAGTTAGAACAAAAACGATTACATTAAAGTTCTTACAAAAAGTTAATAAACCGACGAGGAATTGACACCTATATATGTTGAGAATTTTATTCTCATTCATATTATTCTTTTCTTTATTTTAGAAATATTTAAGACGACGGTGCCACAGCAGACATCGCTCACGAGAAGAAACACAGTACCAAACTCTCTCCACTCCATAGATATTCAATAAACAAATTATAAATGCAACCTGTGCTTCATTGATATTAATCCACATTACCATAACAATCCCACCCACCAGGAAAGTTCCCAGCTGGAGATTATGAGAATCCCTTTCGTGTAAAGCGACAATTATAATCTGGGAACTTGTATTAATTCAAACAAAAGAGAAACCACTACTCCCCAAAATTGCGATTGTTTCAAATGGTAATTAACCGTGGCGTGAGAAAACAATGTTTATTATACCAATATCCAGATTTGGCAGAAATGAAACGATCTTTGGGTAACTCTAAACAAACACCAACAGTAGATTTTTACTAATTTATACTCAATAGGTACGTACTGATAGTCACTCTGATCATGCGGGAGTCCAACGTGGCTCACTTATAACACGGAAACTTGCTATTACGAAGTTCTCATAAATAAATTTTACGATCACACACCTTCTAAATTAATAAGAGATTCGTATTATTTTATAACTTTTTTTGGACTTTAAATGTCAGTCTAAGATAGCAGTCCGTTTTTAATTTCTTGCACTTGGTACGTACGATCGGCAAATTACGTGTTTTACCACTTTATAGTTGCAATAATTCGTGTGCTCGCTTACCTATCGCCCCTGCACGAATTAAATCTAATGTTAGTGACGGCGCGGCTTGCAAGCGATTTTAACCTCCTGAGTGATGAGGATTCCGGTTGTAGTGCGCTTCTACCTTCGGCCCTATCGTCATTTAACATCAGGTGGGGTGAAGGCCAAGCACTATTCCCTTGTGCATAAAATAAAACCTTAGGAGTGGTTTAAGCGGAAGTGTTGTGAATATAAGTACCTCAATTTGCACTTTACAATAGTCACAACAATAATGTAGGTATTTACTAGTCTTTTATTTTCAAAATTTCCATATTATACTTACCTCTTAAACTAAATTATAATATTTGTAACAATGAATTAACAAAAATGTCAATTTGACAAAATTATAATTTTTTGTCATTTTTCAGAATTTTTAATAGGTACACAATCTCTACAAATTATTTAAAGATTATAACAGTTCAAGTAGTTAGGTATATCGTTAATGGAACTCTTAATATCAGGACGACCCTTATTCATTACGATTTAATGCCAAATTACACACGTAATAAGTTACAGGCTTTTTCCGATAATTAAGAGTAATGACTCGTAGCGGAGGCTATCTAATTTCGCTTGGGTCGAAAACCACGTAATGTATGAATTTAACAATAATGGCATTTAGATTAAATCTCGTGTAAGGATATTTACGTCGTAGACGGCATTAGTTGTGATCTAAAAATAGATGCACTGATATTTTTAAGTGACAACCACTATTAATGAACTAGGAAGCCTGGCAGGCAATGTGACTGTATATTAATTCGAAACGCGAATACCTTACCGGGCGAACTCCGACGCCCGCCGCCGGTTCAGTTGCGCGCAGCGGCCTACCATTTGATAATCGGCAAATGAGATGGCCTTATAGTCTGCAGTTATTCTGTGTGAAGAATAAGTGTTTAAACATTTGGAAGATCTATTTATGGAAGTATATCTGTATTACATCCACAGATATGCAGGAAAGTGAGTGTTTTTTATTTATAGATTAAGTTTTAACACTTTATATCAATTATAGCATAAACTCTATACATGAAACTAAGATTATTTTAATTTTGTTATCAATGAAGAAATTACTAACTTATTGAGCATCATTCAATTTTTTTTTTCACTATAAACTTGTGTCATAGTTTAAAAAAAATGTACAGATTTTCGTATCTTAGATAGATTAAGAGAATTATATTTTATCAATACAAGCTGATCACAAAGTCCTAGTGTCTATATTAGTCAACGCACGTAAATTAACTTCCGCTTTCCTTTCTATATGTTTATTATACAATAATATAATAATATAATTCCCAATACAGTTATGGTGTTTGTTAAAACAGGATAATTATTATCATGAAATTCGATGCTTTCATGAGTGAAAACTATATCATTAAATACTCTCAATTATTTTTGGATTGAACAATCGTCATTAAGTGCCTATTTAAAAATTGAAGTTACAAATTGTAGCGAAAGCATTGAAAAAACCAAATTAATCGAAGAAAAAAATTAAATATTCTATCTTTCTTTGTTATTTCGGTAGCTTTCTCATACTTGTAATAATACCTTGACAATACAACAGTTAAGCTACTAAATAAACGTATAACCACACACCGGGCACTCCATACAAGCGTCGCGTTTCAACTACCTATCACACAGACGCTACACAGTGACGTTTTTGCACACGCGCAACTGTGTGCGAGCCATTGAATGAGCACACGGATCGGCACACGGAACTCGCGCGGTGGGCGCCGGTGGGGTGAAGTAATAGGGTTGGCAACGCAAAGCTAATGGCAGATGGCGCCAGCGGCGATCTAACCGCTATCAATACTTTGATTGGTTAAAATATGCCACAAATGACATTTGATATTTGAAACAACCAATCAAATGTTTTGGTACAACCGCTTGTGGCGCCATTAGTTCCTCAGTTTCCATCCCCATTCCCAGAGTTTCCTTTCTGTAAGGTAGTACTTATAACTATTCTGTGGTATAACAATAGATATATTTACGATTGTATTCTACTTTTGAAAATTTCATTTCCATGAAGTATATCGATTTCAAGAGCATTGTCCGATTTTGCGTGATTCTTAAATGCAAACGTAGGTACTTTATTGTATAGTTGAGTACCATGACCTAGTATTGGGCACTGATCGCTGATCCGTTAAACGTTAACGTGTACATTAAGAAACATTAATTTTGATTTTCCTGCAAGCTTGTCTCAATAATATTTCAATTCAAAAGAAACACTAGAAAACCTAGACCTATGCATTGAGTTTTATTTTACTTCAAAGTTTTGCGGCCCACTGATTCTACCGTCTATATGCATTTGGCCCACCAATGATTTTCAGTTTGACATGGCTGCACTGGGGCATAGTATAATAATGAGTACTGGGGCATAGCTTAGACTCTAAGCTATGAGCAACAAGCAAGAGCAACGCGGCTTCCGAAGCTGCGTTGCTCTAAGGGCATAGTAAATATACAGGCGCAGACCACAGCGCGTCGAGAGCAAAGCACCTCGGCTCCGTATAATGGGCAATGAATGTGTGGATGTCTAAAATAAGATCTCGGGTTATTAGAAATTTTGTACTTAGTCTTTTTTTAAGTTTATTATTATATGATTAGTCGTATTCCTAATTCATCGTAGTCGTCGTATTTCTATATTGGTTGTCTTATATAGGATAACCAGTAAGAAAATAAAATATCTTCTTCTTAATTTAAATAGTAAGACTAACAAATAAATAAACATTATGGATAAAGGACTTCCAAAATTCAACAATTAAAATTTATGTATGTAACAGTCCTAGCTTAGATCTCCGCTAATTTAAAAGACAAAAAAGGTTTCGTCTGACTAAGCTAAAAGCTTAAAAATCATAGAAATAGAATGTCAAAGAACAACAAAGTCAATAAACAGGTGATCCGAAAACGAATCAATACATTTTATATGAGATACGTAAAATATGACTTAGATTCATAAAATATGACTATATTATGGCAAAGGAAGTTAATAAACTATGTACATAGACCGTGTCCGTATGATGTTAACTTCTCTTTTCCACGCTTTGTTGGTCTTCTTGAGCGCAGCGAAAATTTTTCTATGTCTATGTTAAAAATCGATAATCACATACACAGCACCACAATTTTAAAAATCAACTTTTAATTTAGTTCAGAAAGTTACATCTTATATAAGCTCATCGAATGAAGCCAGGCCAGCTCAAGTTCTTTAATTTCTGAAGTTTCCACTCTGTGAAACTTTCAGCTCGTATTAATACTAGAAACAAGTTAAATACTTCGAGATACATTATAGATGTTACAATGTTGGTGCTAAGACACATATTATGTTAGAAAAGGTTTTGAGGACACGAGATAATTTCGTGTGATTAGACATCGTTACTTTGATTAATCAATCATTCTTATCAATAAGTCTCTCAATTGGCGTAATATTTATTTTCTTAAGATCACATGCTGTTCATCTTTTACTATGGTTTGAAAAACAAATTCCTGAAACTTTTAAAACAATATCAGATACTACTATTTCAATTAAACGCCCCTTATGTTTTAAGATTCTCAAATAGTACTTTAGTGTACGCTTCCCACTCGTTGTTAAGAACTAGGCAAATACTAATTATAAATGAAACAAATATAAAAAAAAAAATACTTCGTAACCAACGTCCATGATACTTATAAACAACTTCCAGACTCAAATTGGATTTCATTGACAAACTACTTAATTATAACGTTGTTCGATAATTTCATAACTTTCATTAATTTTGGCCTAAAATGGGATTTCATGGAAAAACTAATAAAATACATTGTCAGAAAATTCTAGATTAGAACAGATTTATATGCTGGATTTCATTTGAGTTAATTAAAAATATAATAGGTATTATTATCTATCTATATCTACCTATCTATAATTTATTTCAACATCTCTACAGATAACGTGGCAACTACAGACTTCGATAAGAGGGCTTATGCTATTTTCTGCAGCAAGGAAGCGAAAACGTAAGTAAGTAAATATTTTTGTAATGATAAGCTTACAAGATCTGATCATTATCTTTTTAAAAAACCTGCATCGACTTACATTGGTTGGAGTAATGATAATGAGTGAGGACGACAGTCTCTTGGAATATTCTAAAGGAATACTCGTGAACGACGGGATGAAGTTAGTATCGAGAACTATTCTCTTTATTGACTGTGCTCTAATAGATTCAGAGTATTGGACTTCAGTGAATATTATTTTTCAAGTGCATCTTCATCTTTTTTTCAAGTGCTTTTTATTTATTTTTCTTTTCTTCGCTTTCCTCTTACCCTATCAACAGAGGCATGCCTCAACACATGCAATAGCGCATGCCCTATCTTCTGAAGAAAACAACAAATTTGTTTAGCACAATTTTGAACGTAAAAACGCACGGTTTGGTGGCAATCAATATTGCATGTGTTTGACGCTAGTTGAATTGAAAATTGAAAGGGAAAGCGCACGGCTTGGAGGCAATATTGCATGCGTTTGACGCAAGTTGACTTGAAAGTTAAAACGGATCGTTGGAGACAGACCAATACAAGCCATCGCCTCACAAACAAGCTATTACGGACTTACGGATTTTCAATAGCATCTAAACTTAAAGCGGCCAACTATCAAAAGTTGAAAAAGTTTCTTGTTTCAGAGGCCCGGAATTCTCGCCGCCGTACAACGAAAATAAAGAAAAAAGTACCATAGAAGAATGTACAATTAAAAGAAGATGGTACACAAACGCGGTACCTGTGATTTATAACTATTTAAGTTTAGCTACTATAGGTAAGTTCATTGCGATGTAGTAATATTAGATCTTTACCTATGAAATTGGCATTTTGTATGGATAATTTTTAAAAAGTTGCATTTACCATACTAACATTTTCTTAATATTTTTAACAACTATGAACGCTTTCAGTATGCCAGTTGGATGCCCCTAATAACAGCCCAGGCATATTTGCCTTTTGTCCTTGATGATAAGATATTTTATATTAGTCTGAATTATTATAGATATTTTATATAAATAAAAAATATCAGTGCTAGTGACAATATAATATCAACACCGTCCAATATTTTAAATTATAATTTTAAAATATTACTTACTACTATACTGCTTAGAATTAAAAAAATGTTAAGTTTCTCGTATTTTTGTATGTGTATGAAACTCCAATTTATTTTTATATACATACATGGCAAATATGAGAAATTGTACAGTTTTGGCAGGATAATCGGTTAAGTAATTTGAAATTTATTAAGAAACGAGCTAATTAAATAATGTTATTGACCGAGCGAGAAAGTGCGAGCGAAGCGTCTCTGCTTCAGCTTGGGCTAAAAATCTTTCGTATGTCCGGCTGTCTGTTCCAGCCTAGAGGTCGCATTTCTCAACCGATTCTTGTGAAATTTTGTGAGCAGGTTTAAAAATTATATAGATTTTTTTTGTCGAGCCAGTTTTTTTATTTTTTTCAAAATGGCGGAGATATGTTAAAAAACAGATTTCAGTCCTCTTTCTAGCTGTGCCTGTATTCCTCTACAGATCGCATTTTTCAACCGATTCTCGTGAAATTTTGTGAGCAGGTTCGAAAATAATAGTCTGGCCATAAGTTCTGTTACTTAGGTAAAATTTTAAATTTAGAATGCAAGCTTAAAAAATATTGTGGGCATTCGAAATTTGAACATTTAAAGAAAATAAAAACACATGGTTTCTGGAATTTTCTACATTTTCTAAAATGGAGGGGACGCTCAAATAAGACAAAATCGTAGTAATTTCATTGCATCGTTGCGGTCTAGCGCCAACTGAGATTTTCAAACTGCTGAAAAGTTTGAAAATTCCACTGCGATTTATTTATCGTACTATCAAACGATTCAGAGAAGATTCAAGATTAGAAGATAATCAGAGGAGCGGTCAACCTCATTCTGTTCGGACTCCAGCGATCATCAAAGCAGTGAAAGCGCAAATCTAACGAAATCCTGTCCGTAAGCAAAAAATTTTGGCTCTGCAGATGGGACTAAGCAAAATCACTGTTAAAAGGGTGTTGAATGAAGACCTAAGACTGCATGCTTACAGAAAAAAGCAGTACTATGTAAAAAGTGATGAGCCGTTGACATAAGGCTATTGTAACTTAGATAATATCATCACCACATATACTTAACACAAAAAAGTTGAATATAAAAAAGTTTTTAATAAAAACAAAACCTCCTTCAAAAATCTTGAAAATAATCTAACAAAAAACAGCTTCAAAAATAAATTAATGGCTCTAAAAAGCAAGAAATAAAAATATTGAAATCTGCATAATAACTAACTCGAAAGTTTGTATGCATATCTTATATTAAACAACGCCTTTTGAAGTCGGGTGGGGTTTAAACCCATGATTAATAATTATAATTATAAAATAATAAATTAATATACTAGGAAAGATTCGACGATGTCACTAGTGACTCGGTAGCTCAGCGGTCAGAGCATTGGACCGGATATCCAAAGGTCGCGGGTTCGTTTCCCGTCTGAGTATTGATCTGGTGCGAGTCGTATTTTTTCTAGTATATTATTTAGTATTGTTTAAAAATAGCATTGTAAATGCAAAAATCTCAAATTTAAAAATTATATAGCTATTTCATCTTAATCAATTGTTAAAATATCTGGAAAGATATTTCAATTGAATGTCGAGGTAATTCCTTACATTGGTGAAATAACGCTGGCTTACAGCGTAAGAGTTTAGGATATACTAGGAAAAATTCGACGATGTCACTAGTGACTCGGTAGCTCAGCGGTCAGAGCATTGGACCGGATATCCAAAGGTCGCGGGTTCGATTCCCGTCTGAGTATTGATCTGGTGCGAGTCGTATTTTTTCTAGTATATTATCAGTATTGTTTAAAAATAGCATTGTAAATGCAAAAATCTCAAATTTAAAAATTATATAGCTATTTCATCTTAATCAATTGTTAAAATATCTGGAAAGATATTTCAATTGAATGTCGAGGTAATTCCTTACATTGGTGAAATAACGCTGGCTTACAGCGTAAGAGTTTAGGATATACTAGGAAAAATTCGACGATGTCACTAGTGACTCGGTAGCTCAGCGGTCAGAGCATTGGACCGGATATCCAAAGGTCGCGGGTTCGATTCCCGTCTGAGTATTGATCTGGTGCGAGTCGTATTTTTTCTAGTATATTATTTAGTATAGTACTGCTTTTCCCGACGCAGGGGCGTTTATTGTTGAGGAGTTCTCCTGGTACTTCACTATCAGCTCCACTTCACCATATGAATTATGATGAGAGTTTCAACAAACTAAATGATAAAATGTAAACACACTCTAGTGAAGAAGCAAGCACACGTGTGCCATGTGTTCAGCGTGGTCATCACCCATCAGAATTCATGGTTTGGTTGGGGGTCTCCTATTTGGGTCCAACAGAGGTGATTTTGTGAAAAAGGAGTGAAAACCGGTGCCCTCATATACCAAAACACAATCCTAACAAACATTGTGGAACTTCTTTCACAAACAAGGTTCGAAAACGGACACTGGGTTTTCCAGCAAGATTCTGCGCTCGCTCATAAGGCGAAAAGTACCCAAAACTGGCTCAAGACCCGTGAAATCGACTTTATCAGGCATGAGGATTAGCCCTCCTCCAGTCCAGACTTGAATCCCTTGGATTACAAAATATGGCAGTACTTAAAGGAGAAGGTCTGCGCTAAACCCCATCGCAACTTGCCGTCACTTAAAACATCCCTGATTAAAGCAGTCGCCGCTATTGACATGAACGTCGTGCGTGTTTCGATTGATGACTGGCCTCGTAGATTGAAGGCTTGTATCCAAGCAAGAGAAGGACATTTCGAATAATTTTAATATGGTTTAAATCTGTATTTTATAACCTTTCATTTGACACATATATAGTTGTAGTGCGTAACTCACTGTGTGACTTATTTAACTTTATGGCCAGACTAGGTAGTTTTTTTTTTGTCACGCCAGTTTTTTGAAATTTTTCAAAATGACGGAGAAATGTTAAAAAAACTTATTTCAGTCCGGCTTTCCAATGCTGGCTGTTTTCCTCTACAGGTCGCATTTCTCAACCGATTCTCGTGAAATTTTGTAAGCAGGTTTGAAAATTGTATAGATTCTTTTTGTCAAGCCAGTTTTTCAATTGTTTTTTAAATGGCGGAGATAGTGTAAAAAAACATATTTCAGTCCGGATTTCCGGCGCTGTCTGTTCTCCTCTACAGGTCGCATTTCTCAACCAATCCCGGTGAAATTTTGTGAGCAGGTTTGATAAATATATAGAATATTTTTGTGGAGACAGTTTTTCAAAATTTACTAAAATGACGGAGATATGTAAAAGACCATAATTCAGTCCAGCTTTCCGTCTGTTTGATCTCCTCTACAGGTCGCATTTCTCAACCGATCCCGGTGAATTTTTGTGAGCAGGTTTGGTAAATATATAGAATATTTTTGTGGAGACAGTTTTTCGAAATTTATTAAAATGACGGAGATATGTAAAAAAACATATTTCAGTCCAGCTTTCCGGTTGTTTGATCTCCTCTACAGGTAGCATTTCTCAACCGATTTTGGTGAAATTTTGTGAGTAGGTTCGATAATTATATATAACTGTTCAGTCAAGCCAATTTTTCCAAATTTAAATAAAAAATCACCCATTTTGAAAAATGATCAAAATTAGAAGCACCATCTAGCTGCGAATACTCACGTACCTACTGTGTGCTTTGAAAACTTCTTGGCGACATTTTATTTTATTTTATCGCGAGGTCAGGTCTACAGCTCACGGAGCCACTAGTTTATTTGTTAATATAAAGTCTGGAAACGACATACATATTTGTAAATATCGTTCCATCTGACAAGTTTTTTGCGCCCATTTTTCTTATCAGCTAAAAGACGTCATAATGGGTGGTAGGGTAAAAGATTTGACAATTTAAAAATGCTTATTATGTGAGCTCATTTAAATAAAGATATCTTCATTTCATTTCATTTCCACAATATCTTGATCAATTATTAAATATTCAAACTTTTAACTGTGCATACTCGATTAAAATAGGGAAGAGAAGAGATACACTAATTTCATATTTAGATATATTTAAAAACTAACCGTGTATAAGTAGAATTTTAATACGGTTAATTTTTAAGTAACCTGAATAGGTTAGAACGTATACATAGTTATATACATACCTATATATCTCTTATATAAAAGTGATGGGGTGACTGACAGACTATTGCCCAGTCCAAACCACTGGACCTAGAGACTTAAAATTTTGTACATAGATTCTTTATACAGTATAAACACCCACTAAGAATGGTTTTTTCAAAAACCACCCCTAAAAGGTTGAAATGGGGGTACAAAGTTTGTATGGAAAATAATATTAAATGGACATTTCAATTTGAAACTTCGAAGGAGTACTTCTAATAACAAATAAGCAAACACATGTTTCGTGGTTTTTTTAGGTTTTATGGGATGTAGATTGAGAAAATGTCATTTATTTTTAAGTCCAACATAGTGGCTATGTTTTAACATCTAAAGAGGTGAAATGGAGTCCCATAAAATAAGCCTATTTTGTATGATTTTTTTTTTTATTAAAAGACATTTTGACTTGAAACTTCGTAAGTAAGTACTTTTAAAGTAGATGGGCTAAATAAAACCATAGAATAGAAATAGAATATCATTTATTTCATTTGATTAGGGTACACTGAAAAAAACAAATAAGCAAACAAATCGATATGAATGTCGATATTGGGGTTTTACGAGATGTTTGTTGTGAAAATGGCATCAACTCCTAAAGGACTGAAACGGGGGTTCAATTTTTTATGGAAAAATAATACGGGAACGGGAACAGGAATGAGAACGAGAACGGGAACGGCAACTAATCCTTACTAATATTATAAATGCGAAACTCCGTTTGTTTGTTTGTTTGTTTGTTACGCCTTCACGTCTTAACTGCTGAACCGATCATCATGAAATTTTGCATACACGTTGTCAGGTGTGATAGGTATATAATATTAAATCTACTCAACTTGGCCATGGTTTTGTTTGGGCTAGAGTTACCGGTAATTGAGGCTACGAATTTTATTGATGAGTTGCTCAGTAGCATCATAAGTTAGGATCGAGACACATTTGGTTATCTTAAACTTGGCTTCAAATAAATTATTATTTCGTAAATCGCAAAATTTTGTATTACGGGACCCGTTACGGGAACGGGATAAGAATAAGGATTAAAAATAAGAATAAGGCGTATTTTCAAATTTCCTTAAATCAGCCAATGATTTAGTAATAAATGGTTTCTGGTTTTCTCTTTTTTTTTGCACGTGAAGAATCCCTTCTTTTAATCCAGATTTATCTGAATATGTTTTTTAATTCCTGTTTTTCTTGCCACATAAGCACAAAATATGAATATTTTAGCACTTGACTTACGGCGGTTGACCTTTCGGAACAATATCGGTAAGTACCTATCAATTATTAACAATAGCCAAACACATATAGACACATTTCAAACGAAACACACATTCTTCTCGTGAGACTAAGACTAATAAACAAAAAAAAAAGCAATATGTTATATGGCCGGCAAACACATTACTTACAGATTTGATTCGCTATTTACTATTTTTATATTCATACCATTGTTTCCCATTTGGTAGTAGATTCTACACGATGTCAGGAGATTTTATTTACATGGTTATATAAAATGTATAGATTAGAATTATAGAAATAAACTGTATTAATAAGAATCGCAAAAAGGCTGGTATTAAGGATAAGACTGTTATTTGGGGCATCCAGCTTTACCTATCTTAGCACCCCCATGGCAACACAGTATTAAGAAAAAACCGGTCAAGAGCGAGTTGGACTCGCGCACCGAGGGTTCCGTACCATCATAATTGCACCATAAAACCACACTGCAGAGTAGAATAATAAAATTATTATTGCAGTTTTAGGTCAGCGCCATCTCTTGACCGATAGTGTAACTAATGTTAACTTTTTTAGAAATTTGATAATTTCTAAAAATGTGTGCTATATTGAGACATCGTTTTATTTTTCCTGTAATCTTTATGTTAACTGCTATCACATAGAATTATTTCAGATTTTTCTCTTTGGAAACTTCGGATATGGGGGGGGGAACGGTATTTTTTTTACATTTTTCATCATAAGTCGAAAACTATGCGGCCTAAAACAAAAAGAAAAAAATATTGAAAACGTGCAAATGACGTTCTTTCATATGATACCCCATATGCCCTAGTAGCAGTAACGCGAAAGATGAGTGTAACTAAAACCTGTTAATTAATTAACGCAAAATGAGAGAACCGTTTCTTCGGACCATCAAACTGAACAACTTTTACCGTGAGACCAACTCTTAAATCGCGAAAAAAATCAGCTGTTGCACACAAAAATGAATAAAGAAAATATAAAAATTTATGAAGCAGCTGATTTTTTTTTAGTGATTTCAGAGTTGGTCTCATAGTAAGTTATTCAGTTTGATGGTCCGAAGAAACGGTTTTCTCATTTTGCGTTAATTCATTAACACGTTGTATACACTTATTTATCATTATTAAAACGCAATTTTATTTATATAACTGTGATTTCAGCAAATTAAACCTTCATGTATACTACAAATCTAATTAATTATTTCAAATCTAATGGATCACTGCCACTGACTAAAAGGCCTAAATATGTTTAATGTAATTTAGAAAAGCCTATTTGGTAAAGTTTCACAACTTTTAAGTAAATTACTTAATTAAAAACTTTTATTCCATAGCGTACCTATGTTTATTATTATTATTCAAGTTGATCAAAGTATGGTTGATCAAAGTTGAACAAATTTTGTCGATTCTTTTACTCTCAGTTTTTTTATTACTTAATTTTAAATTTACTTTAATTTTGTTAATTTCTTGCTGTAAGTATAGCAAGGAAGTTATCTGTGAGTTATCAGTAACTCCTGGACATGTTTCAGATAATTAAATACCGTGTAGCGGCAGGGAATTTGACGAAGTGATGTTGATGAAAGTAGTTGAAATAATACGTATTTTATGAGATATACAAATTATAATTGAAATTTAAGAAAACAATGGAAAATATTTACAAGAGAAAATTTATGTAACGCGCCAAAAGTCCGTCTGAGAAACAAAAGGGAAAAAACAAAAGATTATGCCACAGCATAAAAACGCAAAAATGTACACAGTCTAAATTAGGGTTCCGTACCTCAAAAGGCAAAAACGGAACCCTTATAGGATCACTTTGTTGTCCGTCTGTCTGTCAAGACCCTTTATCTCGGAAACGCGTAGAGGTATCGAATTGAAATTTAAACCATATACTCAGGTCTACGGGCCCTTGAAGCTGTAAAAAAATCAAACTTCTAAGTTAACGTAAAAAAAAAATACTGCCGTTTAGGGCGCAAAAAACGCATTTTCGATACTCTCAAAGGAAACAAAATTCATAGGGTACTTCCCGTTGACCTAGAACTATGAAATTTGGCAGGTAATAGCGTCTTATACTACACTTACAGGAATAAATCTGAAAACTGTATATTTGTAATTAAATCATAATAAAATATGGTCATTAAAATACGTAATTATTAATCATCTTGGTGAAACAACGGTATGCGCGGTCATAGTTTAACTTCTAATTACTTTTCGATTAATCGCGCCACTAATTCTTTGAAAAATATCAATATTTATTATTATGAATTATTCAGATCCTTTCAAATATTGTTATAACTATAACAATATAACAATTAACTAATTACTTTTAAAAATAAAATTAAAAAGTAATAAATTTGGCTCTAAATATTTTCGCAACATGGCGGTATGTCACGCTGTATGACAGGAGGTCTTCTTCTTCTTATTTTTGTTTTGGCAATCTACTTTCTACTTGTAAGTAATTTTTGCCAGTGTCAAGTGTTGAATAGTTCAGTGGTAGATTGTTTCAGTTTACATTAAAATGCGGGTGCATCGCATTCCAATGTTGCTTGGAGCATTTGGCACCAAGTATAATCAAGACAGTTTACTCGGTAAGGTCAGCCGAGGTAGCCACCACTACAATAAAAGTCTCGGCTTCACACAACCAAAGGGTCCTGTTGGAATACACCCATTTTCTCTAATAACATTGCGATAGATAAAACCATTTCACAGAACATTATACAGTGTACTATTGATATACAGCGCCATCTGTTGACAATCAACAGTACTTGTATTTTATACAGGTGCGGTGGGTTTGTAATTATTTTATTTTTTCTCAAAAATGCTTAGAAATTCGAACATTATTTTGACAACCTTCTTCGTGCTAAATCGGAGTTTACGGACAGACCTAAACCGCGCCGTCAATATTTGTATGAGAATCCATTACTAACGTGTAATAATGGATTTTCATACAAAATTGCCGGCGTCTGTCCAGCAATGTTTCTATTAAAACTCATTACACACGTGTAATTCAGAAATGGAGCGAACTTTTCAATGAAACACAAATATAGGTATCAAATGTCGCCTTGATGAGCGAGCACATTCCAAAAATTTTTTTTAAATATTCGGTATACTGGTATCACATGAAAGGCTTTGATGAGCACATTCCAAGAAATTGAAGAAAAAAAATAAAAAAAAAACTGTTTTGGTGCAATATGGGTATCAAATGAAAGGCCTTGATGAGCGCATTCCAAAAAGAAAAAAAAATTAAAAACGAAAAAAAAATTTTTTTTTCGACACCTATGGGTATCAAATGTAAGTTTTTTCAAAAGTTTTTTGGAATATGCTCATCAAGGAGCATATTCCAAAAACTGTAAAAAAAATAAAAACGAAAGGTATTTTTTTTTTGCAATATGGGTATCAAATGAAAGGCCTTGATGAACACATTCCAAAAACTGAAAAAAAAAAACAAAAAAAAAATATATTTTGCAATATGGGTATCAAATGAAAGGCCTTGATGAGCACTTTCCAAAACACTGGAAAAAAAAATGAAAAACTGGAAATAAATGAAAAAATACCGGATTTTTTTTTTCAATATGTGTATCAAATGAAAGGCCTTTATGTGCACATTCCACTTTCCATTTTCTTTTTTCAATTACTGTAAGTAATTTAAAATTAAAATAAAAAGCTTAAAACTTTTAAAACTAAAAAGTTAAAAGTTTAAAAGTACTACACAAGCCTTGGCCGCAACTAGGCATTGATGGACTCACGTATGTTCTTCAATGCCTGTCTTGAGTGCCGCTGCAGTAATGTACTATTCCATTTCAAACTTCGCCCGTGGTCAATTCTTTGTCGTAATCCCTGGAAGGGTTATTTTCTACGTGGCGACAAAGGATTTCAAATGGTTATCTATATATAACAGTCTGCTGAATGGATTTTGATGGTATTTTTTTACAGTTTGGTAGCTTGGAGTCCAACTTATAATCTAAGCAATTTTTCACATAATTCCGTTAGGTAGAACCTGGGATAAAGCTTGAACTCTCCGTAGTACAGTTTTCATATAAAAAACTAATAACTACCAACCACTTTTTTTTCAAAATATTTCCTTTGTACCGACACAACTTTTCTATAGCTTTATTTTATGTATAGATGTAGGTCTGTACGGAACCCTCGGTGGGCGAGCCCGACTCGCACTTGTCCGGTTTTTTTTACATTAAATGGGCTTACTCTTGGCCACATTCGAGAACCATAAGGCTAAGAAGAGGCCGAAGATGAAGCGAGCTTGCCCAGAAGAAGCCTATTCACTCGTGCCTTAAATATCGCTGGGTTATATTCTTTCGGGAATACAGACGCAGGCAGGGAATTCCACTCCTTGGCTGTGCGCATTAAGAAGGAAGATGAAAAATGCTTCGTGCGTTTCCTATATTAACCTATATATTTTACGACTATACAAAGTGTTGATCTAATTATATGCTGAAACGGGAAGCATTAACTAAATTAGTTGGGAGCACGAAGCATCCTTTATGATAAATAAATTACTAAGATTATTATAGTTATTTAACAAAAAAAAAGAAAATAATAAAAAGGAATACAAACAATCGAGATATGTGTAATAATAATTAGGTCCTAAGTAACAATTTTTGTTATATTATTTTAATGTAAGTCAGGGTTTTCAAATCATCATCATCATTATAATATCAGCCGCACGACACCCACTGCTGGGTACAGGCCTCTCCCAAGGATCTCCACGACGATCGGTCCTGCGCTGCCCGCACCCAGCGACTTCCCGCGACCTTCACAAGATCATCGGTTTACCTTGTCGGGGGCCTACCCACCCACGGAACGTCATCGTCCGGTGCGCAGTCGCCAAATCCCATTATCCTGGTTATCCTATTATTATGGTCGCGGTTTTCAAATATTAGATTATAATTTTGATAAATTAAAAAGGTAACTTTCAATTGTAACTTATTTCGTCTTCCAGAAAATTGAATCTTTTTTCATTTATGTTTATTTCTCTGGATAGGTGTTGAATATAATACATAGTTAAAGTTATGAATAAAAAATCTTAGTGAAGCTTTTCAAATTATGCTTTTTATCATGACAAAAGTTTCACGACTTTTTCTAAGAAAATGTCTCGAAACAGATTAGAACTATCCTAACCTAACCTACTATTACCGTAAGCCTCTTAGTACACGATCCATATTCTCACCTCTCGAAAAGGGCAAGTTAGATCCCATCAGGATAATGGGAAAATAAATCTTGCAGACAGAAGATAATCAGTTGTTTGTCTTGTTTTAGATTACGCCATATTTTGTATGCCAGAATAATGTCCCAGCTAATAGAGGCAAAACGTTGCACACAACAACGGACAAAACATCGACAAATCTTTACTTTTGTATATGACCAAAATCGGTCTTTGAGCCTAACATATCTACTTAAATGGGTTTATCCAGTTTGTTTATTGCAGCAGGAATAGCATCACACCAATAGTTTTGTTTATCATTAATAGGACTTGTTTCTTTCCACATACATTTACATAGGCATCGGCATGGATCTTGAGCAGTAAAATTTAATGCGCAGAAGCATAACCGTCTCTATTGCTACTCCAATAGAGGCGGCTATACTGCGCATTAAATCCGTGCCGAGGCCTGTACCTAACCTAGCCCATAGAAAATCAATCTTACGAGTGTTTTCTTTGTTCAAGGGTTTTTGACATGGGGCTTATTATGGTGCTTATACGGCGACGATTGGAGCTGGGAAGGACAGTGGTTCAGATTAGCTGTAGTGGCTATAGCAGCCTGGGCAGCAGGACTAATCTTGCAGACACTTACCTCTCTGCCACCGTTGCTCGCTGCCCTGCTAATAGGAATATTAGTACGGAATGTTGGGTTCCTAGATATGAACCACTATACTAATATTGATGTATTTTTAAGGTACCCTTGTTGTATTTTTTTATAATTTTATAATGATCCTAAAGTTAAGGTGTACTAAGAAAATTACGAAAATCAGAAAGTCCAAAGGTATTTCACTCTGGCTCAATATTTTGTGCATAATCTATTAAAGCCTGAGTTTGAAATAAATAAGCTCGCCATTTTGCGGGAAACTAATGAACTAATTTTCTTGTACTCAAACCAATGTAAATCTGACAATGAAAAAGCAATTTAAGTAGCGCCAAGAGCAGGTTTTATTATTTTTCTGGGCAAGATTTTACATTAAGATTATTTTTAGTCCTCTAGCTCCAGTACTTAGGTATTTTCATTTATTTTATTTACCTACCATTCGTCTCTAAGGCCCGTATTTATAAACTGCCCTCAACGTTGAGAGCTATCTTGAGATTATACCTGAGATGCTGTTCCTAGAAGAAAACCATCTCAAGTAGGTCTCAAGACAGTTCTCAATATTGAGAGCGGTTTATAACTACGGGGCTAAGAGCGGTCATCTTATCATTTGCTTCAATTAATCCATTACCTCTTTTCAGAAAAATCTACCCAGTAATCATTCTTGGCAAGGCTTCTCTTGGCTGGGACCTGCAGTTCATGAGGAACAACTGGCGCAGGCTCGCCACGCTGGGCACGCTGCCGTGGTTAGCTGAAGTGGTGGTGCTGGCCTTTTGCGTCCACCTCTACCTGGGCTTCCCTTTAATTTGGGGTATTTTAATTTCCTTAGCATGCCCACACACGATCGACTTTTATAGGTCCTATTACCTGTTCAGAGACTTTTTTATAAGTTTATTGGACTGACTTCTTAGAATAAAAAAGTGTTACTCATTAACAACATAAAATTGCTTAATTAATATTCCGTACAAGAAAGACGAGACTTAATTATATTTTTCAATCCTTGCTAATATTATAAATGCAAAAGTAGGCTTATTTGTTTGTTTGTTACGCCTTTAACGTCTTAACTACTCAACCAATCATCCTGAAATTTTGCATACACGTTGTTAGAGTACAGAGAAGGACGTAGAGTACCTTTCATCCCGAAAATATAGTTATATTTTCGGGATGAAAGGTACTCTACGTCCTTCTCTGTTTTGTTTGTTTTTCAATCCCTCGGGAACAGTTGTTCCCGAGGGATTGAAAAACAAACTGTTGACGGAGTCGCAGGTGGTCGCTAGTACATGATAAAATAACATAATTAATATTATCCATACAAAAAAGATGAGACCAAATTATATGATTTTTCATACATGACTACATTCGGTGCAGAATGCAGCATAAAAACGGGCAACCTAATAAAAGTACTGACAGCCAACACCGATGTGTACTGAGGGCCTATTACAAAAGAGAATCTCGATAGTCGGACGCAATTCGTCGTTCAATTTACTTGATATTGAACCTTATTCGTGAGTCGATAGTGTCACGGAGTGGGACGAACATCGTACGCTTATCGCGATGCTTTTTTGTAATAGGCCCTCTGAATGCAGGTACCAGCTCCAATAATCCTTTGAATAAAATAAAATTTACCTTGAACAGGCACCGACACAATGGAACCCGCCGCGTGCGATACAAAGCCAATTCAATAAATTCCACCATGGAATTCACACTGCAAAAGATTTGAATGCACTTCCTATGCATGACGACAATTTAAAAGCTGTCGACTTCATCGGTAAAATATATTAAACTTTTGCATTTTATTGCAAATAATGCATTCATCATTCTTATAGAAGTTTTAAAAAACAACTCTTGCTTATCAGTGGAAATTTAAACATTTTTTATTAATTTTCTAGAGTTTATTTTGTTATACCTACTTCTAACTTTTGTACAAACATCCGAGTATAAATGTTAAAACATTTAGAGCCAGTCCACACGGCGCGTTGCGTTGCGTTGCGTCGTCGCAACGCAAATATTTTGACGCATAGCCGGCCACACGGGCGCTGCAGCGTTACTATGACGCTCCGTCGGCGCAGCGGCGACGCACAGTTGCGGCAAGTATTTTGAAAAAAATTCGCAGTCAGTCTATAGCAAATCATGGATCGGAAAAGACGTCTAGCATTGCTCCTATTACTACGTCACCGCCGAAATCGACGCAAGATCACAAGACGGTACTGGATCAGTCCTTTAATTTCATTAAGAAATCGTGATGGACAGTTTTTTTTTTTAGAATATCGGGAGTTGCTATTAGACGAAAAGAAGTTTTATAATTTTTTTAGAATGAGTGTATCCAGCTTCGAATGTTTATTGAAGTCCTTAGAACCACACATACGAAAAAACTATACTAATATGAGGAATCCAGTGGAACCAGTAGAAATGCTGGGAATCACTTTAAGGTAACTATATAAATATATTTAAGTAATAAAAATATAACAGTTTTTTTGGTTTGTTTAATTAGTAATCAACTCACAAATAATCAGCAATTGTCATAATTTTAAATTTAGACATTATTTAAGAGAGATATCATCCAGTAATTACAAATTAGAAAAATCGTATTCAGTTTCTTCACTTGCTTGAGATGTTTCTGGAGATGTAATTGAATTATTATAATCAGAAATGTATGTACTTTGAAAATTTGCTGTTTGATTTGCTGTTTGATACCCATATGGTGGTTGGTGAGACGTTGATGGGCCACTCACATATGATGATGTTTGTCCATACCGCATTTCATCTATAATTTGTATAACTTTACTTTGGAAACGGAGAGTTTCTTGGTCGGAAAATTCTTGAATAGATGGCAATATAGCTCTGAAAAAGGACATATGGCGATTTTCCGGCTCCTTGAGAAGTTTTAGTCCTTCTCTTTCAAACTCATCCATTTGCATTGCCCTTTTGCGCGCGACTGGAACATAGCGCGGAGTGTTGTCTGTGGTAATGTCATCATTTGTAGACGTAGATTCATTGTTGATTTCTCTAGGCGAGTCTAAGCTAGATTCGGTGGCATTTTGTTCCACTTTTCTCAAAAAAAGGAGTTGATTGTATAAATGATACTTCTTCAGTTTCGTAGCGCCCGAGCCCGATTTTGATACTTCTTTTAATTTTTTTGAATATCTGAAGTAATTATCTTTTACACTTCTCCATTTTTTTATTAAATCATTACCTGCAAAACCAATAGTAAACATGATTTAATAATTTATACATAGTGAATTTCTCGATAAAATTTAATGACATATTCAGATATCATTAACAAACACTATGTGACCGACTCTGGAATCGTGAAAATATAACAGCTGTTACATACAAAAAGCAATACCTACTGAATCAAAATGTATGCAACAGCTGCTATTTTTTTCGCGATTCCAGAATTAATTGGTTACATAGAGAAAGTTATTTGCTATCGATGTCTGAATATGTCAGTATTTTTTTTCGGGTATCTATCTATCTCATAAATGCATATTATAATAATTATTTTCTTTTCAGATACCTAGGAAGTGGAAATTCAATAACTGATTTACATTTCAAATTCAAACGGGGAAAATCTACTATTGCATATATAATACAAAGAGTTTGTCGTGCTATATGGACCAATCTTCTTCGAGACAACATCCCTGAACTGACAACTGAAAGTTTCCAAACAATAGCGAGGGGTTTTGATGTAAAGGCAAATTTTCCTCAATGTGTTGGTGCCATCGACGGCAAACATATCCGCGTGTGTAATCCTGCAAATAGTGGCTCACTTTTTTTTAATTATAAAGCCTTTTTTTCGATTGTGTTGCTAGCTATTGTGGATTCAAATTACAAATTCGTATTTGTCGACATCGGTGCATACGGAAAAGAATGCGATTCAACCATATTACAAAATTCTAAACTGTACGAGCTAATGATTAACAACAACTTACCACTACCTCAACCCCAGCCACTCTCTGGTAGCAATATACCAACCCCGTATGTATTTGTGGGTGACGAAGCTTTTGGACTGAGCAAACATATTATGCGTCCATATGGCGGTCAAAATCTCGACTTACAACAAAAGGTTTTCAATTACCGTCTAAGCAGAGCCAGAAGATATGTCGAATGCGCTTTTGGGATTATGGCCAACAAATGGCGCATTTTTCACAGACCGATAGACGTGTCCTATGACTTCGCTACTGACATTATAAAAGCATGTTGTGTATTACACAATTTTGTCGCTGATCGAGATGGTTTTAGACAAAGAGATAAATTTGCTATAAGTGTTGATGAATTTCTCCCAATACAACCCGTACATGAAGAACAGACAGCACCGAATGTCATAAGACAGCAATATGCGACCTATTTTATGACTAGAGGAACTCTGCCTTGGCAGCTAAATAAGGTATAATTGTATTATGAGGGTTTTCAAGATTTTCTTGCACCGCCAATTCCGCGATCAGTAAAAAAATAATATTTTATACCTACTCAGCGTAGTCTAGGTTAGTTTTGAGCTAAGTAATAAAATAGTACTCACGCTAATCTAAATTCCCTAAGTTTTAAAATTTTAGAGTGTCGAGATATTAATTTTGTACTGATCGCGGAATTGGCGGTGCAAGAAAATCTTGAAAGCCCTCTTAAATAAAAAAAACATAAATATCTGTACTGTGAACTCACCAACTTTGTTTTTTCGTTCAGCTGTGAAATTCTCATAATCAGGAAATAAAACTTTTGATATGTCTTCCCAGGCTTTTGTTTTTAAATTTTTATTTTTAAAATCTACGTTTGACTTGTCCCATATAATTTCCCTTTCCTGTATCAATGTAATCAAGTAATCTATGTCAATTTCTTCAATGGTATTCATTTTACCCTGCAAATAAAACTAATTACCCTGCAAATAAAACTAAATACAAAAACGTAAACGTAAAACGAAATGAACTTCCGTGTATCCTCCCTGTCAACGCACAAACAACTGAGCGCTGACGCTCCGACGTCGCACGAGTACACCCCCTTCTCGGGGGCTGCTGTCCGTCATGTGTGCGTTGCGACGACGCAGCGCGCCGTGTGAACACCTTGGTTATTTGTATGTAAAACAACGCAGTGGTAGCGCTGCGTCGACGCAACGCTGACGCAACGCGCCGTGTGGCTGTTCACTTATGCCCTACGTAAAATGACCATACACAGACGGAATCCCGTTTTGGAATCCCGTACATACGTGATTCCAAACGCAGCTAATCCATACAAATCTATGGACCTACCACACACATGCGGGATTTTTCCGTACGGAATTTTCATACATGTCGATTTTCCGTTCGGGATTCCGTCGTGTGTGTGGCCGGGTATAAAAGCTGTTTTCGTAGTTCAATTGTTTAACTTGATGTGCGGTACTTACTCGTTCCTATTTTAAACCTACGTTGAAAAAAATATAACATGGAACCTAGGCATTTCAGATTTTTTTTGAAATTGAGTTTGCTGTAAAGTCGGCTCCACACTCGCGGGCTTTCGCGGCGCGAGTGTGGAGCCCTCTTTATGAAAAAACAAGCCTGACGATTTCGTTATAGGTCAAAGATAGCGAAGTTGGAGTGGATTATTTTTGCGTTATATAGCGAAATACATCTGAAAATATTGTTGCGTTAACGAGTTTAATAGATGATGTTTGGATAGGTCGAGATGGAAAAATAAATAGGCAATATTTGCTCTATGTGGGGTGGTAGGTGGATGGTGTTAGTACGGAAAAGGGGTGAAAGCATAAGTGAAAACAATTTGTATAGGGATAAGTGTCATTTTGTCTGCATAAATACGGTGACAACCTCGCATCTCATCGTTTTTATTCGTTCTAATTATATCCTCCTATTTTTGATTCAAAACTCCTAAAGTATATAATTGTTTTTTATAGTTGGCTATATCATTTGGTTTTTTACTAATCATCAACAATCAATAATAAAAAAGGACAATCTGTCGTAATAGTTTAATGACCTTACCTTATTATAATCATTAAATTCTATCAAATTCTCATATCAAAAATTAAAACTAAGAAAGATCCTGAAAACACTTTTGCAAATGCAAAAAATTCGTCGCTGTCCTGAATTTTAAATAATAACTACAATAATACTAACTAAAATAAAACAATTGTTGTATGTTTGGTCTTGGAGAATTGCATTTCAGGAAACCACTTGGAAGTAGTAGTGGCAAACTTCGTAACTTGACAAATTCAAACGCAAATTCAACTTGAGCTTATTGTCACGTCACATACGAGGATATACCTTAGCCTTTTTAGCTTCCTTGTTTTTGTAACCACAGCTCAATTTACCCAACAAAGTGTCAGCGCGGAAACTTCTCGATTACCAACCAGTTTTGTTTTGCAGATTTACTTTTTCGCGTTGATTTTACTTTGTCCTGGCAAAAGTTTAATTAAAACGAGACGCTAATTGAAACGTAGTGCCTGTCGCTTTTAGTTTGTAGAGCTAGGTAATGTACAGATTGTTTTCAGTTCTAGAAAAAGAGTAATTTAATTATACGCAACATTCTTTCTGGATACATTCTTGAAACACTTTACAAAATTAAACAAACAAATTAATTTAAAATTAAATGTACTCCACTCTCCTTCACGGATTGAGTTTTTTTTTTATTATTTATTATTTTAGGCACTTTATCAATCGTTGAATGATGGCTGAAACTTCGCTCTTTGATGGCAAAAAAACTATAGAATTTATCTGGCGACTTCGCCTACTGCAACTTGTGAGAGAATTGAACAATATATGTATAAATATTAGTTTTGTCAAAGTTGAACTGACCAAGGGCTCGTGGTGACATGTCAGCATGATATCAAATCATGACGAATATACCAGTTTAGGTGTCGTTATACCTAATTATTCCCACAGCTCTGCTCAACTGCAGCTTTAAGATGCTGATTTTCAATTCCGAATTTCTGTGTCAGGTTTCCTCCTCGGCTCGGTGTATGCATCGGTGTCCTGCGCCATTGTGATGCCAACGGTGGTGCGCATAAGCGCAGGTGCAGGCTGCGCGCGCAACTGGGCACAGCTAGTGTGCACCGCGGGCGGCACCGACACGGCACTTAGCGTCGGAGTTTATGGACTCATATACAGCTTCATGTTCTACGAGACCAATGACGCTTATAGATACACCAAAGTGAGTAATGAGAATTATCTAGCTAATACGCTTCCTGCACTATGCTGTACGAGTAAAATACACGGATCTATAATGACTACCTTGGATTATCCAGGTACAGATGATCGAAGATGACTACAAACTATTACGAGAACTATATACGACATAAAAATGCAATGTACGGCGTTTCGTGATCGAGGGATATGCTTTGGCAGGATGAACCTTCTGAACCCTTTTAGATCAGTTTAAGAAGGGAGCCATTTATTTATTTATTTTATTTATTAATCTTTATTGCACAACAATACACAAAGTAAGGTACAAAGGCGGACTTAATGCTAAAAGCATTCTATACTAGTCAACCATCAATAAAAAGACATTCATGAATTTGCGGTAAATACAAAGGAGTTACAGAACCTTAAAAAATATTTAAATAATACATAGATAAATAATATATATAAAAATAAATAAACCTTAATATATAAATACATATATTATAAATATATAACAAAAATAACAAGAAATAAGTTTGAGACAATGATCATTCACATTTCCAAAAGAAAAGCATGAGCGTTTCTTTTAAATGAGAATTTGCTAGGAGATCTCCTGATAGTTTCAGGGAGATTATTCCAGAGGCGGGTAGCTTGCAGCGTAAAAGAATCAGACATATAGCCAGAACGAAAGAGAGGAGAGGAGAGAGCAAGAGAGTTGGCAGAGCGAAGGGGACGATCGTGAGTATCACAGAGATACTGAAATTTGCATTTTAAGTATTCTGGAGAATGGGGATTGTTGAGGATGGAATAGAGTGAGCAGAGCAGCCTTATAATGGAGAGCCATTTAAGCTGAGACCGGTACGAAGAAACATGATCAAATTTACGAAGGCAAAATATGAAACGAATGGCATTATTAATAAGCCGGTTCAACTTATTAAGAAGATCCTCATTCAAGTCAGGGTAGCAGACATCAGCATAATCAATGAGTAGAAGAATTAAGGAAGTTACTAGAGTGATTTTTGTGCGAATGGGAAGAAAGTTCCTAAATCGGTTCAGAAAGCTTAGAGAGGCTATAACAGATCGACTGACCTCAGCAACTTGCGTTGTCCAGCTGAGAGAAGAGTCAATGTGCAAACCAAGGTTTTTAACGCTAGTGCTAAGGGGGATTGTGACGTTGTCAAACATTATGGGCTGTACCGAACTGTAATCAATCTTTGCGATCTGTTTCAAGCCTCCGACAATAATTGCCTGACACTTGGATGGGTTAACAGCTATACCAAAGTTGGTCGACCATTTCCCAATTTTATATAGCACACAGTTTAACAACGAGACAGCTGAGTTGATATCGTCTGCAGATGTCTGTGCATAGATCTGTAAGTCGTCAGCATAAAAGTGGTAAGTATAGCTAAGCGATGAGGAGAGGACGTTAATGAATGTGGAAAAAACCGGCCAAGTGCGAGTCGGACTCGCGCACGAAGGGTTCCGTACCAAAAAACGGCAAAAAAAATCACGTTTGTTGTATGGGAGCCCCCCTTAAATATTTATTTTATTCTGATTTTAGTATCTTAATATATAAAATCGTAAACTGAATAACTGACTGACTGACTGATCTATCAACGCACAGCCCAAACCGCTTGACCTAGAGACTTGAAATTTTGCACACAGATACCTCATACAGTGTAGGCATCCACTAAGGAAGGATTTTTGAAAATTCTATCCCTAAGGGGGTGAAATAAGGGATGAAAGTTTGTATGAAAGTCCCTCAGTTTTGAAGCTAGGATTTTCAAATTTTGTGTTTAGGCTGAAGATTGAAAATTAATAAATACGGGTCACAGCGTTTTTTAAAATTCTACCCCAGAAGGGGTGAAAAGGGGTA
The DNA here is from genome assembly GCA_943789525.1 of Agriphila geniculea. Lineage (NCBI taxonomy): Eukaryota > Metazoa > Arthropoda > Insecta > Lepidoptera > Crambidae > Agriphila > Agriphila geniculea. Next base: position 17,256,191 of record OX038873.1, on the reverse strand, counting down.
TGAAGTTGTGTATAGAAAAAAATCCTTCATTTTCGAAGTAAAAATCACTTAATTTATAGTAAAGGCTTATGGAAGAAAATCTAACGCAACGCTTATTGATATTGTTAGTACTTCAACCCCTATGGCGATGAAATAGGGGTGAAATGTGTAAATAAACCTAAAAATAGAGATAGATGTCGTTATTGGCGTTTTCTGGTATGACGATTGCGAAAATGACATTTATTTTGAAGTCCAACACGGTGGACATATTTGACCCCCTAAAGGGGTGAAAATGGGTTTCAAATTTTGTATGGAAAAAGAATATAAAATAGACATTACAACTTTAAACTTCGTAGGAGCACGTCTTAAAATAAATTGGCAAACATATATTTGGTAATTTTGAAAATCAACCCCTTAAAGGGTAAATGGGGTATGTAAACATAAAAATCGATATGGATATCGTTCTTGATGTTTTATGGGATGGTGATTGCGAAAATGATATTTATTTTTAAGTCCAACACGATGTACATGATTTAACCCCTAAAAGGGTGAAAATGGGGTTCAAATTTTGTATGGAAAAAGAATATAAAATAGACATTACAACTTTAAACTTCGTAGGAGTACGTCTAAAAATAAATAGTCAAACATATGTTTTGTGGTTTTGAAAATCAACCCCTTAGGGGGTAAATGGGGTAAGTAAACATAAACTCGATATGGATGTCGTTCTTGAGGTTTTATGGGATGGTGATTGCGAAAATTACATTTATTTTAAAGTCCAACACGATGTACATGATTTAACCCCTAAAAGGGTGAAAATGGGGTTCAAATTTGTATGGAAAACTTAGAAAAAGAATATAAAATAGACATTATAACTTTAAACTTCGTAGGAGCACGTCTTAAAATAAATAGGCAAACATATATTTTGTGATTTTGAAAATCAACCCCTTATGTGGTAAATGGGGTAAGTAATCATAAAATACTATATATGGATGACGTTCTTGAGGTTTTATGGGATGGTGATTGCGAAAATGACATTCATTTCGAAGTCCAACTCGGTGGAAATGCCTGATTCAGCCCCAGGGGACGGGGAGAAAGGGAACGGGAACGGGAACTGGACGGAGCGGAAGAGAACGGGAACGGGAATGGGACGGGGCGGGAACGGGAACGCGAACGGGAACGGGAGCGGGACGAGAACGGGAACCGGACGGGACGGGAACGTCACGGGACGGGGATGGGAACGGGAGCGAGAACGAGAGCAGGAACGGGAACGGAACGGGATGGGATAGGATGGGACGGGAACGGAATGAGAGCGGGGACGAGAACGAAACGGAATGGGACGGGACGGGACGGGAACGGAACAGAACGGAACGGGACGGGAACGGGACGAGACGGGGATGGGAACGGGAATGGGAACGGGAATGGGAACGGGACGGGACGACAACGGGACGGGACGGTGACGGGATGGGACGGCAACGGAACGGGACGGTAACGGGAACGAGAACAGGAACGGGACGAAATGGGAACGGGAATGGGAACGACCAGTCGTTTTTACGTGATTAGGCGGGTCCCCACAGAGCGAGCGAGCCTCGTGCGACAAACGCCTTGCGTCTTGCGCCTTGGCAAACGTCTTGCCTCGCGAGGCAGCGCGCTTGGTGGTGACCCGCCTAATCGCGTAAATACGGCTGGTCGGATCCTGGTTGAAGGTTCCCTAAAGATTTTCTCTAATATCCACGCGGACGAAGTCGCGGGCGGAAGCTAGTTTATTATTATAGCGGCATCAGAAATACATCATCTGTGAAAATTTCAACTGCCTACCTGTTGTCGTTATTAATATCGAACAAAAAACGGCAAAAAAAAAACACGTTTGTTGTATGGGAGCCCCCCTTAAATATTTATTTTATTTTGCTTTTAGTATTTGTTGTTGTAGCGGCAACAAAAATACATCATCTGTGAAAATATCAGCTGTCTAGCTATCACGGTTCATGAGATACAGCCTGGTGACAGACAGACAGACGGACAGCGGAGGCTTAGTAATAGGGTCCCGTTTTTACCCTTTGGGTACGGAACCCTAAAAAGGAGAGGAGATAGAATACTACCTTGTGGCACGCCTGCAGAAAGATGGCACCATTGGGAAACATCTGATCCCAAACGTACTGCCTGCTGACGACCACGGAGATAATTGGAAAGCCACTCCAGTGACAGCGACGAGAAGTTCAGAGATTTAAGGACAGCTAGCAGAATGTCATGGTCAACCATATTAAAAGCGTTGGAAAAATCAATCCATCTTGGATTTTTGTATGGGAGAGAGTTATAACACAATCTTTTTTTTTGTATGGAATTTGAAAAAGTTTTTTTCAAAACCCATCGTGTGGGATATCGAATGCAAGGACTTTTTGAGTTGATTCCAAAAATATACAATTTTATGACATTGCAGCTACTGGTTTAAAAAAAAAAACAGAAAAACATTTTCCAAATATACTAAGTTTGGGCTCTTGCAGGAAGAAAACCACTAAATGATTTTTTATGAAACATACGTCAAATAACTTGTAATATACTCTTATCGTACATCCTGGAACCATTTTTAAAAAAACTAACTTTAAGTATTTTTTTCTATTTTTTTTTTATTCTGGTACTTCAAACCGAAAACCGTTTTACTTAAAACAGCTTAAAACAAATTAATGTCTGTGAAATCGAGATTGAATGTCATTGTACAAGTCGAACTCCATTCAAATTAAAAGCAATTTTTAAAGCTGCTCCAATCCTTAGAGTAAGACGCGCCTCCAATCCAAAGACAGATCTTAATGTTCGTCGAATCGAATGATCTCCAAAATTTGTCAACGTCAAAGTTAAGCTAACTAGAAAGCCAGAACAATTAGTTCTATGATAGGAACAATCCACTGCGTTTGAAATAGAATCAACCTTATAAGTAGAAATAATAAAGCATTTTCAGACTGAACTAATTTATCATAGAAAACAGCAGGTTTATTAAACCGCTCTTGACTTATTTTTAGGGTTCCGTACCAAAATGGTAAAAAAGGAACCCTTATGGTGTGACTCAGTCTGTCTGTCTGTCTGTCACAGCTGGATATCTCGAGAACTACTAATGGAACTACTATCAACTTGAAATTTGGAATAGTTTAAGATGACATTTGCCAAACTATTTTGCAAATAATTTACTCCTTTATATTATTTTTGAATTAAGAGAGATACTATGAATTTACTTTTACATTGTTAAAACTTCTATCCTTTCACATTTTTATGAATCTATTAGCAAACTCTTATAGAAGTTTCCAAAACAGCTTCGTGTAGGATTTTGTAGCAAAGTTTGAACCAGCAACTTTTACGGGAGGCATTCAGTTCGAAACCCTAATAGTAAATGCGCTTTGAGCATTTAACCAATATGCGCTTTCGTTTCACGATTGCCTAGATGCTTTTATAAAGACAGCTTTTACAAAATAAAATTACCAAACGGCAATTACACTCTAAATGTATATTTATGAGGCTAACTATTCTGGTCTACAGACAAGCCGATCATTCCGGATTTAGTACTTTACTCTAAGAAGTTGCAACAGCCTGCTACATGACACCTCTAATGACCAAACTATTATTTGTTACCCTCACCTTTTATTTTTAGTATATACGAAACCTGAAAACTGTTTGTTCAGAATCAGTAATAGAATCAATTGCAATTTTTTTTATATCATGTTATATTCTGACTAATTAATATTTTACGAAACCGTAATTAACGCACGCCTTACTAAAATGTCTCGCGCGCACAACACAAAAAGCTTGTAACTTCGTGAGTTTTTGAGGTTTCATTATCATTTTTCTTGATTGTGAAAATGAAAATATGTGACCCGTGTTTTGGCTTTCGTATATACAAAAAATAATTTTGTATAAAATTATTTAATAATGCCTATGTATTTATATTTATCTTTATACCTTGCCAAAATCTTTTCCCTTAAAGCTCCTGAAAACATTAGGAAAATGGCGAACAACAAAAGTAACTGTAAGACCATGACTAAAGTTTTGCAAACTATTTTCAATCGCTTAGAAATCCGACGCCATTATAACTTTACGGAAAATGCTCCGAAAAACTATAGCCTCCGGCTTTTGCGAGCTTGTCAGCCATGTTCTCGAGAACTGAGTTTGGCGTTGAATAGAAACGGATTTATTTCACCGACTAAAATGGAGCATTAATAACAGAATAATATAAAACTGCTCAAATGTGGGATAATAATTTCCCTCTCTGTAATTAACGAACGTATTTGTGAAACTGTCGTTATTTAAAGCCATTTGCAAGGTAGTTCCATATGCATAACCTGAAAATTGCAATTGCAATTTCAGCATTATTTTGAGAGAGCTCATATCAGTTCTGTTTAACATAATAACAGGATCCCGACTGGGTAAATTATACTGACAGAAACTATAAACATATTATGAAGCATTTACTAACATGCCATCATTTATTTTTATTTATAATTACATTTATTATACATAAAATGCTTATAAATTATGAACTTTTCAAGTTCATCATTTATAAGCATCAAAATCAAGTAAATTGAACGATGAACTTTGTCAGATTTTTATTTGTCATTTCTCTATTATTATTATCCTAGCGTAATGTAAACTTTATCTTCTGTTAATCTTAATTCATGAAAAATCCTTTCAGGCTGGATTAACACTCTTTGCTGGTGTCGCTCTAGGAGTGATAATGGGCACCGTGGCGGGAATATTTCCATCTTCTTGCGACTTCTACGTAACTGAATTGCGAATCACCATGGTGGTAATGGGTGGTCTCCTGGCCAATACGCTGACGTCAATGATTGGGTGGGGAGGAGCTGGTAAGTTTTAAATTATTTTAATGTATTTTCATGTTCTTCGGACCCTACGCCTGATGCAGCAGTGTTGACTTACAGGTTCACAGCACAAAGCATCACTTTAAGACAAATGACGATCAGCCATTTTAATGTCCCCACTGCTCGGGTACAAGCTTTCCTTATGGTTAGGTGGGGCATGACCCACCACGTGGGCCCAATGCTGATTGGTGGGTGTTAATGACTGCAAATGCAGCCGGGAAAAACGGCTTGACGTGCCTTCCCAAGCACGTAGGAGCTCGAGACAATAAATTTTTGGTCACCCATCCCATGACCGACCCTTGCGAAAGTTGCTTAACCTCTGCAATCTCTGGGCCGGGCGCTAAACCACTGCGCCATCGAGCTTCTAATGTCTAATGTCTGTCCTAACCTCCATAAAGTCGAATACCTAATGTTAATTAGCATATTATATTAGTGCATGGGGCTGACAGCAAACAAATAAGTACAAAGAAAAAAATGCAAATTCAACAGATACTTAGGTTATATTGCATGACGCACGAATCTTTACAACATTTAATGAAGAGCTGTAGAAAAATTTGGCGAATATTTGCGAGACACACGTCATTTACCTCTCCAATCTCCAACCCTCCTGCCAAGCGTGGAGATTATTTATTTATTTAATCTAAAGGAAGAGTTGTTTGTAGTAGTAATAGTAGTAGGCAAAAGTGCATAAAGAAGCTACTTTTTGCCCTTTTGCCTACTATTAATAGTACTACGAACTACTTATATCACCTCATGAGGTAGCCATGAACATCGGTTTTTTCTGAATATTCGATTTTTGAAGTGAAATCTTCTTTAGCAGCGTTGTGCGCTTTTTGTATGGGGAAAAATGCTAAACTCGCGTCAGTAAGAATCACGTGGCTGATCGAAAATGCGTAAGACGGATGTGACGGATGGAGAGTAGACAGCTGGCGGCGGAAGTATCCTCCTCTCTTTCTACGGGGCGCGTTGAAAATGCCGGCGCGTCATTTTAACGCGTAAACACTTGTGTCACCAGCACCGCGCTAATTTTGAAAATGGAACTAATAGCAGCGATCTCTTCGGTGAAATCATAGACTTATTGACCGAGCGAGCACGAAGTGCGAGCGAAGCGTCTCTGTTTCAGCTTGGGCAAAAATTCTTTCGTATGTCCGGCTGTCTGTTCCAGCCTACAGGTTGCATTTCTCAACCGATTCTTGTGAAATTTTGTGAGCATGTTTGAAAATTATACAGAATTTTTTTGTCACGCCAGTTTTTTGATTTTATTTTAAATGACGGAGAAATGTTAAAATTACATATTTCAGTTCGGCTTTCCAGGGCCTCGATTCCGCTAAATGTAATGTAGTCCAATTGCACGTCGTCAGCATGGCAATAGCCTAAAATGTCACTTTTGGTATTCTGCTCCTGTTATGAGAGTTGAATAGCGGCTACATTGCGGCTACCCCAGCCGCTATTGATACAATTCGGGATTCTATTAACCAATGGCGTCGCGATAGCACCAGCATGGCCACATAAATGTGTATTCTACTCTTATTTGACGTTTGTGCCGATAGCGTTGGCATCGTCAAATTGGCCATCGAGAAGCAATTGTGCAGCCATACCTTTTCTCTTACATTCTGCAGATAAAAGTGATATGAAACAACAATGCTGCATCACATTTTAAGATGGGAGGTATTTAAAATTGGCATACAGGGAGGAATAGCGTCGGTACGAGTACGAGAGGCTACAACGCTGTCGAGAGCGAGCTTTACTGAGACGGAATATCGACCCTATGGTTGTTTTACCGGACACAGAGTTTATAAAAATGTTCCGCCTCAGTAAAACCGTAGTCAAAGATATCGTGGAAATCATATCTCCGTTTATTCCCAACGAGCGTAGATGTGATGTTCATTTAAGGCGGTTTCCTGACCGAAAGTGGCGCCGGCGCGCGACACGGAGTTTATTTAATATTGTAAGTCTAATACACAATTTTAATAAAAACTTCTCATGGAATTTTCAGGTCCTATAGTTCAGTATTTTTAGACGGATCATTAAACTCCCTCATAGTCACTGGTAGAGTAGAAGTAGATAGCAAAACTGCTAAAACGGCCGTTTTTGACACATTTGCTATCTACTTCTACAAATGACTGCAAGGGAATGAAGTGATAACTTCTAAAAATACTAGACTATGAGCCCTAAAAACTCCACGAAAAGTTTTATCATAATCCTTTACTATTAACAACTTATTAAATAAAAACCTCTGAGGGCGCCACTTTCGGTCAGGGAATCGCCTTAATATTGGCGCATTCCACCCATAGCTGTTTCAACAAACTGCGTCCTTTGGTCCAGCTGGATCTCCTTGTTCTCTGTGACGCTCCGAGAACTCTATTACAGCCTCTTGCTGCTCCAGCGTCCCTGTTTCCGCTGACATGTTTTCAAACTTAGTCAGGGTGTACAGTCACGAGCAATAAGAGTACACACTATCGAACTTTATCACATTAAGTTTTGCATAACCTAGGTATAACATTATCACACTGAGATATATAGATGGTGATAGCGACAGGGAATGAAATGAAAGCGGACTGTAAATTGATATTTATATAATTAAATAATAGTAAATTACCTTTCGAACAAGCTTATTATGTAGGAGCAATGTTGACAGATGCAGATGTATTTGACAAGTAAAAAATGTGACAGTAACACAAAGAATTTTGATTTAAAAAGGTTTCTGAAAAATAAACTAAACCTAGCACAGCAAGGAGGTGCGCAACATCCTCCCCTCCGTGCAGCACTGCACCAAGCTATGTGGTAATACGTACCAGCTTCTTGGAGGGGCGGCGTAGCACACCCCCAGCTGTGGCAACATCGACCACCCTGGTTACACCGTCCTTGCCCGGGTATAACTTAACTACACGACCACGAGGCCACGAGCCTCGGGGCAGCGTCCCATCCGCTATAACAACCACGTCATCCACCTTGATTTCACCGTCGTGGGTACCTTGATTCTGCTGGCGTGGTTGCATAGTTGGCAGCACCTCACGCACCCACCGATTCCAGAAGTGGTCAGCCAGTCGTAAAGCTTTTCGCCACTCAGCGCGTCCGGCCAGGTCGCTATCATCAAAGGTTCCGGGAAGTTGTTGATTAGAGGACGTACCAAGCAGGAAGTGGAACGGTGTTAAGGTGGTTGGGTCATCAGGGTCCGTGGACACGTGTGAGAGTGGACGGGAATTAACAATGGCTTCTGCTTCTGCCAAAACGGTCATTAGGGTTTCCTCTTTGGGATATCGCTCTTTGAGAGTGGCTTGTAAGGCTACCTTGACTGTTCGCACCAACCTTTCCCAACATCCGCCAAAATGTGGTGCAGCCGCCGGAATAAAGTTCCATTTGATGCTCCTGGTGGCTGCGAACTCTAGCACGTCAGTGGAGTAGAAGTCTTTCAATATTCTGTTGGCTCCGACAAAGGCAGTCCCGTTGTCAGAAAAGATGGTGTTTGGTGTGCCTCGTCGAGCGATGAAGCGCCTTAGGCCCATAATAGCGGAATCGGCTGTAAGGCTGTGGACCATTTCCAGATGCATGGCTCTTGTTGTAAGGCATGTGAAAAGTGCAACGTAGCGTTTCTCGTGCCGGCGTCCGATGGTCACGGTGACAGGTCCAAAATAGTCTACGCCGGTGTACGTGAAGGGTCTCTGATGGTGAGCTAGCCGTTGTCGTGGAAGGTCGCCCATGGTTGGGTTCATCGGTTGGGCCTTTCGAATCCTGCACAACAGGCACTGCCTTGCAACATTTCTGACTGTAACTCGGAGTTTTAGGAGCCAAAATCTCTGCCGCAACTCATTTACCACTGACTCATGGTTTGCATGTCCAACCCTTCTGTGGTAAAATTGCACCAGCATTCGCACAATTCTGTGGCCACCGTCGAGTAAAATTGGAAAGCGCGAATCTGGGTCTACATCCTCCACAGCTTTTATTCTTCCATCGAGGTGCAGCAATTTGTCATCTCCTACTTTAGGTGATAGCTTTGCAATCCGACTGGTTGGTGGAATGGCTTTGGAGTTCAGGACGTTGTGGAATTCGGCGGGGAAACTCTCGAGCTGGGTTCGCTGCAGAATGTGGGTTTCAGCCGTTTTAATTAGCTCAGCGTCCAAGGGTTCCAGGATGGTGGATGAAGTCGAAGAACAGGCGGTCTTGGCTTGCCTGTGCGATTTTGAATTTGGATGCGGTGCCAAAAGATTCCGAAACTTGGCTACAGCTTGATGAACCCGAGCAGTAGCCCGCAACAATCGCGTCCAGTCACTGAAACAGTCGAAGTTTGCAGTTACCGGTGTGGGTAGTCCGACGACAGTAGTAGTGAGTCCCACCATCTCGCGGGTTTGACTATTTAACTCCTCACGGGTTGGTGGGATGTTAGACGGCTCTGGAGGCCAGTCTGTTGGGGTTTGAGCCGTTGTGAGGAGTCCCGCCAATTCGGTGGATTTGAGTTCCTCCCGAACTGGTGTGAGTCCCGATGGCTCTTGGGGCCAGTCCTCTGGGGACTCCAAAAGAAATGATGGCCCAGTAAACCAACGCGACGACGTAGATAGTTCGATATGACGCGGACGCGTGGCGTCGTCTGCAACGTTCAAATCGGTTGGCACCCACTTCCAATCTGCGACATTAGAATTTTCAATGATTTCTCCAATTCTGTGGGCGACAAACGGTTTGAACGTTCGTGCGTCGCTGCGTAACCATCCCAGGACAGTCATGGAGTCAGTCCAAAAGTATGTGCGCGACGGCTTTTTCTTGTGACTGTCTGTGATGGTTTGGGCGAGACGAGAGGCAATCAAGGCGGCCTGGAGCTCCAAACGGGGAATAGACGTCGGTTTTAGCGGAGAAACCCTCGCCTTACTCGAAATCAGAACGAGCCGTATTGAGCTATCTTCGTATATGAGACGCCAGTACGCAACACAAGCGTATGCGTGTTCGCTGGCGTCGGCAAAGACGTGCAATTCGCGATGTAATGGTTCTGAGTTCAAGGAAGACGCATACCAGCGTGGAATTTTAATAGGTGCCACACTGGCAACCGCTTGGAACCACTCAATCCACCTTGAGGCTTCGTTGGGTGCGAATTCAGTATCCCAACCGATATTAGACCTCCACGCTTGTTGGAAGAGTATACGACCGTTGATTATGACCGGTCCTAGCAAACCTAAAGGGTCGTATATACGCATCAAGTGTGAAAGGACCTTTCGCTTCGTGAGCGGTTGAGGTATTGAATCCCCAAGCCCAGTGCGAAAACCTAACAAGTCAGTAAGAGGCTGCCATGCGATTCCCAATGCTCTGACACTACTGGGATTTGAGCCAAGATCAATTTCCGATGGCATGGCACGTAATTCTTCTGGAACAAGTTTTAATGCGGACGGCTCGTTAGATATCCATGCTCGCATTTCGAAACAAGCACCACTGTGGACGTAAATGATATCCGCTGCTAACTGAGAAGCTTCAGTGGCGTCATCTAGCGAGTCTATGTAGTCATCCATATAATGACTAGACAAGATGGCGTCAACTGCTTTAGGATGCGAGTGGGCATACTCCTCAGCATTTTTGTTTTTCACATATTGAGCTATAAAGGGGCTGCAGCATGCGCCAAAAATTACGGCCGTCATCCTAAACTCTTTTATGGGTTGGCTCCTATTGGGTCTCCATAAATACCGAAGGGCGTCCCTGTCCTCTTCCCTAATTCGGACCTGAGGAAACATCTCTCTAATATCCGCTGCCAAGGCAACGCGACCCTCCCGGAAACGGAACAAAATTTTTAATAAAGACTGGAGTAGGTCTGGGCCAGGAAGTAACAAAGAGTTTAGGCTAACTCCGTCATTCATGGCTGCAGCGTCATGGACCACTCGAAGCTTGCGCTTCTGGGGATGGTAGACGCCAAAATGCGGGAGGTAGAAACGTATGTTTCTATCTGTTTTTCTATCTCCCCTACCGGCGTAATACGTCTCAGAAGCGCATTCTTCCGCATAATCTTTTTCCAACATATTTGACATAAAAAGTTCGTAGGCCTTAGCAAAGTCATTTTCTTTGGCCATACGCCTTTCTAGACTTAAAAAACGTGACATTGCTTGAGGATAGCTGTCGGGGATGCGTCGTATGTCGTCACGCCAGGGTAAGCCGACCTCGAACCGACCAGAAGGTAAACGTTTCGTGGTCGATTCTAAAATTTCGATCGCGCGCTGATCCCTCTTACAATGTGGCGTTTCTGTTTTGGAGATTCCTAATGAGTCTAGCTTATACTGCTCTTTTACTAAAAACTCTATACTGTCGTTTGTTGACGAACTAAATGTTGCGTGGTTGACAAAATCGATCAATTTCGTTTTACTAGACGAAACACCGTATAAAGTCCAACCTAGAGCTGTTAGACAAGCTACCGGTTCGTTCTTTCTACCTGCTCGTACATCTAAGTTGATAGAGAGATGCCAATGGTCAGCTCCGATTAAAACTGTTGGAGTTGCGTTTTCGTAAGTTAAAATTTCGTCTAAGTCCACTAAATGAGGAAGTGACTGAATTGTCTCTCGTAAAATAGTTTGAGGATTTAACGAAAGAGAATGCATCGCTCTAGCGTTCTTAACGAAAAATGAATCGTGTGTGTTCTTACCTTTAATGTGAAAATCGACATACGATACCGAACAAGTGCGCTCGAGACCACCAACGCCATGCACCGTAATAGTTTGATGCGGTCCTGTCGCACCTATCTGCTCAGCAATACTGGCGTCGATTAACGTCGCAGTGCTCCCATCATCAAGGAGCGCGTATACATCGCAACTTCCTGCGGGACCAGAAACAGTAACCGGGAGAATTTTGAGGTAACAACGAGGTCGAAGCGTTGAAATGGTACTCGGTTGTTCGCTATCGGTGGAAGTGGTCGACACCACTACCTTGTCATCATCCGATTGGGTGACGAGTGACAATGGTTGCAAATTTCGATCGACATTGTCAGCAGTTTGTACGTTTGTGGAATTGATTAATGCTGGAGGTGAGTTTTGATGTAGCAGTGGGTGATGACGTAGAGTGCACCCATCTACGGCGCATGGTTTCACTTTGCATGTTTTCCATTGGTGTGAAGCACGCTTAAGACATCTATAACAAATTTTTGCCTCACGCAACCAATTCCATCGCTCTGCGACAGACAGGGATTTGAAATTCTTACATTCTTTGATGTTATGGTTTTTCTTGCAAAAACAACACTCTTTTTGTGTGTCGTCGCCCTTAGCTAATTGCGTATTAGTACTATGGACATTTTCGCGTTTATGAGGTTTGTCACTGGCGAGATGTTGTTGCTGGCTGGTATTTGACTCGGGTGACAAACCAAACTTGATGTACTGATTTAGCTCGCGGTTTAAAAAGTCGGACAGAATTTCTAGCTTAGGGCGTCCGGACATGTCTGTCATTGCGAAATCAGTCCACCTAATTTTTGTTGTCGGGTTTAATTTCCCAAGGACAGTGTGGAATAATTCCGGAGAGTGTAAATACTCCACTTGTTTTAATAATTTAATTATAGAAATAGAGTTACGTACCCGATTAGAGAATACTCCGAGTTCTTTTAAATCGTTACCCAAACGTGGAAGATTCCTAAGAGAATTGACTTCCTTGAAAACGATGAGCTCGGGGCGCGCGAAGTTATCTTCAAGTGCGCGCATGATATCCTCCGGGTTTTCGGCTGACAGCAGCATTGTTGCGACGGCATCTCGCGCGGGACCTCGTAGCGCATTTTGAAGTCGCGAGATATTTTCTAAAGCAGAAAAATTTTGTTTAGAATTATCGTAAACGCGTTTGAAATGTAGCCATTCTATGGAATTTCCAGAGAATGACCCCAGTTCTACTTTCTTTGTGCCGTGGGCCTGTGCGAGAGCTTTTGCTGCCGCAGCGGTGTCAGCGACTGCTTGAAATAAGTTGTGATTAATCGATGTAGGCGGTGGTGCTAAAATGGCCGCCTTGGGGTGATCTGCTTGTTGCTGTCGATTACGCGAGTTAATAAAGGATGCAGCTGCCCATGTGCTCGTTGGCAGTGCCAGACGTGCGGGTGAAGAAACTAGAGGATGTTCACATTCTTCTGCGGATATGCCGTTATTAACTAAAGCTTGTTCGTTTTCTAGTTTTTCTACCCAATGTTTAGTTCTATCTACGCTCACCCGGGTGGAGCTACGGTGGCTTCCACGACTGCTCTCAGCAGCGTCGGCATCGATGGCAGCCAGCTCCGCACGCAGTTCGCACTCCTGCATTTGTTGCTGTAAGGCCGCAAGCTCTCGTTCGCGCTCGCGCTCGCGAGCGGCAAGCTCTCGTTCGCGAGCAGCAAGCTCTCGTTCGCGCTCACGTTCGCGAGCGGCAAGCTCCTGCTCGCGCTCACGCTCACGAGCGGCAAGCTCCTGCTCTTGCTCTAGACGATGGCGTAAGGCGAGCGCCTCCGCCGCAGCCTTTCGCGCCTTTATTGTAGCGGATGACCGCGATGATTTTGAAGACGGGGCTGTTGGAGCTCTGCTGGAGTGGGACCTCTGCTGCTCAGCAACAGAGGGCTGCACAGGCTCTACAACCTTATCGCCGTTAGGCGCAGCGGGGTCCGAAGACTGAGCTTTACCCATGCTTCGGGTGAACATTATTGCTTATAGAACGTGAAACGACGTAAACAAAGTAGGTATGTGAGAAAAATTGATAAAAATAAATGTGATGGATGACAGATGTTGAAAATTTTTGTGAAAAAAGCTGGTTATGATGGGAGATGGACCAAATGATAGCGACAGGGAATGAAATGAAAGCGGACTGTAAATTGATATTTATATAATTAAATAATAGTAAATTACCTTTCGAACAAGCTTATTATGTAGGAGCAATGTTGACAGATGCAGATGTATTTGACAAGTAAAAAATGTGACAGTAACACAAAGAATTTTGATTTAAAAAGGTTTCTGAAAAATAAACTAAACCTAGCACAGCAAGGAGGTGCGCAACAGATGGAATGTGACATAGTTCTAAAGTGTATACATATTATTGCTCGTGACTGTACCAAAACTTTGCCACGCAAAGGGAAAATAACTTAAATATTGACAATAGGAAAATTTTACTGAAAGCAGACTTCATTTAGATTTACTAAAACTATACTATTTGTAGAGGAGCTATTTTAGTACCTATAAGGAAATAAAATCTCAATGATAAATTAATAGTTTATTTTATTTCAGTAAGTTAGTAACAAAATTTATAAAACCATTTAGCTAATAGGCACCACTCAGACTGACTGTCTGACTTCTTGGTTACGACTCTTCGATCAAAAATATCCTAGACAATGCTTCACAAACTAAAACAGCACGCAAAAACAGCACCTCGAAATAGGTTTCCACGTTCCAGCGTCCAGCGGGAGCTTATTTTGTGTATATTTACTTATTATTTTGTAAAAACTTAGATCTTATATCACTTATTTTGTACAAAATCACATCTTTTATCACTTACTTTGTACAAAATAAGATCCCAGTTTGGAAGTGAGACCACACCCTGGGCAATCCACACAATCGTCGCAATTCAACTACCTATTACACAGACGCTACACAGTGACATTTTTACACATGTGCAATTGTGTGCGAGCTATTGAATGAGCACACGGATCGACACACGGAACTCGCGCGGTGGGCGCCGGTGGGGTAAGGTAATTGACTGTGAGGCAGGGTGGAGAGTTTTTTTTTGTATGGTAGTACTTATATCTATTCTGTGGTGAGACGCTATTTTGAGGTGACATTTTTGAGACTCTGCCGGACAAAATTATGGTATTCTTGATTAAAGTTCTGACTGTGTTCAGTCTCTGCATTGGACACCATTGCATTTTGAGTTCCAATTTCAATTTTATCAGCAATTTCATCTTCCATTAATCGTCAGGAACATTCACTGAGACACCGTATAAATCACCATGCTTGGCCCTCAGTCTTCTTTGCCTCACATCACTTTCTCAAGTCCAAGCAAACACTGAGGGCACAACTTTCTTATCGCTTGACTGTGTATGGTAATCCTGTAAATAGAACAAGAATGTTGAAGCGACTGTATTGTATGATTGTGGTTAAGTAATTATCACACTTTTTAGGATTTCACAGAAAGAAAAGAGGCACTTGAACGCATTACAAAAGCACAGTATATTGACAAAAGCAATCTAATATCTTTGGACAAAAGGTGTCTACAAAATTCTATTATCCAATCATAAAAATATTAAGATTATGTGAAACAAACCTATAAAAATTGATTCCTTCGTGGAATCTTTTGGTTTGAAGCAAAGACTTCTATGTTGTTTGAAGTTATCAAAACCAAAATTAGCCCTGAAGATTGCCATGCAATTTTCGTGAGGTTATTGCATCCATAGCTTCTTGACATTGTCTTTGTTCACGGTTCACCTTTTGGGATACAATAATTTTCTATATTTTTACAGCCCAAGACGTAAGTATGTACTTTTTTAGCAGATTGACTTAGATTATTTATATGTCTAGATAGAGTCTTACGCTTTTGACGTACTAAACAAAACAGGCCAACTTTTTTAAGTTGGTGTGCATTTTTAGCATCATCGCGTCCAAAGAGTATTGTAATAAAAACTATGGCCGGGTCACACTACTGACAATGTGTGCGTGTTTTGGTCACCCAACTGTTGGGTGATATTTTTTTCGACGCTTTCGTTGCTTCGACTGTCTATCTTGACATATAAATAATCTAAGCAGATTGATTAACAGAATTGAAAAATGCAAATAATTATTCCCAAAACTGCCCAAAAGATTTTTTACAAAGAGTAGAATAGAATTAGAAACATCGTTTTGAAAGGCCACTAGCGCCACTGGAAATCGATGCGGAACTACTCACATGAAATTAAAATCAATGAAATGGTGTTTTTTTGTTTCTTATTATATGTATTTATATGTCTTTTTTTAAATATTCTTTGTATAAACAAAAATATTAATAAAAAAGAATAAATCGAAACAAAATACACGAAAAACCATTTATCTTACCTTTTTTAAAATATTGACTTGATTGACGAATAATATAAATCAATGTATTGGCGGCGCTAGTAGTGGGTAGTAGTAGATAGTAGTAGTAGGAGGCCTTAAATTACTAGTTAAGAAGGCGATTTTTATTGTATTTGACCTATTGTACCTTTCACCAACTTAAATCTATTTTGTGCTTTTACTTCTTTCTTACTTTATTTTGAGATATTTATTTTATAAGTCCAACTGCAAAAGATATCTTTTGGCAAACTTGAAGACTTTGTTGTGGAAGTAAGAGTGGTGGATTAAACACGTAGGTATATAGCAAGAGCAGCAAATGCTACGGGCCCCGCGCACCAATGCTTCTGATCGTAAAACAGTACCAATTAAGATGCATTTCTAAAAGTGAGCGCTGGTAACATCACTAAATATATTTTACACTTACACTGAGCGCAAGTTGGCAACACTGCAAACGGGGGAATTTCCTGATATTGTCATCTAGCTAGTCACAAGGGTTACCATCTGACACGCATTTTCCGCATTTGACAGTCATTTTTGGTTTAGACAGGCGTGCGGCCGGCGCTAAGCTGAGACAGGCATTTTTGCATTTCGTGGGTCTCGCTGAAAGCCTACATACATGCCTCCAACTCCAATCACGCAAGCCCGTGGCCTGCCCGCCCACCCGGATAAAACACACACATTACTTAAATTAATAGTGAGATAGTAAACCAAACTGACTAAAAATCACGCTGCCCGGCTGTTTTTTTACGACTACTCTCTAGTAATATAGTAATAATGATATAGTAATATCCTTTCTCTAAAGGAGAAATTAAAACTGTAGATAGTGGATGAAATTGACTAAAAACTGAGCTGTGCGGCCAATTTTTTTACTAAAGAAATAGGCAAATGACAGCATTATTAAATGAAATTGACAAAAACTGCGAAGCGCGGATGTTTTTTTTTACTATAGACAGGCAAAATTACAAGAGTAGTGGATGGAACTGATTGAAAATCGCACTGCACCGCTGATTTTTTTTTCTAAAGCTAGGCAAAATTACAAGATTTTTGGATGACGCTGACTAAAAATCGCGCTGCGCGGCCTTTTTTTTACAAGAGACGGGCATTTTCCTAAAAAATTTGGCATTATGAGCATCCTAGACAGGCATCCTCCCTTACGAAGATGGTCTAGTCGTAATACCACCATAAACTTGATAACTTTTATTGATATTGATAATTGATATTAACAAAAAATTGCTTCCAACATCCAAATATTGATAGAAACACATAGAAAACAACAAAATGACAGATCTACATCTACACTAGCGCCATATTAGCGGTAGTGCGCCGACTGGTGGAGGATTTGTGAATCAGCAAAATTATTCTGCCATTACTTATGAACGGAATTCCGAAACGGAAATCCGTCCGTGTGTTGCCACTTTAATACAATCTAATCTGTGTAGTTATTGTTTTCTTTATGGTTTAAAGCCAAGCTGATGCGATGCTGACGACATGCCAGCGATATGCTGGACGACGTTCTTCTCAAAATAGGAGAATACCGTTTTTAGATCAATGGCGTTAGCAAATCAATGGCGTGTCTGCGACATAGCAATATGTTGTAAAATAGCGGAATTGAGGCCCAGGTCTGTCTGTTTTCTTCTACAGGTCGCATTTCTCAACCGATTCTCGCGAAATTTTGCAAGCAGGTTTGAAAATTATATAGATTTTTTGGGTCAAGCCATGTTTTTTTTTTTTATTGCGGAGATAATGTAAAAAAATCATATTTCAGTCCGGATTTCCGGCGCTGTCTGTTCTCCTCTACAGTTCGCATTTCTCAACCGATCCCGATGAAATTTTGTGAGCAGATTTGATAAATATATAGATTTTTTTTGTTGAGGCAATTTTTCGAAATTTATTAAAATGACGGAGATATGTAAAAAAACATATTTCAGTCCAACTTTCCGGCTGTTTGATCTCCTCTACAGGTCGCATTTCTTAACCGATTCTGCTGAAATTTTGTGAGTAGGTTCGATAATTATATATAACTGTTTAGTCAAGCCAATTTCCCCAAATTTACAAAAAAATATTCACTCATTTTGAAAAATTATCAAAATTAGAAGCCCCATCTAGCTGCGAATACGCACGTACATACTGTGTGTTTTGAAAACTTCATGGCGACATTTTATTTTATTTTATCGCGATGTCTACAGCTCACGGAGCCACTAGTTTATACTCTGTGATGACTATAAGTTTAAATCGTAAAATGCGTGCATGTAGAAATTAAAAAGGCCACTGGCGCGAAATCTTTAGACTGATTGAATTGTGTGACTGTATAGTAATAGGAAAGAAATAATTTTAATCCTTTGCCGCTAATTTCAAAATTTCAAAAATGCACAACGTTAATATTCAAGTTTTCACTTCTGCCGGCACTCCCGGAGTGTCAACCGTTTTTTTTTTTATTTGTTTTTTTTTTCAAGAAAATATTTATAATCCATAGCTCATGTAACTGAATCATTAAAAAAAATATACGCACATAAAAAAAACCCCTTCTCCAAGGTGGTGTAGCAGTGTTGGTGTGTAACGCAACAGCAGCATCGTTCTGGGCTCGCACAGGGTGGAAGTTGAACAACAACCCGGCTTCTACGGCGTACAGGGTCATGTGGTCGGCGCTGGAACCAATGCTTTTTGCTTACACCGGAACGTTTTTTGAGGTTTGAAAAAAAAATTGTTTATTAAATTCAAACAAAATACATTATTATAAATGGCCTGTATCAGGTCAGGAGGCACCGCCCAAACTATTTGTATAGTTTTTTCGTCGAGTATTGATAAGTAATAATAATAATAATAATAATAATAATAATAATAATAATAATAATAATAATAATAATAATAATAATAATAATAATAATAATAATAATAATAATAAATATCTTTATTCTCACCATAACCCATTAATAATCAAGTTACATTAATAAAGAGCTTAATACAGTTTGCTTAAATATATGAACTAATAGAATAGCTAAATTAGGCATATGTATAGCGAAGAGGGTTATGGCGGGCTAACACCTGAAGTAGGAAAATCCTGTGTCTCAGGTTGCCAGCCCTCCACCCTTAGTTAGATACACAGAAAAAAAGCAAGTAAGCTTAAGCGTTACAGTATTATGAGATTTGACGCTTACAAATATTGCGAAGATAACATGTAAATAGAGTCATGGAAATGCAAAATTTCAAGCAATAACTACTGAATAAAATTTTAGAACTTAATTAAAATTAAAGATTAAAATTTAAAATTAAAGTTAAAATTAAAATTAAAAAGCCAAACCATTGAATACGAGAAAAGCAAAATAGTACATATTATATTATACGATCCTGAGCAACAAGTTTTCAGTATCAAGATAACTCAAAGAACCAAGTTTATTCTTTAAAGTCGTTTTTAGCTCTGTCCTGTTCATGTTATATATTTTATAAAGGTCATTAAACTGTCTATACAAGAAAGGCCCAGCGTTGGAGAATTGGCGTTTGGCAAATACCGTTTTGGCCGACGGTACGGATACGTCTTTTGTGCAAGGGTAATTGGGAAGGGACTATTACTTTATGGTGGCGAACTATAGAATTAAATACATATAACTGTCGAACACTAAGCAAGTTGGCTTCCTTATAAAGTTCTTCTGTAGGATATCGTCTAGGTCTTTGCAACATAACTTTAATTACAGCCCTTTGCGCACGTTCCAGTTCAATAAGGAAAGAAACAGCTGCTCCACCCCATACTGGTATACAGTATGTCAAAAGTGATTGGCAGAGAGCGAGATAAATTTTCTTAACCAGAGCCATGTCTGCAACTTCACGAAGATTCCTGAAAATTGGTAGAAGTTTTCTAATTATTTTGCTCAATGTTGAGATCTGAGGCTGCCAGTTCAGATGCTGATCGACAATTACACCTAAATATTTGTGTGACTGGGTAGCTGTAAGAGAGTCGCAGTCACAGCAATTTGAAAAGCATCGGAAGAGTGGGCTTTGATGATAAAGCTTGGAGGTGGTTTAGTTGCACTAGAAATATGGAAGCACATGTAGTTCGTTTTTGCCACATTAACTGTTAGGAGGTTATTATTAAGCCATCCCACAACCCTCCTAAGGCCGTCTTCAGCTGATCTTTGGACATCCTGCCACTTCTCTCCCTGAAATATAAGTACAGTATCGTCTGCGAATGCAAGTATGCTGCCATTGACTAATTCCAGGTTGCAAAGGTTATTGACATAAATCAGGAACAGAGTGGGGCCAAGCGTGCTTCCTTGTGGAATGCCGTAAGTTATAGGTGAGCTTGAGCTGTGGACATCAGATACTTTAACAACTTGGCTTCTGTTTGTTAAAGTATTATGAAAACGTCTCATGGTGCAATGGAGAGAGCCATGCTCGGCGTTTCCCTGCGTGATCGAATCAGAAACGAGGAGATCCGCAGGAGAACTAAAGTAACCGACATCGCTCGAAGGATTGCTCAGCTGAAGTGGCAATGGGCAGGACACATAGCGAGAAGAACTGATGGCCGTTGGGGCGGAAAGGTTCTGGAATGGCGACCGCGCACCGGACGACGCTCCGTGGGTAGGCCCCCGACAAGGTGGACCGACGATCTAATGAGGGTCGCGGGAAGCCACTGGATGCGGGCAGCGCAGCACCGATCGTCGTGGAGATCCTTAGGGGAGGCCTATACCCAGCAGTGGGTGTCGTGCGGCTGATATAATGATGATGATGATGATGAAAACGTCTATTCTATTACGGCCGATTACTATAACCTATTCTCAGTTTTAAATAGGCTTACTAAATATTTGTTGCTTGTTTTAATTTTTACTAACATAAGTTAAGTATACTAACACAATGTGAGCGCATGGTCGCTTGAATAAATGATTTAATTATTACATCACATCAGTAGATAGATTATCAAAATACAGTTTTACATGGAACCCAAAGTAATTTGATTTGTCTAAGTACCTACCTATAAAAGTTGTGTCAATAAGTATCAAAAATAAAATTATCCTTCGTACACAACAATAACATAGGTACATAATGTAACTTCGCTAAGTTATTAGATAGAGTCATGGATTTACCACTAGGTACTAATTTGTTGTACTATGGGCAACAGCGTCGCTTAACCAGTTTGCAACAAAATTCGTGTGCGCGCGTATTGCCCCTGCACGAACTAAACGTATGTGACAGCGGGCGCGGCGTGCAAGCGATTTTAACCTTAGCAGTGGTTAAGCGACGCTGTTGCCCTGCCCATGGTACCTACTTGTGCAGCGATACAAAAACCGCAATCACAATAAAATAGCTATCGAAAGCATTTTCAAGCTCTTAGATTAAAATTTTATAGGAATTATGTATTTCTGTAGTTTTTTTACATCACGTGCCAGTAAAATTCTAATCATGGAATAAAGAAAAAAAAAACAAAACCGACAAATTTTTTTTTAGAAAATCTCAATTTTCTATGAGAATTTTCTTTGGCTAACAAGTTAAATAATATTCTTTGTATGTACAGTGTAATTTCTTGGTTTTTTTTTTCAGATCAACAGCAAGTTAGCTTCCGTGTTGGTGCCAGGGTTTGCTATATTAGCTGTCTGTTTGTTCGTCAGACTGCTGGTCACGTTGCTTACCTGTTGGGACTTCTCACTAAGGGAGAAGATATTCATTTGCTTTACTTGGATACCGAAGTCTATAGTTGAAGTATGATACCATAATCTAAGATTTATTTTGAAGCTTTAATTAATTTGATAGTTCTCTGATTTTAAATTTGTTTAACTACTCATTAAGTATTCATCAATCTGTTGAACTCGTATTTTAACTAACAAATCGCATTGCCGAGTTATTATTTTTACTCATTTTATTCCAATACCCTATATCTATTTAAGCTTCTGTCAGTAGACCAACTTTGATTTACGATCTTTCGAAATTAATATTTACTTACTAGCGGCCGCCCGCGGTTTCACCCGCGTGGTTCCCGTTCCCTTGGGAATATCGGGATAAAAAGTATTGTATATTTTAATTTACGCTATCTACTATCTCTATCTCTCTCTGAGAGATCGGGTCCGGAACGAGGTGATCCGACAGAGAACTAAAGTCGTCGACATAGCCCACCGGATTAGCAAGCTGAAGTGGCAGTGGGCCGGTCATATTAGCCGTAGAACCTATGGCCGCTGAGGCAGATGAGTTCTTGAGTGGAGACCGCGTATGGGCAAACGTAGTGTGGGACGCCCCCAGACAAGGTTGAGCGACGATTTTCGCAAGGTGGCTGGCATAAACTGGATGAGTATAACCGCGGATCGTGCTCAGTGGCGTGCACTCGGAGAGGCCTATGTTCAGCAGTGGACGATAATAGGCTGATGATGATGATGATGATGATGATCTACTATCAGTGTGCCAAATTTCATCCAACTCCGTTCAGTAGTTTTTGCGTGATTGAGGAACAAACATCCAAACATCCAAACCCACAAACTTTCACATTTATAATATTAGTAGGATTCCTCGCCGTGCCACCAGCTTGTGCCCCTTGACTATAGTGATAATTCCTTTCCCCTTGACTATATTAATAATTCCTTTTATAATTTTAGGCTGTACTCTGCCCTTTGGCATTAGACATCCTGGCAGCCTTAGAAGGTACCGACAGGTTACAGAAGCAATGCGCAGAAAGTATGATGCAGCTGTTGATACAAGCCATCCTCGTCACAACACCCCTAGGGTACCTGCTCACCAACTACCTAGGACCCATACTGCTGCGACATCGAGAAAAGGACTGTGAAGCTCCTAGTAAGTATGACTTACAAAGAACGATAGAATAAATAATAGAACTTATAAACCAGACGTACCAGTTACGTCAATTGATTTTAATGCTTCATTATGCGGTGTGTCGTCTTATATTATTATTATGGCAAAGAAAGAGATGGCGCCAACATTAATATAGCATCAACGTCGTATAAGGCTGCGTTCAAACCATAACACACGACCCGACCTCAACCCGAACTCAACTCAAACTCACCTCAACCGCAGCCCACCTTGAAATACATCGCTTTCAATTTTGAGTCTTATGACACATTAAAAAGCTCTTGTGTAAGGTTCAGGAGCTTATTAATGTGTTATAAAACTCAAAATTGTAAGCGCTGTATTTCAAGGAGTGGGCTCCGGTTCAGTTGAGTTCGAGTTGAGTTTGAGTTGAGTTCGGATTGAGGGCGACTCGTGCGTTATCGTTTGAACGCAGCCTAAAGTACTCAGAAGCTCCACGACCGAATGCGATGCGGTGCGCGGTAGCAGTTTTGGTATACAGGGTCATTTTAAACTTTCCATCCAAATTTCAAGGATGTGCCCAGTCAATGGAACTGAACAACTTTCTCCAAAAACATGTGTCGAATTTCAGCACAAAATGTTGGTCATCCCATATTAAATTGATCACGTGTGATCTCTTTGATTTGTATGGATAGTCGTTTTTTTTACGTATTTGGCCCTGTGTTCCTGAGAGAAAGTTGTTCAGTTTCACGGACTGAACACATCCCTGAAATTCGGGTGGTAAGTTTAGAATAACTCTGTATCATGCCACATATATTGCGATTAATTTAACTATGCACAACAGAAGCGGCTACTTCACTCGAGAAGGTATGGCAAAGAGTTACAGATTAAAATACATCGTTTTGTACAGGAAGCGCTCTGAATTTGGTCACTACTGTTGTAATATTATGTACATAGTTAATTTAATCGCACTGTACAAACGCAGTCACCATGTTGTGTTGAGCTCCTGAATATACATTAAAATTTCAAAATAAGTAGGTAACAGCACAAATTTGCGATAAGGAAACCAGAAACAATAACGTCACAAAACCTAAAACAATAAAGAAAAGAAACTTTTCTAAATTGACCCCTCGAATCCAGGACCTCAGAGATAGCAACATCATGAAAACCATGCGAGCCACTCGACTCGATTTACTTTTAATTAAAAATGAAACCGAAAATATTTTTTTTTCAGTGCAATTAATGTACAAAATTTATAATATTATTTTAATAATTTTATTACGAATTCGGGCGAAATTAATAAGCTAACATGTAATTAGTATCCTAATTATTTTGAACAGGAAAGATGTCGTTTTCGTGTTATTATAATAGCCAGGAAGGAGTTTTAAATTGGCTTATTAAAAAATTACGTGATTTTTGTGCAAACATTATTCACTAATTGGGTCATTTTCTTTTACAGAGAGGACGTCATCTCAAAGAAAGAAGTCAATGAATGGATCTCATAACGAAGAGAAAACATGAAAAGGGCTCCTTGTCAATAATGTGATACTATACTAGTCTTTTAACGTAATACACAAAATACTTAATAAATAGAACACTAACAATAGATATAATTACAATTTAGCTAGCAGTGGCGAAGGATCCATCGGCCGCATTTCCATCGGCTTACCTTTAACTCCACTCCACAGATCCACTATACAAAATTACTCTATTGAGTACTTTTACGCACGTTTTTTCTCTTGTTAACTGTTCCTGCTTGACATGATAAGATAAGATTCAGCTCGGACCAAGTCACGACCAAGTCCACCCGTACGAGGCAGCTATAAAGCTGCCGCAGCACTTCCGAGTGCGTTCGGATTTCATGTTTACAAACGAAGTTTCTTGCGCCCGTTCTTCTTGTCAGCTAAAAAAGTCTGAAACGGGTGGTAGGAAAATATAGTTGATTCAAAAGTACTTAATAATTAAGTTTATTTGAATAAAGCTTTTTTGACATTGACTTTGACAATGTACGAGTAGCGTCCGAGTAGTAATCCGATTGCACTCGGTCCGAGCTGACTCTTACGATGTCAACCCGGCTAACAGTTTTGTAGAACGGCGGCTTACCTTCGCCATAATTTCACCCCTCGCCACTGCTAGCTTCAGAGATATAATATACCATTTCGTTGACAATGTACTTAGGATTATATTATACACTATAAATAGCTTAATCTCACCCCGTATTTTATACTTTTGTATTAAAATATACCAAAAATACTACAGTGATATAATTTGAAATAGAAATATTGCATTTTTTTTTTCCGTTCCCTTTGTATATTAAGAAGTAGGTATTGCGTTATTTTCATATAATAATTATTTTACCAGCAACTATACTATATACCTATAGAATATTAGTTTCCACAATCTTTTCAAATCATAGAAACAGTGGCAAAGTGCGTGTCGGGCCACGCGCTAGAGTTCCGCAGTCACCTCGTACGTTATACCTATAAACTTATACAAGTTGATACAAAATAACCCCTAATGCCGAATATGGTAGATAGGGACCATCAAACTGAACAGCTTTTTACTATGGGACCAACTCTGAAATCGCGAAAAAAATCAGCTGTTTCATACATTTTCATATTTTCGTTGATTTTTTTTCGCGATTTTCGAGTTGGTCACATAGTAAAAGTTGTTCAGCTTGGTGGTCCTATCTACCATATTCGGCATTAGGGATTATTTTGTAACACGTTGTCTTCACGTTGTACAAGGTGGAACCAAATGATATGATGATACTGAAACAGGTTATAGTGTTGCTTAAACTAAACAACTTTTTCCATGGAACATAGGTCGACTAGTGGGAACGAAGGGAAAAACAAAAAAAAACATACTCCCATACAAAATGTATCGGTCAGCTGACCAACTTACTATGGAAAGGAGAAACTAAGATTTGTTTTTAAATTAACCATTTAATGAAATTTGTTCTACAAAAACTTTTCCAATTTAAATTAATTTTGTAAATTGATCAACCAGTGATAGTTTTCCTTTTTACTTCATTATTAGTATGTACTTCAGTCCTGAATTTTTACACGTTTCTTGACTCAAACAAAATTTTGCACTTTAAAGCTTAATATTTCGCACGGATCCTTGAATCAAAAAGTGGTTTTCACAAATCTAAAATATTATTGAAAGATCTATCCAAACACCATGAGATTGATGAGAAAAAATTTTTCATCACCACTTCACATTTAAGGGAGGTACACAAAAAAAAATTTTCGAGATTTTATTCTACCACTTTTTTGGCGATTCATACTAAATTACAGCTTTCTAGTACTAAGGGCCTCTGAGCTAAGCCGCTGACGGACGGACGGACAGACGGACATGGCGAAACTAATAAGGGTTCCTTGTTGACTTGACAACAGAACCCTATAAAATGGGGCTAGAGAAAATGATAACATGATAATTTTTAAATATCAAGTTAGTAAGTAAAATATTTTTACCAAAATACTTCTAAATAAGAAAAGACTCTTCAAGACGGTAACCTTTATTTATGACTAGCAGCCGCCCGTGGTTTCACTCGCGTGGTTCCCGTTCCCGTGAGAATATCGGGATAAAAGTAGCCTATGTTTTAATGCAGGCTATCTACTATCTGTGTGTCAAATTTCAACCAAATCCGTTTAGTAGTTCTTGCGTGATTAAGGAACAAACATCCAAACCCACAAACTTTCACATTTAAAATATTATATAATAATATAATAGAATATATAATATTAATAGGAAGTAGAATTATGAACCCAGCTATAAAATATATTTTATTAATATTTTTTAGATTGTAGAATTTGTGTACACAAATGCTTTTGGAGTAGGGAAAAACTGTAACGTATAAAAAAACAGTGAATATTTTCTAAAGCCTGGGGAATAGTTTTGCACTCAGTAGTACAAGCTGTATCTATTCAGTTTTTGCACGATTTCTTGCGTGTTCCTCAGTGGCCGGACCACATTTTAGTACTCAGATGGTTTAGTTCCACATAGTTGCTACCTGAAGTCTACCTTCACAGGAATATATCATAATTAATAGTACCTCAACAGATAAGGAAATATTTAACAAATAAAGTGGTCCGGCCGCAGAGCAATGCTCTCTGGCCGCACCAACTCCATATTTAGAAAGTGTGATACATTTTCAAGAAATTTATATCGCAGTAAAACCTACCTAAATAGTACCTTCCACACGACAAGTTTCGTAAAATAAAACTCATTGGCTTAGAAGTTACAAGCCGTAGTTTGTGGTCCGGCTGGGAAGCATTCTCTGCAGCAGGTCAATATCGTAACTGTGATACATTTTCAAGAAAGTGATATTCCAATAAAAGCTACCTAAATAGTACCTTCCACACGACAAGTTTCGTAAAATAAAACTCATTGGCTTAGAAGATACAAGCCGTAGTTCGTGGTCCGGCTGGGAAGCATTCTCTGC
This sequence comes from Agriphila geniculea, assembly GCA_943789525.1. NCBI lineage: Eukaryota > Metazoa > Arthropoda > Insecta > Lepidoptera > Crambidae > Agriphila > Agriphila geniculea. The sequence goes on along the minus strand of OX038873.1, from coordinate 17,229,186 downwards.
AGCAGGTCAATATCTAAGTGTGATACATTTTCAAGAAAGTGATATCCCAATAAAAGCTACCTAAATAGTACCTTCCACACGACAAGTTTCGTAAAATAAAACTCATTGGCTTAGAAGATACAAGCCCTAGTTTGTGCTCAGGCTAGAGAATATTGCTCTCTTATTTCATCAAACTATTAATTTGTATAATTAAGCTCAAAGTATTTAATCCGGCTAGGAAGGACTACTTTTCAGCGAATAGAAGCAAATTCGCAAGGGTCGGTCATGGGATGGGTGACCAAAAAACTGTGCTTCGGAAGGAACGTTAAGCCGTTGGTCCTGGCTACATTTGCAGTCGTTAACACACACCAATCCGCATAGGGCCCGCATGGTGGGTGATGGCCCATCTTCTTTACAGTTTTTTACAGCAGTGGGGACTTCATTCGCGTGGACATTCGAGAAAATCCTTAGGAAACATTTAATCAGGATAAAAAGTATTATATGTTTTAATGTCCTGCCTCGCAAAGCAGCGCGCACAGTGTGGACGTTTAAACATAGAATACTTCTTTTCCTGGTTAATGGTTCCCTAAGGATTTTCTTGAATGTCCACGCGAACGAAGTTGTGGGCGGAAGCTAGTATTGTAATAGTACTCTTTGATCAGGGGGTTATTACAACCTCTTAAAACTTGTCAGGTTTATGAATTGCTATAGTTACATCTCTTTCTCGCTGCATAGCAAATAAAAGAGGCGCATTGATAGCCATTCAGAACACTGCCAAGTTTTAAGTACAACCTCTTAAAACAACCTGGGCAGGTTTAAGGTTCTTACATCTGCCACAGAATAATATTAATTTAGACAGAATTCGCGCTCACATATTAAATAAATACTATTATGATAAAACGATCACAAGTGTCTCGACGTTCATCAATTGTATGACGAACATTACATTTGTTTTAGACATAATTTTGATAAAAGATATTCCAATAGTAATATCCGAAAAACGTTGCACAAATCTACAATGCAGTCAAAACAACTCCGAATCACAACGGGTATGTTCTTACATGCCGTTAAACGAGATGATTTTGTTTGATAAAGGCATTTCTGCCCTTGAAGAATCGGCTCAAACAATGTTAGAGATCGATCCAGGTGTGATTTGTGTTAAAAGTAACAACAGTATAAAATGTAACGGCAATCAAATTATCAACTACACGTTAAATAACTTATTAATATTTGAAATAGATTTGACCGTAAATTTAAATGATATTCCAGAAACTGTGACCTTACAAGGGAAACTATTTTCACTTTTTTCAGTAATAGAATATTTGCCAGCTATTCGTCACTATGTAGCTCACTGCAAGCGTCTGGACAATACTTGGGAAACATATGACGATTTAAGTTCTAAAGTTACCAGAATCAAAAGCCAGCATAATATGGTTTTGCATTGTATTTTATATGCAAAATTTTAATTTATAGTTATAATAATACTTCCCTTGTTCTATAAACATCCGAAATCCTAATTCAGAGAGGGGTTTCCGTTCACTTTTTTGCTAGAAAGCCCTGTTCAATTTGTCACCTTTTATTTAAAGAGACGTTAAACTTTTAAATTCAACTTAAAACTTCGTAGGAGTACTTCTAAAAACAAATAAACACGTGTTTCGTGCTTTTCGAAACTCAACCCTTTATCGAGGTGTCGTTATCGATGTTTTATGGAATGTTGATTGCGAAAATGGCATTTATTTTTAAGTGGTAGACATTATTCAACCCCTAAAGGGGTCAAATGGGGTTCAAACTTTTGTCAAGGGGTCGGAGACGAGAAGGAGGATGGGAGAGGGAGAGGGAGATATCTCTCTACCCAATTCTGAATAGGACTGGGAACGGAAACAAACGGGAACGGGAGCGGGAAAGGGAATGAGAACGGGACAAAAGGGAACGGAAACGGGACCAAACGGGAATGGGAACGGGATACTAATATGTCTGGAACCAATTCTGATTATTGTAATAATAATAATAAATAAATAATAATAGGCAGGTTCCCCCCCCCCTCCAAACGAGCAGCCTCGTGCGAGGCCCGCCACACGCGGCAAACGTCATGCCTCGCGAGGCAGCGCGTTTGGTGGGGACCCGCCGTATCGCGTAAAAACGACTGGCGGATCCTGATTGAAGGTTCCCTAAGAATTTTCTCTAACATCCACGCGGACGAAGTCGCGAGCGGAAGCTAGTATTCTATAAAATGCCAGATTTTACTTATGCCAAATTCTACAAATGCCAAATGAGATACAAAATTTTTCACTCATCCCTCACTCATCCCATGACCGACCCTTGCGAAAGTTGTTTAACCTCTGCAATCGCTGGGCCAGGCGTTATACCACTGCGCCACCGAGCTCCATTCACATTTATTCTGTGTCATTTTGTATTCACCATCCAAATTTTGAGGATTTGGTGTTCCATTTTCCACAATCAAATATTATACCTTAAACTATGCCATATATCGTGTTCAAACAGACAAACAAACACTTTTTTTTATTCTTACTCTATTAGGTACATGTCTATGTTTCATGACTCATGTCTCCATCGCCCCAAATATTTTTTTTAAATATATGTTATGTATGGACACACTATTTTTACTGTTTTATTATATGTAAGGATTAAAGTAAGGAATAAAAAATAATAAGTAAGGAATAATTTTAAGTAAGGTTATACGAAATAAGAGTACCTACATAATTATTCATTTTTGTTGATGATTTTTTCCTCTTTGTATTGCTACTTATACGAATAAAAAATTATTTCATTGTTTTGTATTTTTTGTAAGTTTGATTATATCAATATGTAACGCGCCCATAACCTGTGAACGCGTCTATACTATTTTACAGCTTTTTGGTTACCCATCCCATGACCGACCCTTGCGAATTTGCTTCTATTCGCTGAAAAGTAGTCCTTCCTAGCCGGATTAAATACTTTGAGCTTAATTATACAAATTAATAGTTTGATGAAATAAAAGAGCAATATTCTCTAGCCTGAGCACAAACTAGGGCTTGTATCTTCTAAGCCAATTTATTTTACGAAACTTGTCGTGTGGAAGGTACTATTTAGGTAGCTTTTATTGGGATATCACTTTCTTGAAAATGTATCACACTTAGATATTGACCTGCTGCAGAGAATGCTCTCCAGCCGGACCACAAATTATGGCTAGTAACTTCTAAGCCAATGAGTTTTATTTTACGAAACTTGTCGTGTGGAAGGTACTATTTAGGTAGCTTTTATTGGGATATCACTTTCTTGAAAATGTATCACACTTAGATATTGACCTGCTGCAGAGAATGCTTCCCAGCCGGACCACGAACTACGGCTTGTATCTTCTAAGCCAATGAGTTTTATTTTACGAAACTTGTCGTGTGGAAGGTACTATTTAGGTAGCTTTTATTGGAATATCACTTTCTTGAAAATGTATCACAGTTACGATATTGACCTGCTGCAGAGAATGCTTCCCAGCCGGACCACAAACTACGGCTTGTAACTTCTAAGCCAATGAGTTTTATTTTACGAAACTTGTCGTGTGGAAGGTACTATTTAGGTAGGTTTTACTGCGATATAAATTTCTTGAAAATGTATCACACTTTCTAAATATGGAGTTGGTGCGGCCAGAGAGCATTGCTCTGCGGCCGGACCACTTTATTTGTTAAATATTTCCTTATCTGTTGAGGTACTATTAATTATGATATATTCCTGTGAAGGTAGACTTCAGGTAGCAACTATGTGGAACTAAACCATCTGAGTACTAAAATGTGGTCCGGCCACTGAGGCCGCTATTACATTATCATATATTTATCATTTATATATGATTTCATATCTGTCAAATTCTATGATCATAGTTAAATGATGCTGTCCTTCATTTTTACATATTACACTTATGATCCACCTATGATCATATAAACAATGTCATAAATCAAGATGGATAACGATTTAGCTGTGTTTTCCGTTGCTATGAGTGCAATTTTTATTAATAGCATTAAAAAAGAAAAAATCTGTTAAGAACAAAGCAAAAAATAAAAGACGTATTTGGGTTTTGTAAAAACATATTTCGTTATCCAGAACAAGATTATTATATAAACACTCATTTTCGTCGTAAAGAGTAATTAATATTTTTGTTATTTCAATATTCCAGTCAAAATTCTTGCACTTGAAGATGCCATTTTTTAAAGTTAGGCGAATAGAGGAAAGAATCGCTACTGGGGCTACGAATATGATCCTACTTGTACGCTCGCTGTCAAATAGGATCCTATAACTATGATCAAAGACAATATGAATCACATGTAGTTATTAGACCGTCCTATGTTCTTCATATAAAAATGACTCATACATATATGATCATATTTATATGATAGTCTAATAGCACTCTGAGGAACACGCCGATTTCTTTAATAAGATGACATCTAGCGGAAGCAAACTAAACAAATTCATTCCGTGAGTGCCTATTCTTGCTTCTTGTACGCTCTAGCGGATTTTTCCAGAACTGAGTAAGGAAATGATGCTTCAGACTTCTAGTGAATGAACAATTTTCCTGGTTGCAGTAAGATGGCGTTTGTTATTTCGAGGAATAGTCAAACAACTAAAAAACCTGTATGCCACAGGCTCCAATGTATTTGATTTTTTCATCGAAAAACCTTTTTGCTTAGAAAAATACGGAAAATTCTGAATACTAAAACACTAAAATATTTTTAGATGTATGACCAACTATTGATGCATGAAAGCAATAAATTGCATATTTCACATTTCCCGAGTAAAACGAAAAAACATCACTATTGATCGATTTTATATTTTTTTTATAAAGTCCAGCCAACTTACGGAAAGAATGTTTACAAACAAACTCTCCATACTTAACCTCAAAAGAACTTTTTTATTGCAAGTTTTATAAATATTATGAATATCGTTGATAGCTTACTTATGTTGTCCAAGTTGTATTTATGGTGTTAATTCACTGAAACTTGACGTATTTGTGGAATAATTACGAAAAGTTTTGTTTACAATCATTCTTTCTGTAAGATGTCTGGAGTATAGAAGTGTTTTTTTTTTCAGGAATAACATGCTTTTTGAGACACGATTTATTTGCAGTTATTTTAATTTAAGAGCTGTGCCCTTGTTGGTAGAGTCTTCACCACTCCTCTACACTATTTGCAGTTAAGGAACTTTAATAAGCAGAACATTTCGATCCTAGGTGATTGATGCCAGAGATAGGAACCATCAAACTGAACAATTATTACTATGAGATCAACTCTGAAACCGCGAAAAAATCTGCTGTTTCATGCAACAATTAATAACGAAAATATGAAAAAGCTGATTTTTATGCGATTTCGGAGTTGGTCCCATAGTTGTTCATACTTACAAAAGAGCTAACCTCTGAAAGGTATTTTTATGGTAAATTCAATCTGATTTTATTTGAATATGATTAGTTCGAAAGCTGTAATAGTCAACTTGCGGATTTTACTGACATATTTACTATTTAATTTCTCCTAAGCGCCTTGAAAAATTTAAAATTTCGCGTATTTTTGTACGAAACTCTATATTCTTACTGGCACATGGCGAATAGGAGAGATTATTCCGTAATTTCGACAGTTAAGTCCGCATGTTGACTATCACAGCTTTCTAACAATATCAAATTCAAATAAAATCAGATTGAATTTATTTAAAAAAAACCTTTCAGAAATTAGCTGGTTTGTATGGAAAACCATATTGGGAGGGTGCGAAGGTATTATAAATCGATCGCAGCGCTCATGGTGGCAAAAAGTAGAAATAAAGAAGGCTCTGTAATCTGCTTGAAAACGATATTTAATTTATTACTAGCGATACAGGAATAATTATATATGTTTATTATCACTTAGTAAAATTATTAAAGTAGCTTTATCCTCTTGTTTTACAAAATCTACAACTAAAAAAGAAGTAAACAAACCCTGATATAACCAAAATAAAACACTCTTTTTGAATAGATCTTACTTGCCATATTTAATTTAAATGACCAAAAATGATTTCCCAACATTTTGTCCATCCAAATCATAGTAAGTTTGAAATTTACATTAATAACACAATATGAATAGTATTTTTTAACATTTTGTCACAATGCCGCCAATACATATCAAAACGTCAAAACGGTCAGGTCAGAGCCAACAAAGTTGCAACACGCTAGGTGGCGCTAAAAGCGTGCACGGAGCCAATAGTGGGCCCTATTTTCATTTGTAGTAGGTACTCCTTAACCTTCGCTATCAAAAAATATAAGATGAAACTAGGATAAAATTAGTAGGTATTATGTAAAAATTACTAGGTGAATGCTAAAATCTCAAATTTAAATATTTTATTGCTGCTTCTAATTATTCAATTGTCAAAATATCTTCTGACATACCTGCCACAAAAAATTAAAAATAAAAAACTTAAAAAAAAGAAAAACCTCTTTCAAAAAACCTTAAAACAAAAACAAAAAACCGCATCAAAATTGTCTCTAAAAAGCAAGAAATAATATTCAAATCATTAGATACGAGATACGCATATCAATTTCAATAAAACACGTCTATTGAAGTCGGGTGGGGCTGGAGGACCACTTTTTTTGTTTTAAAAGCCCAACCGAAGCAGCAATAGAATATTTAAATTTGAGATTTTAGCATTCACATAGCTATTTTCACATAATACCTACTAAATAATATAGTAGAAAAATTCGACTCGCACCAGATCATATTCTCAAGCCGAAATCTAACCCGCGACTTTTGGACGTCCGGTTGGCCTGCTACTTTGGCAAGGGTCAGTCGTGGGATGGGTGACCAAAGTGTGTTATCTCGATCTTTTCCGTTCTTCAGAAGGCATATTAAGCCTTCTGAAGCACGTCCCAGACGCATTTGCACTTGTTAATACCCACTAATCCGCATTGGGCTCGCGCGGTGGGTTATGGCCATCCTTCTCATCAATCCGTAAGTAAAGCCTGTATCCCAATAAAAATGGCTAATGCGAAACCTTTCAATACCTTAATGTAATCACTAGTACACTATCCTATTTGATTTTGAAGAGTTCTCATGTGTATCTTCGAAGTCCAAGGTTCAATGCCAATGAAATTAACATGAAATCACCTTTAAGGTATTTCCTTTTCAACAAAACAAGAACCATCTAAATCGGTTCATAAACAAAGAAGTTATGTCTGTAGACCCGAAAAAACTCGAGCAATATTTTACCAGTATTTTCAGGATTACTCGAAAACTACTGAACCGATTTCAAATTTTGAAAAAATGGGACCAACGTGGGATCAAACCTGATGAAGTAACGTTTCAATAATTTCAATCGGTTTAGCTGTTTTCGAGTAATCGGTGGACATACACAAAAAAAGAAAAAAAAGAAATATACAGACGGACATAGAACCTCCTCCTTTTTTGAAGTCGGTTAATGAAATCGGTTAATTGGGCAAACCCTAATGTATGACGCAAAACGAAGAATATTCAACCTAAATCATGATAGTAGGGGAATGTTGAGCAAAAAGGATGTTCAAACAATAAATAATGGTCGGACTTGTTGTGGGGATAAAAACAAAATATTTTGCTTGTCCCGTTACAATTTTTGATAATATAATTGTATAAATCGTATAGACATAACTAGCGGCCGCCCGCGACTTCGTCTGCGTGGAAAGTTTTTTTTGCTATTCCTCAGGAACAATACTTTTTTCGGCATGAAAGGTACCCTATGTACTTCTCTGTACCCTTGACAACGTGTATGTAAAATTTCATGATGATTGGTTCAGTAGTTAAAACGTGATGGCGTAACAAACAAATAAACGGACTTTCGCATATAATATTATAGTAAGTGTTAGTAAGGATTATGTGGTTTTCCATTATCCGTCTTCCCGGCTTTTCCTCGATTCGTGACAAAATATTATATTGTAATAAACCAGTATTTCTTTACTCTACTAAAAATACGGAAACCACAAAGGCATCTTTTAATTGTTAAGGACATTAGTCGTAATGATCTTGTATCAAGAACAGTGTCAAGCGTAATGTCATCCCTGTTCATTAATGAAGAATCAGGCGTGTGCGCAGGAGAGCGGCGTGCGCGCGGCGCGCCTGCGCCAGTCGGGCCGCGCCGCAACGCACCACGCACATCGCCTCGACGACCGCTAAATGACTGTGTCCACCACCGCGCCGCGAGCCCTCCGTTCAAGGCCCTACGTGGTCACGAAGTGCTAACATAAACAGCCTCCGGCGTCACGTAACCCGACCAGCTAACTTCTTTATAATTTTTTATCATTGCTCTTTCACCTTCGGTGTAAATATCTTATCGATATCAAGATCCGTAACTGACACTTCCTATCGATTTTCACTTGTAAAACAGCGAATATTGAAGCAAACCGGTGTGTAATATGTTTTGTTGCGAAAAATAAAGATGAAAACGAGAGATAGACTTACGAAAAACGATATGCGAAGACCGAAAAAAGAGAAAAAGACGCCTAGACAGGAGCTGCGACCGAAAGGAGCGAAAGCTGGAGCTTCGAGTGCGGAAGCCGAGGCCGCTGCCCGCGAGCGCAGGAAGAGGTCGGGAGTCGAGGCAGTCAAGTTGCACATCCAGACCTCAGGACACACCGGCAGGACTTCTCGCTCAGCTGATGCGGTAATGTACCTATAAATATTATCAAAATCTCTTTTGAAACGTCCACCGCTCGCTATTTACGTCGTGCTTCGAAGGAGACTTGACAAAGGCAAAGGTTTAGCACATTATCATGTTCACATTACTGTTGAATCTATTTATTTGCATCTCCATAGCAAAATCAAATAAACTGGCCATCAGCTCTGCCAGTCGTGGACAACACGATTAGGCAACATCATCTGAACAATTTTAAACGTTAACAACTACTTATTATAGGCGTCAATAAGCATGACGCATTCTCACGTGCTTCTGATATCTTGGGTATCTGTCGTATTCATTTTATTTTTTATAGAGATCGATAATAAAAACTGAACAATGAAACACTTTATGCACATGAAATACAAAATAAACAGTACAACGGTGTCAAGGTTTCAGAAAAAGTAAGGAAACACTGAACGTGTTAATTATTATCGGGAATTAATTCTTTAGCATACCAAAAAAAACATTTTGTTCTCCATAATTAGTGAATGCTCACCAAATCCTAAACCGCCCAAGAAGATTTGGTGAGCATTTACTAATTCTGGGTTAGGTTAGGTTAGTATGGTAATCATTTAAACATAAGCCATTATTTTCTATGATTTATTATAACTCTAATCTATTCTAAGCTAAGCACTTCAAAATTTTATACGGCAGATTTTTAAAGATTAAAAAACATGTGATTGTTTATCACATCATGATAAAGATTATCAACTCAAAAACGGATAAGTCTTGTCTACTTGAGAAGAACAAGATCGACTTCAATCGTGATGATTTTATTCATGAACAATCGCAAGAGATGACAGTTTCATTCAATATTATACTTAGAGTAAGACGCGCTTCTGTACCAGACGAAGCCGCGATGCTCTAAGATATTATAGAAGAGGTATAAAGTATAAAGTCTACGCAACTTCAATTTTAAATCATAGCCTTCCTATTGGTTGCATATTTAATTTTTAAAATAAATTATAGGAATATCATAGCAACGAGATAGGCACTTTCATATAGGAGAAATTATGTAATTCCTCTCACAGTAAATTGAGGAATGGAAAACTAAACGTGACATATTGATAGTCAAGATTCTTGATTTTCTAGAAGTGCCATTAACTTGCGAATAACGAGAAATGGTTGACTACATGTATATCACTGCACATACTACTTGAGATTTATTTATTGTACTTGATCTCACAGTTTACTTGAAGTGATGGCATAAAAAATAACGAATCTATTGCTGTAAAGCATGTTTTTAATTTTGTTTGAAGAACAGATTACTTTCTCATTGGCATTTATGGAAAATTACGATGAAATAAATTCAAATTTAATTAGTGCGATCCAATGTTTAGAATAAAAATAATGCAAACAACAATTTCGTTGGTAAAACATGGGTAAAACAGTTACAAATAAACATAATCTTAATAAATTATTAGATGAGATTAAAATTTACATTAAAAATGTCCTTTCAGAACATTTTCCTGCTTCCGCAGATCAGCATTCAAGTTGTGGTACTTATACAACAAAAAACTTGAAAAAAATACATTAACTTAACCTGTTTGTACGTGACTAAGTTACAAATACTAATTATCATATCATAATATTTTTTACGAATCCTACACAGGTAAAGATAACGTCTTAGTGTTAGTAATTAAAATTAATTAGATTCTAAGATTATTTATTTAACAGAAAGCCTCTTGAGCACAATTCTTTCGCGTTTTTCTAATAGGTATATTATTCTTTTAAAATTCTTTAAAAGAACCTACTATCTTGTAGGTTAGGTATCATCGATTGTTTAATATGTTTCAAGTGTTTCTCAAATTAGTGGTACGCATCAAGGGGTACGCGTAGTAATCTCATTTACATCTGATTTCATACATCTGATTTAATTTTATTTAACATTTCTGCAATACGGGGTACGCGAGTTTGAAGGTTCTACTTGGAGGGGTACGTAGAAAAAACGAATCCCATCAAAAACATTTTTATGTATAATAATGTTGCCAAGACTTCCACATGGCTCGCACTGTCAAAAAGTTATCAGACCTCATGTAGAGCCAAGCTTCTAACTCTACGCGCCCTAGCTCTACAAGCCCTAACACTTGTACTATTCTGTGCCCTAACTTCAAAAACTCTACACCTTTTTCAAAATATGTGGCTTGGCCATTTCGCTACATGGAAAAATTTATTCACTGTTCATTACTTTTCTGTTACAATAATAGTTCTTGTAGTAACGAAATGGCCAAGCCACATATATTGACTAAGGTGTACCTAGAGTTTCTGAAGTTAGGGCTTGTAGAGTTGAGGCGCGTAGAGCGTTGGACATACAATTTTATTATGTATATATATGCAATTTAATTAAAACAATAGCTAATCCATAAATATAAAGATATTGTTTGTGATAAATCAAATAGCTATTAATTTTACCGTTTTATTGCATGCACTATGTAGTTATTGAATGCACATTAAAATTTATTAAATTATATTCCAGTGCTGCTTTACATCTGCAATATGAATTACTTGTGCAGTGTTGCTGCACAAGTAATTATGCAAGAAACTAGAAAACTTGCTTAGCAAGTTAAGAGGTAGCATCTACCAACCATAATAGTAAATTGACGACACTGAACTATGACTCCATACCCCGTAGCACGGATATCGAATAGCTATCGAAGAAAATAACGCACGTAAAAAAACATTCGATAGAGTAATATTGTATGGGAAATTTGTACAGCGCCATCTACCGCCAAAAAGCGAAATGAAATTTTCCATAGATAAATATTCTATCGATTACTTTTACGCCCATCTTTTTTCTCGATAATGTTCGTGCTAGAGGTACAGATTTCAAAATCCTTTTTCAGTTCTTAAGAATATTATCTTTATGTTTGTTTATCTACACCCATGATTTAAATACTCTGTAAGGGGTTCTGAAACAGTTAGCTTACTGCCACCATTACAAGATCCCGAGCGAGAGAATTTCAAATCAAATTTATATTGACATACTTTATACACGCAATACCGAAAAAAAATTAAAAAGTTATTTTATAACATACGAGGGTGGTTTGATAAGTCCGTGACTTTGTGAAGAAGAAAAAAATTTTTAAAGAATATTTTGTTTTATTTTTCTACATAATCTCCTTTCAGCTCTATACACTTCGACCAACGATGTTCCAACTTCTTCAACCCATCGAAAAAATAGTTTTTATCAAACCCTGAAAAATAGGCTCCTGTTTTAGCTATCACTTCTTCATTGGATGAAAATCTTTGTGCACCAAGCCATTTCTTCATGTTTGGGAAGAGGAAAAAGTCACACGGGGCCAAATTTGGTGAATACGGGGGGTGTGGCAATAGGTCGTATCGCAATTCCACAAGTTTTGATGTTGCGGTTGCCGATGAGTGGGCCGGAGCATTATCGTGATGAAATAAAACTTTTTTCTTTGCTATATGCGATCTTTTCTTCAGCAGCTCTATATTGAATCTATCCAACAAAGCAACATGGTAAGCTCCGGTAATTGTCTTGCCTTTCTCCAAAAAATCGATGTAAATAACACCTTTGCTGTCCCAAAAGACAGTGGCCATCTCTTTACCAGCCGAACAAACAGTTTTTGCCTTCTCCGTGGCACGTTCACCGGTAGAAGTCCACTGTTTTGACTGTTGCTTCGTCTTTTGCGTATAATGGTGGACCCACGTTTCGTCAACTGTTACGTACCGACGAAAAAATTCACTTGGATTGCAGTTATACAAACCTAGCATTGTTTAGAAGTTGTTACACGAGTTCGTTTTTGGCCGACTGTCAGCAAACGCGGCACCCATCTTGCAAAAAGGTTTTTCATGCCGAGAATATCGAGCAAAATATGAAAAATTCGTTCGGTAGAGATGTGAATAGCATCAGCTATCTCGCGTATCTTCACTCGACGGTCTGCCATAACAATGTCGTGGATTTTGTTAACAATATCTTCAGTGGTGACCTCAATCGGCCTTCCTGGGCCGTCGGCGACAGTTGTGGTGGTACGACCACAACGAAATTCAGTAAACCACTTTTGAACCATTCCATGAGATGGAGCAGAGTCCCCATAATATTTTTTCAGTTTATCTTCCGTCTGCTTAATGGTTTTACCACGTAAAAAGTAGTATTTGATCAATACGCAAAATTTGTTTTTCTCCATTATAAATGAAAATCCCGACCTCACTTGCATAAATGCTTCCAATTTTTTTTACTTTCACACTAATTTAAAAAATGTAACAGTATAAGCTCAGCAAGGAGTTCTAAATTAAGACAGGAAAATTGAATTAAGAAAAAATATTGTATTTAACCTTAAAGTCACGGACATATCAAACTGCCCTCGTACCTTCGCTATACTAAGGAATGTTATAAAATAACTTTTTTTCTCATTACGATACAGGGCAAATCTAAGAAGAAGGCAGTGCCGTGATATTAAAAAAAGTAACAACGATATTTTCATGTACTTTCCATAGTTTCCATGATTAAAATGTACTCTATGGTGATCGATGACGTATCGTAGCGATTATTCTTCTGGAATGCACTCATCTCATTATTTATTTTTCTAATTGAATACGCGCCATTTTTAGGGTTGCGTAGCAAAATGGTAAAAAAGGAACCCTTATGGTGTGACTCAGTCTGTCTGTCTGTCTGTCTGTCACAGCTGGATATCTCGAGAACTACTAATGGTATCAACTTGAAATTTGGAATAGTTTAAGATGACATTTGCCCAACTATTTTGCAAATAAGAAATAAATAAAAAATAAATACATTTTTTACAACAGATACTGATAAGGGGAGGAGATTTTTCTCTTTGCAAACTTCGGAGATAAGGGGGGAACGGTATTTTTTTTACATTTTTCATCATAAGTCGAAAACTAAGCGGCCTAATAAAAAAGAAAAAAATGTTTTAAAATGTGCAAACAGCGTTCTTTCATATGATACCCCACACGCCCTAGTCACCTCACTTCAAATTTTTAAGACCCCTTTTCAGTCCCTGTTGTAAAAAAATATTTTTTTTTTATTTCTTTCTTATTTGCAAAATAGTTGGGCAAATGTCATCTTAAACTATTCCAAATTTCAAGTTGATACCATTAATAGTTCTCGAGATATCCAGCTGTGACAGACAGACAGACAGACAGACTGAGTCACACCATAAGAGTTCCTTTTTTTCCATTCCAGTCCCATTTTGGTACGGAACCCTAAAAACGTTGAAAATCTCAACGTTATACTTGGAAACATTGTTAGTTAACAGTGTTATTTGTTACCAGTTAAATGACAATAGTTTTCAAGTTTTTCGCTCTGTTATGGTTGATTTATTAATTAGGAGAGAACTCTCTCGAAAGCTGTGACTTTCCCTTTAAAGTGGCTATACCACGGAAAGTGGCGCCTCAGTGGTTTTTATTTAATAAGTTGTTAATAGAAAATGATTTTGGTAAAACTTTACGTGGAATTTTTAAGGCCCATGGTCTAGTATTTTTAGAATGAATCACTACATTGCCTCGTAGTCATTCGTAGAAGTAGATAGTAAATGGGTCAAAAACAGTCACTTTTAACAGTTTTGCTATCTACTTCTAGCAGTGACTACGAGGGAATGTAATGATACCATCTTAAAATACAAGACTATGAGCCCTAAAAATTCCACGAGAAGTTTTATTAAAATTGTGTATTAGAGTTACAATATTAAATAAATTTCACCGCGGCGGCGCCACTGTCAGTCAGGAAAAGCGCCTTAATTGGTACTGTAATAAATTATACATGGATAAGACGAAAATCATGTCTAATGCCCATGTTATGCCCGCTCCAGTTCATGTTGGGAACACTACACTTGAAGTTGTTGACCTAGGACAGGCAGTCCAGTTAGGTAAATCCAACTTCGAGAAAGAGATCTATCGTCGAATCCTACTCGGATGGACAGCATTCGGGAAGCTTCGAAAAATCTTCGCGTCAGATTTACTTCAGTGTCTCAAGACGAAACTCTATGACCAGTATGTGTTGCCAGTGATGACTTACGGCAGTAAAACGTGGTCGCTAACTATGGGTCTCCTAAGGAGGCTCAAGGTCACCCAGAGAGAGCAATGCTCGGCGTTTCCCTGCGGGATCGAATTAGAAATGACGAGATCCGTTCCCACGGATCTCTGATAACTTATTCATTCCTGAACCAAAGTAAAGGTTTCCTCAGCTGAAGTGGCAGTGGGCTGGACCCATAGAAAGAAGGACCGATGGCCGTTGGGGCGAAAAGGTTCTGGAATGGCGACCGCGCACCGGACAACAAGGTGGACCGACGATCAGGTGAAGGTCGCGGAAAGCCGCTGGATGCGGGTGTTAGTATAGAGAATATATTCTCATAATTATAATGACAAAAAACTGGTATTCTTGATATATTGTACACATTTTTCGCTTTTTAAACAAATGTCTTGATTTTATTGTGACAAATTCAAAAATAATACATCCTTAGGACAATTATATTTTTTTTGTAAATTTAAATAATATTTTAATGTAAAAAGTAAGATTTAAGTCAGTAGAATCTAATTTTACGGAAGTGACGTAACTTGTTTGTACCTTGTTTGTCATCGTCTATAAAACGCCAGTCGAGACCTGTATGAGACCACTTTTTGCCCAGCCGTCGACCAGAGCGGAGCTTATGCCAGTTTGAGAGCCGAAATGGTTGTTGTTGCCATGATTCACAAGTTAAGTACATTATTATTGTGTATTAATCTGGTAAAATAATTGATCTAAAGTGTTATAAATAATGTGTGTCTGACTTAATTGTTACCTATTCAGAGGGTATCCACTGTTAAATTTTATATCCAATTTTATGATTTTTCTGATTATTCGTAATATTAATAAGTAAAGCACTAGATAGATCTCTTTTACATTTGGCTAGTGAATTATAACATCTTTGAACAAATCTGAGATTAATTGATATATTTTATGATTAAGGTTGTTGTATTTTGTAACAATTTCTTGTAAATGTCAGAATTGATAAAGCTGACAAGTTTCTTTCGCCCGTTCTTCTTCTCAGCTAAAAGAAAAGCGTCCCGAACGGGTAGTAGGGTAAAAGAAATTGGACGATTCAATTGATTAAATATCATTTTATTAAATTTCACTTTATTTCATTTGTCTTCTTAACCTTATGACAAAATCTAACATCAGAAGTGGGTATCGAATGATTACATACTAATACATTTGAAATGACTTTCAGAATGGATCCAGTTCTTCTTCGGGGCCTCCTAAGGCTATTACATGATGGTGTGTCAAGTGATCGCTCCGCCGATGATGATGTGGCGTTCCCGGTGTTTGCCTCGACAACCAGTGACTGGTGCAGAAGCCTTCTGCAAAAATGTCGAGGAGCTGTTCAGAGTATTCAAATGCAGCAGTTTTACTACCGCTGCCAAGGCTGGGTACGCCAAAGAGAAGGTTAGTTTGCTTCCCAAGTACATTTTTTTTTTCTTTTTTACAAAAACCAATTTAATATATTAAGTCAGTATATCTTAACTTAAGACGCATTTCACACAAAGATAACTGTGCTAAGAAATGCAATTGTGTAATATGATTTGATTATAGATTAAACATTATTACAATAATTGTCATACGAGTTTTTTCCTATTCTTTCCTATTTTTCCTATCAAGTGAATATGAAATAAATTTATAATGAAATAAGAGTTTTATTTACCCAAACAAGTGAGAATCTGAGAATAAAAACGAAAATGTGAGAGTAAATAAGAACTAGAGGGGTAAAAAAAAGTGATAAAGTTTGAAATGAGCAATGAGTTTTATTTTCCCAGAAAAGTGAAAAGAGGTAAAGAGAAATTAATAAAGTACAAAGTTGGTTATGTTGGTTGTGATTAATTGTATGTGTATTACAGGTGATGTACTTGGAGAGTGAAGTATAATAACAATTTCCGTGAGAAAATAGTTTTTCTTGATAAAATATTGTTTTAATGTCGTGTGTATTAATAATAATACAGATATTTTTTTAGAGAGTTAAATACCCGTTTTAGATTTGTAAAATTATTATCTGTGAAAAATTCAAATTACTTATTTGGAATAAAATACAGTATACCTACTTACCAGTTGTTACAGTCTATTCTATACAAGGATGAACTTATTTTGTCAAGTTTTGACATTATACTGTTTTAGTTTATTCTAATAATAAAGTTTTGACATGCAAACAATCTTTAACTATAGTTTAATACACTTACATTAAATTAATATTAATATTAAATTAGTTTCAGCCTTTAGTTTGAAAATGAATAGTCAAATGACTGAGGAAATGGTATTCTTGATTTTCATTGTTTTATTATCACGTGTTTACTAATGATAAATTTATATTTTAGACTTTATAATGATTATAAAAAAGGCTTGGTGCTAGTGAGAAGTGAAATTTTGAGTGGATGTTAATGTGATACGCGACCCGCCAGGCTGCCCTTAATAACACCAGAAAGATCGTTAAGCGTTAAGAATGACTTCGCTGCACCAAGCTGTGGCTGCACTGCCGCTAGTCTCGATAACCGCAGCAGCGGAGCTGCAAGCTAGTATCACGACAGTTTAGTTTCAAAGTTCTGCTGAAAAGGAAGGTAAGGCCCTCGGTGGCTGTGTTTTTATGATTACCCTGATTTAAAAGATTTTATCAGTTGGTCTGCTTAAAAATGTTGTTTAGCGAATTATTATTATTATTATAAGATGGAAAAGATAAATTTGGATGTTGCGAATTTGCGATATATTAACGTTAAATGCTTTGAGTAATAAATATTATGAAATTACTTTGTAACATTATTTGTGGTTTTGATTTATATGGTCATTTCATGATAAATAGATAATAGTTACTATGTTATATTTCATATTTCATATTTCATTGGTTATTTAATAAAGTCAACTTTTAACAGAAATTGTATTACGAAATTCTAATTCAAACACTCTTGGAAATATCAATCTAAATGTAGTTTAATGAATTCCATTGTTTGATGTCAGAGTTCAAATTTATTTTTGTTTTTCATCGAATAGACAATGAAAAATTTAAAACAATAGTCACTGTATTAGTCCTATTTAGAAAAAGTGTAGAACTTGATTACACATAGTATCTTTTTCAGTAAGAAATAACGATTTGTCCACCTACCTATAGATTTAAAATATAATACTCACCTAGTAATGTTTAGATGCAGTTTGAGAGATAATTGGTAGTTGATTAAAAACTAAATATTATTTTTTGACGATAACCTTTAAACAAGTAGTAACGGAAGACAGATTTAGCCAATGGCCCGGCGAATAAAATTTTGTAATTATGATGATGATGTTGAGGATGATGATGTTGAAGAGGTTGATGTTGATGTTGATAAAGATGTTGATGTTAATAATTTATTTGAAATTTGATGCGACTACATAGTTGTTCTTTTTTTTAATTTATTAGTTGGTAGATTTGTTTTTTTCTATTGTTTGGTTGACATTACGATTAAATAATGATCAATAATCACTATGATGATAAATGTTAATAGATGAGATTAAAAGTTAATATAATATTGAAGTTTTAACAGTAAGAATAATGGTCTGTTGATTTTTTAAGTGCCCATGTTGACTATTAAATTTTTTTATAACGATGCTAACTGCTCACTGGTGGCAGTAAGGGAAGATTTAATTTATCATAAATTAAATTCTGTTATTATTAATATACCTACAACTTATAATTGTAAACTGTACCTACTTGTCAGATTGGCCGAACGGTTGTGTAAGATACAATGCCACTTCCCATAAAAGTGTTGACCTGTAAAATAGCTTTTTTTTGTAAATGTATGAGCTGGGATGAGGTAGTAAAATATATTGTAATAGTTGCTTTGACCGTTTTGAACATTAGTGTTCATTGAATTTTAATTCGGCAATCAGATAAATATGTAAGTAATGGTAAAATCAATTTGTTTTAGTTGTAATTTTATGAGCTATATTAATTCTCTACACGATAAATTGATAGATGTATTTTGTAGATAACCTATATTTATAATTTGAATAAGGATTTAAAGAATTTTACTATCATTTCTTTTCTATACTTGTATATTATTGTACTTCGAGAACGAAGTACCTGTCAGTATGGCCGTGTTAGTATAGAGAATATATTCTCATAATTATAATGACAAAAAACTGGTATTCTTGATATATTGTACACATTTTTCGCTTTTTAAACAAATGTCTTGATTTTATTGTGACAAATTCAAAAATAATACATCCTTAGGACAATTATATTTTTTTTGTAAATTTAAATAATATTTTAATGTAAAAAGTAAGATTTAAGTCAGTAGAATCTAATTTTACGGAAGTGACGTAACTTGTTTGTACCTTGTTTGTCATCGTCTATAAAACGCCAGTCGAGACCTGTATGAGACCACTTTTTGCCCAGCCGTCGACCAGAGCGGAGCTTATGCCAGTTTGAGAGCCGAAATGGTTGTTGTTGCCATGATTCACAAGTTAAGTACATTATTATTGTGTATTAATCTGGTAAAATAATTGATCTAAAGTGTTATAAATAATGTGTGTCTGACTTAATTGTTACCTATTCAGAGGGTATCCACTGTTAAATTTTATATCCAATTTTATGATTTTTCTGATTATTCGTAATATTAATAAGTAAAGCACTAGATAGATCTCTTTTACATTTGGCTAGTGAATTATAACATCTTTGAACAAATCTGAGATTAATTGATATATTTTATGATTAAGGTTGTTGTATTTTGTAACAATTTCTTGTAAATGTCAGAATTGATAAAGCTGACAAGTTTCTTTCGCCCGTTCTTCTTCTCAGCTAAAAGAAAAGCGTCCCGAACGGGTAGTAGGGTAAAAGAAATTGGACGATTCAATTGATTAAATATCATTTTATTAAATTTCACTTTATTTCATTTGTCTTCTTAACCTTATGACAAAATCTAACACGGGCAGTGCAGGACTAATCGTCGTGGAGATCCTTGGGGGAGGCCTATCTATACCCAGCAGTGGGTGTCGTGCGGCTGATATGATGATGATATGATGAATAAAGTATACAGTTAAAAATGCAGTTTATGAAATAAGGATGGCAAGGAAAATAACCAGCGAGTAAGGTACCTACATAACTAATAATTTATTGTAAGGCCGTCAGGGTTTGCGTTTATTTAATCAAGTTACAATGCCTCTGTGCAATATGAATATAACTTAATCCTTGATTCAGACATTTACATTACAATATGAACATAATTTTATTCATGATTCTGTCTGACAACTGTTTACCAAATAGTAATGGAAAAGACAATGGGCAAAAATATATGAACCCTGGGACCACCCTCCAATAGCAATGACAAATATGTCATTGGATTGGTCTATTGAAGAATAGAATCAACTACTGAGAAGACACCATGACTTTGTCAGCGTTTTAAAACAGTCTAAATTATTACAAAAAAAATCGGACTAAAAACATTAAAACGGACTAGTAAAAACAGACTAAAAAGTTAAAAATAAATTCTTCTGTAAATATTTATAACCCTATATTACCCTATACCTACAGAAATTTTAAACCTAAAAACGTGTGGCGCATGCTCAAGACAATATGGATGATAAATTTTACAAAATGTTTTTAGATTTTTTTCAGTAAATTATTATTTTCTGCTTTTTAGTTAACGAGCTAAGACTAAAAATATACCATCTCCTATCGGAGTACTTCTCAAGACGATTCTAACGAGCCCAAACACGATGGAGTTGGTTTCATCATAGAGTTCCTGTGGCCTTCTTCCAGCTTCATCATCACATCAGATCAGCTCAATTACACCATAATATTGCATTGCCTTCTAGTTCTGACCTATGTTAAAAGTTTAAAGTCTCTAGTTAATATCGTTGAAAAATTTGTGGAGAATTGTTTCTCCACATTTTTTTTTTGTACAAACAAACAAATGCACACACAAACGAGAAATTAACCTTATAAAAACGTGTTAATAAATGAATGAAAATATTATTAAATAATCATTAGTTTCTTGATCTTTTTATCATCTCATTGAACATATATCGTTTCTTTTCCTCAAGCTTCTAAAATGTTGAAACTGATTTATATTTAATTTAACAAATACTACTACTTCATATATATACAGAGATGGTAATGTCATTATTTTTAGGTTTGCAAAATGCTGCTTACAACTATCCCTACATTTTAATTTACAAATTGCTCTTATACACTTTTTTTGGGCTTTAAAAACAGTGGAATTGCCCCAAAACATACTACCATACCTCAAAATTGATTCAACATGACTACGGTAGGCAATTACTAACGTCGATAGATTCACAATTTACTTAATCGGTATAATGCATATGAAAACTTGTTGATACGAGTACATACAATCTCGACGTGAGTCTTCCAATTCAGTTTATTATCAATATAGATTCCAAGGAACTTTGTTACGTTTACTTCTTGAAGTTTTTGGTTTCTAAAGTTAACGTCATAGTCATTTTTAGAATTATTATAATTATTAGAAAATGTCATGTAATTAGTTTTGTCAATATTCATACAAAGTTTATTAGCATTTAACCAATTGTCAATATTGTGAAGTGATTCACACATTTTATTGCTTAGGCTTTGGGTATTATTGTCAACAAATATTGCAGTACTGTCGTCTGCAAATAGTACAACTTTTTCATTTAGCGCTTTTGGGAGGTCATTAATGTATACAAGAAAAAGTTGGGGACCAAGTACACTCCCTTGGGGTACACCTCGTTTAACACATTTTATTTCAGATGTATAAGTTACTTCTTTTTTACTTTTCATACATAATCGAGTGACCTGTGTTGACTGTTTTCTGTTTGTCAGATACGACGTAATTAACTTTAACACGTTACCCCTTACTCCATATTGCTCTAGTTTGAAGAGAAGAATTTTGTGATCTACAAGGTCAAATGCCTTAGTTAAATTCATGTATATAGCACTAACCAATCTTTTTTTGTCAATGTTCTTTACTACGGTGTCCAAAAAGTTATAAATTGCTAGATTAATCGATTTATTTGTACGGAATCCCATTTGTTCGTCAACTAAAATATTATATTTCTCAAAGAAATCATAAAGCCTTTTATAAAATATCTTTTCAAATATTTTAGCAAATACTGTTCCTAGTGCAATGGGTCGATAACATGCCATGTTTTCAGTCTCTTTTTTTTAAAAAAGGGGTTTGACTAATGATATTTTAAGATTATCTGGAAAAACACCGTATTCAATGCACAAGTTAATAATGTGACTTAATATTGGCGCAATTATATTGTTTACATATTTGAGGACTTTTGTACAAATTTCGTCGTATCCGGTGCTGTTTGTGTTTTTTAACGACATAATCGTATTTTTAATTTCATCGGGAGAAGTAGGTCTCATAAAAATTGATTTGTCATTCTGCGTCAATGAGTATTTCGATGTGTTGTTGTTATTATTAACATTACTATCCTGCAAGTCAACATGTGATTGATTTATAAAGAAGTCATTAAATGTCTGTGCTATCCTGCAAGTCAACATGTGATTGATTTATAAAGAAGTCATTAAATGTAGTCATTAACTGTCAATATGGGTCAGTGATAATTTTATTGTCAACCTTAATTTTAATTATATTATTTCTTGGTACATTTTTATTTTTTCCATTAATAATGGACCATGCAGCTTTTGATTTGTTTTTAGCAGATAATATATAATAATTGTTTTGAGATTTTTGTGTCTGTTTGATAATGCGGTTGAGTCTAGAGGAGTACGTTTTAAAATCATTTTTAAGTTTTTTTGAGCTATTTTTCCTATAATTCCAAAGCATTTCACGTTTGCGTTGTGAACATTTTTTTATACCGCTTGATAACCATTTAGGTTTTCTATGGGTATAATTTTTAACTCTTATAATGGGAAAGCACAGCTTGTAAAAGAGACAGAACTGATCAAAGATATTATTGTATGCTTGTTCAGGGTCACTTGTGTTACTATAAATTTCATTGAAATTTAGACACTGTAGGTGTTTTGAAAATTTTGACATATTTTCTTTACTATAAGATCTCCTTTCGCTATACCAAAATGGTAAGGAGCAGACTTGGGTGACTGGGAATGTCAGTAGCTGTGCTGAATGATCGGAAATGGCAAATTCTAATAGTTGAGTCTTTGGTGATTTTACGTTTTGGATAATATTGTCTAGACATGTACCACTCGCAGTTCTAGTCGGTTCTTTGAATGAAAATTTTAAATTATAGCTGTTGATTATTTGTGTAAACCTTCTTGTATTTATGTCCTTGGTTAGGGTGTCCACATTGTAGTCACCACACAAATTTTTGTCTATAGTTTTGTAAGTAAAGGCCTATGAAAAGCTTTTGGATATCAGTTTTCAATTCAGTGCCTTAGGATGGGTAGCCTAAGTATGTCATGCTCTCTTTAATCATTTCTGCGGTGGTGTCGTGTGGGGCGGGTCGTTACGTTCCCTCAAATATGGTTGAGCGGAGCGATGGCTGGTCCATGCGTCATGCTCGTGAACGGGTGCTGCCAGTGGGAATGGGTCTGCTTCTGAGTACCTATCTTAACGCATATTGAATTGTAAGAATTGCGTTTTTATTTTTATGTCTTGTATCAAGTGTTTTTTGGTTAGAGTAGCAGACGGAGTGATTTCTAAACTAGTTGAAAGTTATTTACTCTCACGATTATCTATCTGAATGTAGTAGATATTTAATTTTAACCTACCTACCCATTGTATGTAACCTTTTGATAACTATTGTGATGGAAAATGACCTCACTTTAAATGTGGAGCTCATTTTTCAATCGTGACGACTCTGTATGAAATATACAGGGAGAAAAAAGCAGCCCTTGAAGAGTTTCTTGCCGGTTCTTCTCGTTACAAGGTCTCCCGCTTAGGGTTTGCGAACCGATGGCGTAGCTTCTATGACATTCACAAGTGCTTGTAACAGCCTAGAAGACTGAATAAATTATTTTGAATTTTGAATATTTTTTTTAATTTTTTTATTTTTTCGCTCGGTCAAGTCGTACGCTGTTTGTTAGTAGTAATGAACCCTAAGGATGGGTCCACACTTGTAACTTTTTGGCGTGTCAGATCAGAACACCAAGTCTTAATCATACATCGTCTCTTTGATACAGTATTACCACAGCGCACACCGAACCAAACTAGTATGTTAAAGACACGCCCAAATGTTATAAGTGTGGACCCACCCTAACCTCCTCCTCGCTCAATTCACTTGCTCGTCGTCGCAGCCAATCGTTTATTTATCAAAATTCCCAAGAAAAATGTTTTTTTCCTTAAAGCTTATAGGCTCTATTATTGAGAGTTTACATGTCATTCGGTGTTAAAGGATTCATTGACAACATGAAACTTAGACAACTTTTTAAAGATAAATATGATTTTTAAAACTTACCTACTTCTTAAGAACAATGAAATGGATTCGATAAAATCATAAAATATTAGGACGCTTGACAAGGTATGTATGTAGTATATACAATTGAGCATTTGCCACTTCACTCTCCGACTGCCATAAGCTGTTTGATAAATAAAATACTCTCAAAAGGGATTAAATTGATTATTCAATAAGTGTATGCAATTTCCGTTACAGCTAAAATGACAGGCGTCTACAAAACAGGTGCCAAAGAAAAAAAAATATGTAAGTACATCAATGTTAGTAATGAAATCAAATTTAATAATAGTATCCTTTTGTTTAAAGACAAAAAACATAACATCATTTGATTCAATATTTTAAAAAAGTTTACCCTATAAAAATATGACAGGATTAAAACACGATTTCATTTCCTCAGTTTCAACATAGTATCAGTTTTAATAGCAAAAAGATGGCAATATTTGCGTGCCTACATAATATCATAAACGTTGCAATTTCCTTAAAATGACCTCTAAGTAAAACCAGTGGTCTAAGGCCGTATATGGCAATCATTCTCTTTTTTCTTGACATCAATCAGATATTGAAATAGACCAGCTACAATAGACCAAAGCATAATTCAAAGATTTTACCCATCTGTTACATTTCAAAAGCGACTTATAATTTAATAATAATAATTTTAATAATTTATTTATTTATTTTCTCTCACAATGTTTTACAGACTTAGTTGCTAAACTAAAATTAGACGAGCGTTTACAAATAGCAGTATGTGAGAGACTGGTATCTGTACTAGGATAACCTGTATTACAGATTACCAGGCCCCTATTTCACCAAATTGACATTTGTCAGTGACATATGTCGGCAATTTTTACAGTACTTTCCTTATTTTAATAGGGGACAATTTGTGTTGTGAAACAGGGGATATTTTTTACAAGTCCACAATTGTCACGCAAACTTGACTCAGCTCCAATCTCATATCAAGAATTACTGACAAATCTACAAATATGTCGACTTGTAAAAAATATCGCTGTTTCACAACATACTTGTACCTAATTAAAGTAATGACAATTGTAAAATTAACCGACATATGTCACTGACAAATGTCGACTTGGTGAAATAGGGCCCAGGCCTCCGCCTCACAGAGTATGAAAACATAATCGCCAAAAAAGAGATCATAGATATCTACTTATAACCATGAAATCTCAAAAAGACCAAGCTTACAAATATTTTGGCACTTAAAACATAGCTCTGCATTAAAAAAAAGTATAAATATGTTTGGTGGTTGGGCTTATTTCAAGTCCGCCTGGCTACCACCATCTTACTTAAGTCCGACTTAACTGCCCGAACACAACAATTTAAAAATTGTTGTTGTTAAGAGGTAAGATAGCCAGTTCCTCGGTGATGAGGATTCCGGGTATAGTGCACTTCCACCTTCGGCCTTATCGTCACTTAACATCAGGTGAGGTGAAGGCCGTATCCCGTTGTGCATAAAAAAATCCGTTTCAAATAAATTTGTAAATCGTCACTTAGAACGAACTGAAAGCAAACTTTAATGAATATATTCTTGCGTTGCACAAACCAACCTAGTACTAAGAGTGAGCCTGCAACCCTACCTCATTGAGTAGCAAATGCCTCCTATGTAAGATATTGCATTTAAAGTACAGTGAGCAAAAAATGGTATTGTTTTGGGTGTAAAATCGAGTAGCATACTTGCTACCTACTGGTACGTAATTCATTCGATAGTGTTTATCAAGAAATGCCTATACATCTACTGAGTTTCCCCGCCCAATTCAGGCACTTTCATGACATGAGTCGGCCTAATTTTAGGGGGATTGAAAATTGAAAAAAATACGACATCGAGTAGCAAAATGAAGCTCATGAGCTACCTGGAGATTTTCTTGTCGACTAACTTTTACGTTAACATTATATTAACACTTATATTAACCATTCAGTGCATTGTGGATTGTTGATCCTCAAGGTGACAATTTTTTCATTGTCCACGATCAATTTCATTCAGATCCTTAAAAAAGGCACTGAATGCATAAGAAAAACAAAATTGTGTTTCGCTTAAGAGTAAAAACCGGCTAAGTCGGGCCACTGTAACAGTTCAAAACTGAACATGTTTTTTTTTCTCAAATATTGATCCGGAAGCGGGCAAAATACAAACTTTAAGTATTCCTGCATAGGGTCAGGTTTCATGATTTCTGTAGGTCTTATTCTTTGTCGGTTACCTTCTTTATCACATTCCAGAGGGTCCACAATTTATGGCTAGTTAGAAGTCTGTAAAAGTACAAAAAATCCAGGGTTGAAAAAAATAGTTGTAAACACAAATAAGTAAAGTTATGCGATTAATCAAATAATAAATTCTTTGAATAACTTACCATGAAGAGGGTGGTTATTCTCATTTTACTAAAAGAATGGTTGTTTATGCAATTTGTGAGGTTTTATTGCATTTCATTCTGCATTCAAAATATCATAGTTATACTAACGATAGAATGATGTTCTTGTAACACAAATCCATTGTTCATATGCACTTTATAAGTTATGATTGCAATATGCAAATACAACATTGACAAAATATCCGTATTTCTATATAAAAAACAGATAATTTTATGGTAATTCAATAACTTGA
This sequence comes from Agriphila geniculea, assembly GCA_943789525.1. Taxonomy (NCBI): domain Eukaryota; kingdom Metazoa; phylum Arthropoda; class Insecta; order Lepidoptera; family Crambidae; genus Agriphila; species Agriphila geniculea. The sequence continues at coordinate 17,202,595 of OX038873.1, read as the reverse complement.
AAATATGTTTCAACAATAATAAACAGGTCGTCTGACACTTGGTATAGACAAATGTATTTGACATTTGGTGGACGGTTTTGGAACTAAAAACTGACATTCCATCGAGAAAGACTACTCTATAAAAAAAAGTTAGGAGACGAAATAATCTTTGGAAATTTATATCATTAATAAATTATAAAGAGAAAAGGGAATTCGCTGTTAATCACTGTTTAGGTAGAATAACATTTAAATTTGGAAAAATCGAAGTTTTATAAGCATACTTGCTAGAGCAAATAAATGTGTCACATACTAGTGGGAAACGGAACGCAACGCACGGAACTGTAATTTAAGCTATGGATTATAGATAAAGTAAAATCAGTTTAATATTAAAAGTAAAGAAAGAATATGAATGATTATATTTGTAATAAGAAAATAATTAAATAAAAACAATAACTAGTAAAAAGTTGTAAGAAAATTGGACAAAAAATATATATATGGTGAAACGGAATGTTCTACATTCTCTTTGTCCATAAACAAGAGACAAAAGGAGAGTTTCGTGGTAGCCAATCGTAAGCTTGCGAAGCGTTTTGTGACCATAAAAGGAGATGAATTGAGTTGATGTTTAGCCAATCGTAACGCGTGAATCTGGGGGGAGTTAACTTTAGAGTCAGCAAATAATAGCTCAGAATGGTGGCGCCAAGATTTAAAAAAATGATACCAGTATAAAATCATAAAATACCCATAGTAATGAAATTATATGAAAAAGAAATAAGTTGGCCAGTAACGAAACGTTCTTTGGCAAATAGAATAAATAAATGGGTGGCGCAAAGAATAATTAATATTATGAATAGAGTCATGCATCAATCGTAAATAATAAAAGTAGGCTGATAGCGGATTTATTGATTATAAGGGGTTTTCTTTGAAGATTAGCGAAATTGATTAGACCAAAAGATTTATTCGAACACACAGGAAAGATTAAATTGCTTGTGTCATATAATATATATTTACTTGAGGATCTTTGTAAATTCTAGATTAACCAAAATTAGTTATTGGATACGGAGGTAATTACTAATCTTTGTATTCGTAAAATGTTCACGTAATTTAAATATTTGAGGGTGATTGTCAAAAAAAGAATATATATATTTATTTATTTATTCATTTATTTAAAGTATCTTACAGGTACTTAGGGGGACTAAATGCACTAGGCAATTTTTGTAAGTCAATTAGTGGAAAATTTCCCAGCATTTTGGGGAAATAGATTGTGACAGGGCACATTAAGGATACAAACAATAGAATACTAGGAATTATGTGTAGCTAGGGGACGCTTTGAAAAATAATGGGTGGGGGTTAGGTTATAAAAGCTTCGACGAGCTTATTCTCGCTCTCATTTTTCCACCTGCCGAGAAGAAGACGAATCTCTGCCTCCCCTCTGTAAGAAGCGCCATAGAACAAGTTCTTTTTATACTCAAGCACATATGAAGAAGTCAGCAAATTAGTGAATTTAGGAAAGTCCATTGTTTAGGCCTTGCAATCGGGGCAAGTTTTCTTTGGGGAAATATTTCAAACAGGGTTTTAAAATGGTAAAAATTAAGCCTTGACTGAAATATATAATTCTATTTGCAAAGGTTACATCAAAATTAACGCTAGCTGTTCCAAGTAAATTCCAGAATTAGTAAAATCAGATTAAATTAATATCAATTTAAATGAAATAAAATGTGGGAAGGGAGATTCTATTTAGAATAATTACTAGAAAATTTGTGTCATATTGGGGCGATCCGTAATGGACTTTCTGGGGGGGCAATGAGGTAACTGATAGCTTATGAGTGTGACTTCATAAGCGGGCATCAACTCGTTGATTGCCTAGTTAAGTCACATAGTGTAATCATGTGTGACGTGGCTGATGACAGACGTCGTAGAAATGAGGTCGTTAGAATGTAATTCTGGTCCTTGGTCAAGTCCTTAAGTACATGATTATGCTATACCTCATGCTAGGGACCGAAGATGGCTCCTTCCCATCCATCTTCGGCACGGTCAAGCACTAGGTGGTCAGGGAGTATTGCTTGCTCAAACTGTCCAGGTAACGGGGCTCCGGATGACGAGGTAAGCGTCACACAATTTGCATAGGAAATTCTCATTTAGTCTGGGTTAGGCAGGTAAAATCTTGTAGGATAGATGAAGGTTAGTATCGCGAAGGTTAAGTAGGCATCACAAAAATTGGGTGGGTTTTTGTGATGAAAGGTGGTTCGAGTTGACGTTAATAGAGCGAAATAGGTGTGTAAACGGTTAGGCGACCATGTTGATCAAACGAAAATATGATTAGGTCAAAACCTAGGCAAGAACATATTTTATATAGGAGAACGACTTTTGGAAATTTCTATACAGAAAAGTGTAGCATATAGGGTTTCGACGACAAAAGGCTGGTTTAGACGTCGCGAGCTGGCTAGGGGTAACGATTAGGCGTGATTCGACAAAATGGCCGAAATATTTTGTAGTTAGGAAAAATGCAATTCGGAGCGCACAAAATGGCTGCCGTAACTTGAGCTAGAAATAGGTATTTTTATGTAAGAATTAAATGTTAAATTTGTCATGGTCGAAATGGACGCTTGGTTTTCAAAATGGCGGATCAAAGATAATCACCTAAATAAAGAAAATCATGATTTTAGATCTCTCAGACAGGGTTTTTATCGGCAGATCAATAGATCTACTAAGGTATTTTAGCAAATCCACGATACTATTTGATTCTCAGTAAACCTTTTAAAATATCTGCAGTGTTGTGTTGAGTTTTGGTTGTACAAAATGGCGTCGATTGTGAAAATCAAGTGAGTGTTAATTAATTATTTTCATGCTAAAGCCAGCCAAGTAAACGATTTAATAAATCAGTAAATTACTAAAGTATGATAATAGTAAAATTTCTGAATTGGGTTGGTCATATGAACCACCAGATTTGAAATCAAGTAATCACAAGTGTCGTGTGAAGCCGCATTAATAGTGATTTATTTTGTCTTTGTGATAACTCAGCTATTTAATAATTTGTGAAGTGAAATAAATCTTTGGTCGTTAGGAAGGGCCGGTATGTATGATTTCTCCCAGGTTGATTCGTGGAGATCATATAAAAACCACTAAGATGAAATTTTATTTTACAAATGACGAAGTGGCTGAAAGAAAATGTCATTAAATTCTTACCACTAACAGTACCGTTATAATATAGTGAATACAGGCGAAAATACTTGTTTTTGGTGCTCAGTTGATGCGTCGACACAGGTGCGATCTGGAGGTTTTCTGATCATTTCAATTTGGAAGAAACTAACATCAAATTGTTTCCATCTTAAAACAAATCCTTCGATGCCATTTTAACAACACAGCGTCGAAGTATTTTAGCTAAACTTAGAATTTGCGAAAGTAAAGTGTAGGAGGGTTATTTATTGCTTAGTACATACATCTTGTCCCTTTTTCTAATAAATCTTTCCTTCAGAACAAAAAAGATTTACCAATTCCCATAATTTTGTCATGGATTGTAAGATTGAATTCGTGAGACATAAAGTAAGTCAACTTTAGAATTGGTTCAATATATAAAAAAAAATAACTTAAATTTAAATTTTATATCAGCCATCACATTGAAAAGGAAATATTTCAATTGTGAAAATTTGGTAAATCGCTTGTAAGCGCTTTCTGCTTTGTCCTCTTTTTAGTTGGAAATAATACAAACTAACATAGACTATGGACTTTAATATATTTAATACATAATAAAGCTTGTAAGAAAGTAACTGGCTGTTCCGGGAGAAGGTTGTCCCAGTCCGGTGTCGAGACCTATCGTGATGGCGGGGTGGTGCCATCACCATTAGCCGGAAAAACACACTGGTTACTTTCTACCATAAATATAAACTCATTAAACTTGAAGATAGGTAACGAACTAATATACTATCCGATGGCAATAAATGATTTTCCACAACTGATTAATTATTCGACTGATATAACATTTGATACTTACTCATACTCACAATGAAACTGTAGTGTTGTTCTTATATCTTCTGCTTAACTCTTATAACATCCGCATATCAAGTTAAGGTTTAGCAATAATATTATCTCATAAAAATAAGAAATTAAGTTCCATAATAGAAAATTCAGTACTGGGTTTTACGCTATAATAGGAAATCATGAGTGGAATTCTGTCGGAATAAACCACTAGTATTAACTATTTATTGATAATCTTATTCTGAAGCTAGGTAAATGACTATTCTTTTTAGGGGTCGTTCAATCCAGCGTATAATGCAGTAATGAATAATAGTACAAGTTAAGCATAACCACAGAAATGAAAGCAATTAATATTCGGCATCGGTAAAAGGTCCTTTATAGCTAATTCTTTAGAAATCACACAGTTCGCATCGCACTTACCCTTTATCACTTATAGCAACCAATTGCATATCTCAATTTAGTTCCTAATTAATTATTAACTATCATCTTGGTAGTAGGTTTAGCATAGTTCACACTTTTACTAGCAGTAGGTATAGAGCTGGTAGGCATAGCGCTCCTTATAATGGAATAGGCATTTATTTCAGCTGATAAGCAAACAAAGATACTTCACAAAGTTAAGAGAATTGTATAGGGTTCGGGTTAGTTAATGTAGAAAAATAATTTTATAACATTCTATTTTATTTAAAATCAAGCGAAGTAATTTTCATTATTTTGTAATAGATTCCTAGGTTATTAATTAACAGAGCATAGATAATTTAAATTCAGCGTGTAGAGTTAGTATTTATTAGCAATCAGACAGCAGTACTCAAGAACATGGGCCTACGCATACAACCGGGTCCTATCGCTAGAAGTCACGAGCCCTTTCACACATACAAAAGCCAAATCAGTAGCATATTCGGTCACACCATTAGATTAGGGTTATAGGAAGTAAAACCAAGCAGAACTTAGGTCAAACATTTAATCAATTCATAAATAGACATCGTTAGGTTTAAAGCCGACGAGCGGTTAATCACCATAAGTAAAGTTTATTGTTAGGTATGTGTTAGGTTATATAAAAGCTAGGATTATCAAACAGCTTAGCAAATCGGTAGTAGGGTAGCGAGTCTTCAACTCTTCAATCATATCATATCATCAATAACTTAGGGGTAGTTACACCACTCATAGTGAATAAGGTTCCGTATAGTCTCTGCTCCAACTCAGTATGTTTCAATGAATATTTTCCAAATAATTTCCACTGTAGTAGCATCTAATGTGGAGTTTACCGCCAGAAGACAGTAGACTTCAAATGGACGAACTGAACAACCTTAAAAGGATTCCTTGTTTTACCATGGAACCCTAAAAATCTGTTGTTCATATCTCTTTAGAAATGAAATAATAGACAATATAACGGTAAACATGTGTTAAGTGTCCATACTTATTTCCATAACACGCTATGTTAAGTGTTCGTAACGTCTTTATTGTTTTCACGTGACGTATAAATTTCAAAATCTCCAATGCTGCAGTTGCGTTAACGCGACGCTCCTCGATGATGCTAAGCGTGATCTAATTGTTCGTTAACGGAAACATTCACATCAATAGTTGGTAGTAGTGGTACGGAATAAATTAACCGAACAGTGATAATAAGTGAAACAAAGAGATAACCTTATAAGTACCGAGTTAGTTGTTTCATGAAAAGCCAGTGTGTCGTACACTGAATGGAGGGTAAAAGACATGTTTCCTAAAAAACAAGGTTGCCGGATCGTTTGAAACGCTCTATTGTCGAGTGCCCTTAGTCGGGTCAGTCACGTAAAGAGTAGAGATTTGGCCGTGCGGAGGCGGTTGGCGGCAGTGTGACGGCAAGCGGCGGTCTTGCTCATCTCGCCCTTATCCCTATCTTAGTTGTCCGCTCGATCCTCGTGACAGATCCACCTGAATTCAGTGCCGGTCACCGCGATATCTCGATCGACGGCCGTTGATTGTCAACAGTACGATACTGACGTTTATGGGGCACATATGTCCGTTTCCGTGATGTAATCGACAAGTTTATTGTAAACGAAAATTTAATTTTACGAATCTTACTTCAGCGCGTTCGGGTTGTTTTGTTTGGGACTGGTTTTGCACATCTTCTTTAAGAGGTACGTATTATTATTATTTGTCTTATCGTACGTTGTGTTTAAAAACATAGATTTTGCCAAGGAGCGGTATACAATGTTATTTTTAGTATGTATACTGAACCTGAAAACTGTTTGTTCAGAATCAGTAATAGAATCGATTGCATTATTTGCTGAACACCCTACTAACGGGACGACACAAAAAGCTTGTAACTTCGTGAGTTTTTAAGGTATCATTAAAAAAATTTATACTGATTATGAAATGAAAATATGTGACCCGTGTTTCGGCTTTCGTATATACAAAAAATAATGTCGTATAACTTCAATTTTTTTTATATCAGATTAACTATGAAAGGAAAATAGATTAATTTCGTATATAATTAATTTCGAAAAATAGTTGACATACTTACAATTTGTTGATTATAGAACCTTTACCCTACTTTGACCAGAAACTGAATCCACTTCACAATCAGTTCAGTTTGTTCATAATCAACATTCAAAAAGAGGAATATGTCTCTAAGTTTTTTTTTGTTTTAATAGGTTTGTGATCTAGTTTAGTTATTATTTTCTCGGTACTGAGCATTTCTAATATCGTCCACATAATGGGGAGAATATTTTTTTTTATAAAAAGTTGTAGAAATAAAATTGACTTGAATAGCTAAATACGTATAACGATAAAATCACCTTGGTAACCTTATTGTAGTTGGTAATGATCTTAACAAACAACCTATTAAGAGGGCATTGGCACCTTCTTCAAATTAGTAAAATAAAATTAGTAAACTCAATTAAGACTAAAATGACTTTTTTTATTAATTTATATACGTTTTTTTTTTATGTGGAATTAACAAGTAGGTACATATATTTGACCCCTTTCTGACCCATATTTGTATAATAATTAACTACATCCTTGAATAAAAATAATGTAAATATTCTGATGAAAATAATGTAAACTATTTAGAAGAACAGTAGATAAATGAGTCTTTGAATATTCATACAACATTATATTGTAGGGGAAGCCAGCAAGAAGAATATGTTAAGAGAATGGACAAAAAATACGCCAAAATCTGACAATTTATTTTTAACGGTGTGTTTTTTTAATAACTTCAACAAAACTCTTTTACTTCTGATTTGTACCAGATTTAATCATCTTTTAAAAATGCTGTTTTTATGTTTGAAAATTTAAACAACTTCTTACATAATTTTTGGTTCTTCAAAAATAAACATATTTTTCGTATTGTCCAACTACGCAATAGGAAACATTTAACAAAATAAGTGCAAGTTATTACGCATAAGTGAAAGTTAGTCGCTTTATTTATCACAAAAATTGCTTTAAACACAGTGTGCTAAGGGGTACGTATCAGAATGTCTATAGTTAGAATGTCTAAACTTAAAATGGCAAAGTTCGCCGCTGCCGCGGCACGCTCGCTTCGCTCGCTCGGCTTGCGCGCTGGGTTCATGTCAATCTAACATGCTCGTCGCTACGCTCCTCGCACCTATCTCGTGACCTGCGGTCTACGGTTTCTAAGTTCCAGTAAACTAGTTTAGACTCGTTTCCGGCAGCTAAATTTGCTATAAAGCATTTTAAGCGAAGCCCAAAGACACCTCCACAGACTCAATCAACCTCAAAGAAGGCGATTCGTTTTAGGATCCAACCCAATTCAAATAAATCATTGTGAACTTAGACTTAATGACCATTGATATTTTAACTTTCAAATTTGATACGTTTGATACTTTGAATTTTGCTATTTTGAAGTTAGACATAATGATTTTCGACATTTTAAACCATTTGAATTTTACTTTTTGACATTTTGAACTTTGTCATTTTAACTTTAGACATTCTAACTTTAGACATTCTGATACGTACCCGTGCTAAACTTTACTCAAGCCTTCTTTCCCGGCCTTCCCCTATACCAAAATATTATTATAACCGCTGTAAATAATTATGAAATATTGTAATTAAATTATCTGAAGTACCTAGTTATCATTAGTATTGATGGGTTTAGCATAATAATAACTAATTAATAATTAATTGTTTCCGATGTTTAGTAACAGGGAAATAGTTATCATAAATTCATCTTGTACTCAATTTTCCATCGCCAGTCTCCAGCTGGTAAACACTTCTTTTGTTTAAATCAAACAATTAATGTTGCAATTTGACTTTGAATAAAAAAAAATGAATGAACAATTTCCAAAACTTGTTTTTTTATTAACAAAAAAAAATATTAACTATTTTGCTTTCATAGAAAACGTAGTTGGTGTTGACAAAAAAACTTCGTGATTTTGGCCTAAACGTACCTAACCATTTGTGTCTAATTAGCTCGAAATAATGATTCATTGTTATTTAGCACGTTCAAGCTATATACATTATGCCTAATAATTTTAAGGTTTAAAAAACCGGCCAAGTGCGAGTCGGACTCGCGCACGAAAGGTTCCGTACCAAAAAATCACGTTTGTTGTTTGGGAGCCCCACTTAAATATTTATTTTATTCTGTTTTTAGTATTTTTTGTTATATCGGCAACAGAAATACATCATCTGTGAAAATTTCAACTATCTAGTTATCACATTTCATGAAATACAGCCTGGTGAAAGACAGACGGACAGTGGGGCCTTAGTAATAGGGTTCCGTTTTTACCCGTTGGGCACGGAACCCTAAAAATGAGATGGTATAACTTTTTCGGAGTAACTTTTACTTAGGAAACTACGTAATTCGTAGTTCGTATGTAGTGATGTAGTGATATATATATATGATGTAGTGATATAATATGTAGTGATGTAAATAACATCAATGTTTCTCTGAAGAAACATTGATATTATTTACACCGCTAATAGTTAAACCATTATTTTCAGTGAATAAAATGTATTGTACTTGAACATGACTCAATATTTAAATTCAACAGGTGACATTGATGTAGAGTAAACAACGTCGCATATTCTTTTTTAACTAATTTTACAGATCTTTTCAGTTGAAATTAGTTATCGTATTTCTACAATAAACACATGTAGCATTCAATTAAAAACAAATAAATCAAATTTTCCATTGGTTTTGAAAGAAAAATCTTTCCAACATTTTCATTATTTTTGGATACTTTATCATAATGAAACAGTGTTTTAAATTGAATTTAAAATACATTTAAAGAGTTATATAGTTATTTAAGTAATTGATATATAGATATATTTCTTAGTCATGTACGATAACTATATAAACTAGTTAATCTAAGTAAACGGTTGGCAAAGTGGAAGTTAAATATTTGAAAAACACACCGATGTAACTTGTAATTGATTATAATTCGTCAATTGTAGATAAGCGTAAAATACAGATAGGTACTCAGATGTGATATTGAAACTGTGTTTCAGATTGAAAATCTTGAAGCCTCAATCTTGACACATTGAGGACATCAGATACGACAGATCATTACAGTTATATGCATGTTTTTCAATTGTGTCACTGTATGCTTAAAACATTATTAGTTATTTATGCAACTGTACTATAACGAGGGGTATTAAAACACGAATGTGGGTTTATCACATGAGTGATTTAATACCTAATTATCTACAGGTGCATACAAGACTTTATCTACACCCATTTTTTATTTTTTCTTAATTTATTAGGGAAACAAACAATATTTTAATACATATGGATTAAAAACACCCATGATATGTATCCTCTATAAAGGTTTTGACTTTGACTTTGTCTTTGACTTTGACATTCCTCTCCCTCCTCGTCATTATGTCTTCCGCAAGAGTGTTGTAATGTTGTACTGAATTTCATAATGCAACGCTCGCGCTTGGGCGCGCGGCGCTGCAGGACCTCTCGCTCGGGATATTGTAAAGATGGCAGTAAGCTAACTGTTTCAGAACCCCTTACAGAGGATTTAAAGCATGGGTGTAGATAAAATATTATAAAATTTACAAAGTCAAGTCATAATGTCTTTATTCAAATAAACAAATAAAAATAATAATTAAGCCCTTTTGAATGGTCTCTATTTTTACTACGTTCCAGACTTTCTTAACTGACAAGAAGAACGGGCGCAAAAAAAACTCTGGTTATCCGTTTATATATTTCTTACGTTTCTAATTTCGATGAATTTTGTGTGGAGACTGAGTGGGACGGGAGGAGTGGGACGTAAATATCATTGACGAAGTTGAGGTCAAAAGATAGTTGGAAACAAAAAGGATATTTTCATCGCTCATTAAATTTATTTCTCTTCATGAACATGTACTTAAAACGAAAATATTACATAATGATTTTTCATATCATCAATTTCATAATTTTATTTTGAATCATACTATTCAAATAAATTCTATTCAATAGCGTGGTTTTACGGATAAAGTAGAATAGATTTGATTCATAATATTTCTAGTGGATAATTTATTTTATCTCTTGATTTTAGAAGTGCTTTATTTATGACTCTTTGATAAGTATAATCGCAAACTTTACTGTAATCGATATGGGAAAAGCCACTTCGACTGTAAAAAATATTCTCTGCCAACAACGCGTTTGGTGTCTTGCTAGATATAGTCAAAGTCAAAAATAGCTTTATTCAAATAAACTTCATTATTAAGTACTTTTGAATCGTCCATATTTTCCTACCACCTACTATAGAACGTGTAACAAATTTAATGGCTAAACCAGAATATGGTACCTAGATAGGGACAATCAAACTGAACAGCTTTTATTTTGGTACCAACTCTGAAATCGTGAAAAAAAACAGCTGTGTCATACAAAAAAATATCACGAAATTATATAAAACAGTTAATTTTATTTTCACAATTTCAGAGTTGGACCCATAGTAAAAGTTGTTCAGTTTGAAGGGTCCTATCTACCATATTCTGGTTTAGCGCTGTCTATATTTTAGGATCCAATACAACTAGTGGTTCTGTGGCCTGTAGACCTCGCGAGTCATAGTTACTATATTTTCCACTAAATATATTTTGCATGCCAGCTCCTGGTGAATGTGATGTGACAATATGAAATATATTAAGACCTTCATGTACCGCATTCTAGCAAATAAATTCTTGATTTTTGATTCTTGAGTCGATACTCCCGCCCCCTTAAAGCATGCGTCTTAATATGGATAACAAATAAGTTTTGTTACATTTTTAATAATTTACAGAAATTGCTGAAATATTTTTTCACAAACATCGCCATAGCTCCGGGATTTTAAATAAATTCGAAAAACTTAATCGATGAAAAAATCCATAATATAATTATTATCGGACTGGCTCAAAAAATTACACTCGAATCAGTTTCTGGACATTCGCCGGACATAGAAAGCATTTTTGCCAATGTTCAAACGGAGCCGTTTTGCGCTCGGTCAATTAAATCCTTTTTTTGTGATCCAAATACTTATTTCTAGAAGCTCATACCAGTAAAATTTAGTCATTTTTCTTAAAAAATATGCACTTTATTTCCACTATGAGATTGTCTAACGAAACATCAATGTTTTATCTGGTGCCACGAATTACTTTAGATAGAGTTTTAACCGCCTCTGTGGTCTAGTGGTTCGCCCCACGTGTAAGACACAGGGGTCCCGGGTTCAATTCCCAAGAGGGGGATACAATTTGTATTCGGTTTGATTGGTGGTAGGGCTTATTTCAAGTCCGTCTGGCTAGCTACTACCATCTTATCTAAGTCTGACGCCATTACATTACAACAATTTTAAAATTGATAAATATTCCGGCAGTTAGAGGTAAGATAGCCAGTTCCTTAGTAGTAAGGATTCCGGGTGTAGTGCTCTTACACTTTCGATCTTATCTGCACTTAACATCGGGTGAGGCGGGATTTTCGGGACTGATATAATTAAAAAAAAAATCCATAAAGCCTGTGTGAAGCGAAACGCTCAGAGCCAGTGCTCAGAGCTACAGAATTGCTTGCCTATAATTTTAAACATAAATAAAATAAAAGAAAAACTACTTATTGTATTTCATTCAAGCAATATTCCAAGCAAGCAACGCAAATAATTTTGGAATAAAACTTCCTTTATTTTGAACTAAAATGATAAACAAGCAACTCTACCTGAGTTACATGGTATATACTTCAGTTTTACTGTTACTGATTACTGAATAAGAATGTATAAACATTTTTCAAGATAAGTATTCTTCATATTTAAGAGAACTTAGACATTATGTGACTGATATTTGCTAAGAAACTTACTTTACTACTAAATACTAACTAGGTTTTTACATGAATATTTGGTCGATGTTCAGAGAGATTATTGTCAATTTTCTTTATTTGCATATTTTGTTAGATAAATGTCATCTTATAAGATATCTTATATTCATTCTTGAAAAAGAATAACTATTAAAGTTATAAAGAGTACTCAGACTTAAAGCTTGTTTAGACTTAGTTTGACTCTATATTTGATTAGCTAGAATGATTAGTTTCTAAGACTTCCGCACGTAACACATGTTTTACGGATTACAGCGGGTATATTGGTTAATTCAGATGTAATTTGGTTTTTAGGGTTCCGTACCCAAAAGGGTAAAAACGGGACCCTATTACTGAGACTCCGCTGTCCGTCTGTCTGTCTGTCTGTCACCAGGCTGTATCTCATAAACCGTGATAGCTAGACAGTTGAAATTTTCACAGATGATGTATTTCTGTTGGCGCTATAACAACAAATACTAAAAACATAATAAAATGCATATTTAAGGGGGGCTCCCATACAACAACGTAATTTTTTTGCCGTTTTTTGGTACGGAACCCTTCGTGCGCGAGTCCAACACGCACTTGGCCGGTTTTTTTTTAGTTTCCCGACGTTCGACACCTCTCCAGGGGCCGTGGGCCGTTAGCCAGGTGTGTTTCGTAACGTAAAATATTGCCGGATAATATTTTGTATGGATAATTTTAAAGAAGTTGCATTTTCCATACTGACATATTTTTTTTTAACTTTTATGCACAAATGTTTATTCATCAGCTATCTAATGCCACATGTATTAAGTGAAAACAAAATAGTATCGGCTAAGTTCCAACTAATTAAGTGGTCATTTCTGCTAACGAAAAAAGGAGTTATTAAGATTCTTTTTTTTAACGTTCGGAAAAAAAATATGAAATATTTTTATTTCTGATAGTGGGCCGTTATGATCATAACTCGAAATAATGACAAGTAACCGAAGCTTTTTAACATCATAGAAGATATGAAAGACTTTGTCTGTAAGAAAAAAATCGTCAATTTCATACTTTAACCCCTAATGTGTTATTTTTTTTATTAAGGTACGTCGATTTTTGACCATATCTTAATTACGTTTATTATTGTCTATTTTCATTATGTTGATTGAAGAGTCGATTTTTTGTAACAATTCCATATTTTTATTTTAATCTTCAATTCCGAAATAATCCCGGGGTTGGCTAAGTGTAATCCCGAAATCGCGGGATTAGAAATAAGGGGCCGGAATCGAATTCCCTATTAGCGCATTGCCTTGCGATCGTGGCACTTTCGCAAGGGTCAATAATGTGTTAATTTGCGCATCGAATGGCAAAGCCGTTGGTCCTTGCTGCATTTGCAGTCGTAAACACCCACTAATCTGTCTACTCAACTTGATATTTTTGTGCAAATACACAAAAAAAGGTTATTAGCGCCATCTTAAACTATTTGACGACTTAAGTTTTGAAATAACTAAACGTGGTTTGGTTGTAGATAGTTATTTCACACCTATTATTTCACAACATGAAAACTACAAGAAACCTGCTAAATTTGTCATTTAACGTGAAATGTAAAGCATGCAGTGGTAAATTTGTTTTTTTTATTGGTGTCTGCCGTTAGTATATTTAAATAACGTAGGCACAATAAAAAAATCAATTGAATAAATATGCAGCCAGGCCTAAATATTTTTTTATCTGATTTTATTTACAGTTGCAAATAATAACGATATTTTTTTTTAAATTATAACTTCAAATCAAATGTATTTTATTAAAAGGTTATCATTATTTGGGGTTACGATTGTGGAGGTAGCAACAAATATTTTAAGTAATAAACAACAACTCCTATTTAAACAGTGGTAAATATTATAATTTCTCAATATTGTAATATTGTCGCCTTGAGATAGATGAGGCGACAAAAGCCGTAGCGGAATAAATAATGACTTGGTTCATACAAGACGGGAATATTAAACAGGGACGGAGGAAAAGTGTGACACCTCTGAAGCCATGACCACTGCTTCGGCTCGGTTTGACCAGACTTTTTTTATGCACGCACACTTAATGTTAGATTTTTAAAGCATGAACGTTACATGTTCAATTTTCTATTAGATTATAGATTAAAAAACTAAGTTCTTTAACTAATTTATCATTACGTTTACCTAAAAAATTAAAATGTTCATTTGTTCTCTTCAGCATGTAGATGTAAGCTGAAGAAGTAATTACAATGTTATTATTGGATAATGCTCTTAAAATTAAATCTCAAAGGATCTTAAAATCGTTATGAAATGTCCCTGTAACACTTTTGTAATATTAACGCAAATCACAAATTAAACACTTGGTAAGGTTTCGTGAAATTCTCATCGCAACCGAATCTTATTTAGAATATTAATTCTTGTCCAATTGCCGGAGCCGTCCGCGCAAGGCGACTCGCCGTCAAATTGATGCACAATATAGTTTAGTATCATTACCATATAGTACGGGTGGGACGTCGCGTGCGCTCTTTGATACTTTGTTGTGGCAGAACATCGCCAGCTTCGCAGCACAACAAAAATGGTTAGCTTTTTTATATTATTTCATTGTTTATTTACCATATTCATAGAGAGTCATGTACATACTTTCACATTAACGAATTCAATTCGACACTTTCGAAGAAAACCTATTTTTATATAATCTGACTTGTCAACACTTTAGTAGAAGCTACTTGACCATTAATATTTCAAATAATTTAAGTGAATGAATGATTTGGGTGACATAATATCAAACTTGATTTATGTGTGTATGTAATAAAACATTTTTAAAGTCGGAAGCTGTAACAATTTTGTTTTTTTCGTTGATCATCTGAAAGCATACAATACTTTCATGTTTAAACGTATTTGTTGTCATCTTTATTAAGGCGCATTCTGCACTTTTAGATCTTATAGAATAATAACGATTGCACACGGCACTCTTTTAGATACATTTGTTTTGTTTGTAAAGTGAACTAGTTTTAAAAAGGCTTTGGTACCTTCTCAATTATTAGAAAGAAAATAATTTGACTGTAGGTATGAACTGGAGAATGGTACAGGGTGGTGTCCGATATATGTTTTTTTTAACCGTGTTGTGAAAATAGATTCTTTAAGTTTCAATGGGAGAAACGATACTATCATTTTTCAATAATTTACAAATATAGATTCAAGCCATCAAGGAGCAATACACTTTTTTATTTATTAATCAAACACATACATAAATACTAATACTAACTAATATGCATTTATCAATAAAGTAATTTCTTTGCTAATTAATTGTTATCCGGCTATCAATAATCTTTACCACTAAAGCAAGGAATATATAACAGAATCTAACGTTCATCTTATTGGTACAGTATTTCACCGTACAGCAATAATTGAATTACAAAAGTAACATTTAGGATAATAAAGTTTAAATAAAAAAAAGACAGCGGAAATCCATACGCTCGAATTGGAGCCGTCTCTCGTCGTAACTGGGGAAATACCTCGACTATACTTCGAAGGCAGTAGGTATATTAATTGTCAGTATATAGAGTGCCAAATATCTTATGGCCCGATTAACCTAGATAGGTCGTTAACCCAGATTTGGTTTCATATGGAATTCGGGAAGGGAACTTATGAAAATAAGTCGAGTCGAGTTCGGCATCGGCCGCTTTCGTGCAAATTCAACCGGCTAATGATATGCCATGTACTTACTTACGTAAAAATCGTTGAGCACCCGGATTATATTACGCGACTAGAACCACTGAACAAGAGCATTAGATCCCGAATTTCGGAATCCCGGGATCCCGACCGTTTTTCAGTCCTGAAGTTTCCGGGATTAAGTTATCTTAATCCCGGGATTGATATAATTTAAAAAAATGCAAAATCGTGAAATAAAACTTCTTGAACATATTTGGTAACATAAATGATAGGCAAGCAACTCTCATTGAACTACGTGGTGATATAGGTACCTTAGTTTTGGATTTTATGCTATTGAAGTAAAAATTATAATGTAGGAACATTCTTCAAGATTAGTTTTCTTCATATTTAAAAGAATGTGACTTTATGTGACTGAGAGCCTAGTACGAGTTGGAGTTTTGTTCTCACTTCACTTTGCGAATATTTAACTATCGTATTCTCTCTTTCACTCGTTCACTCACAGGCACGATTTCTTCTCTTTCACTCAATACTATTCGCAAAGTGAGGTGAGAAACACAACTTGTACTAGGCCCTCTGGTAAACATTATTGATTGATAAACATTTTTTGATAAAAAAATACTTTACAACTTATTATTTACTAGGTTTTTAGATGAAAGAGAGGTTATTGACGGTTTCAAATAAAACAACGTCTGTTAGATAAAGTTTTTTTTTAAAAGAGATCTCATTCATTTTTTTAAAAGAATAACTTTAACATAAGGGGAGTCTGACTAAAACTTAATAAAATCTAGTTGGACTTTGTCAAACTCCAAGTTTGATTATTTGTAAAATATGTTGATTTTTGTTAAAATGTTTAAGTTATTAAGTACGTCGATTTTTAGCCAAATTATAAATTACTTTTTTTGTTAATTTCATTTATTGATGAAAAAGCAAATTTTATAATATTTTCATATTTTATTCTTAACCTTCAATCCTGAAATAATCTCGGGATCCCGGGATTGACGAACCCCGGTTTCTGATGTATTTTATGGGAAGTTTAACTTAATCGTAGGGGTCTACACTATCTGGTTTATAGTAATAAAATTAATTTTAAACCAGATAATGTAGACTCCTCCGATAAAGCTAAACCTCCGATTAAGGGTGAACGACAGGAAAAAATGGTATGCGCGGGCCATATTTTATATAGAAAACGTAAAGTTGTAGTCACAAAAAAACATACGACAAGCTAAAGAGATTGTCTAGTAGCTAAATGTATTAAATTTCGTATAAACCTCACAGATGCTTGTAAAAAAATCTGAATAATAATATCATCAAAAGCATTTGTCGCGGATCATATTTTTTGCCTAAATAGTAGCGGAAACGTATTGAATTCTACATCAAAATACATTTTAACGTACTGTGTAGTTGCTCCAAAAACTATTTTTCAAGAAAGATAATTGTGCTAAAGATAATAATGAAAAAACAACGACAAACATCGCAAAAATACAGAAGTGAGGTTATTTTCCATACTCTTTACATGTAAAGAAAAAGACACAGACAAGTGATTACGAATAACGAAGCCTTAAGTATTTACCTCAGAAACCAGGGGTAAGTATAATGCCGAAATTCTGGGATTACAAATTAGGGCCGGGAACGAATTCCCTCTGAACCTTAGAGCATCGTGGCTTCTCTGGTACAGAAGCGCGTCTTACTCTAAGCTCTGAACTAACCTCAGTGATTAGAATACTCGATTTCGGGTGAAAACCTATTGTAATCGTGACATTAGAGGTGTGAAAACTATTTCTACTTTTTCATTTCACTAGCCTAAGTACTTAGATTTAGATGAGTACTCAATTAAAACAGAGATTATACTGTTGTTAATTTCCGAGGTTGGTTCAGTCAGAGCTAGTTCACATTAGGTCGGACCGATAATATTACCGTAGGCTGACTATCGGTTTTGCTGTTCACACTATAAGCTGCCGCCGGTCCGGCCTAATGTAGTAGTACCCAAAGCAGAATGCCTATATTAAATCCAACCCAACAGAAATCGTGGCTGAACGTCCGGTAAATGTGTCGTCGCCGACAATTTTATCGGGTCGCCCTAACGTGAACATCGCTATTGCAATACATTATACCAGTATATACACATCAACTTTGTCTAGGGATACAGGTGTTATTTTCATACAAACGAGGTAACTTTGAAGCCTTGGTTTTCTGCCAGGGATGTACCGTGCTGTAATCTGATGATGGCCATCCAGGGAGTGAATGGAGTAGATTCAGATCGTTATAAACACCCAAGTGATCTGATCAGCATTCTAAAAGATTAATGGGTCAGAGTTCTCAGTTTGTGGATTTCCATACATTTTCATGCTATTTTCGCAGTTTTTTTAAACATGTCCATTACGTTTTTAGAATGCTGGTCAGATCAGTTGGGTATGTATAGCGATCTGAATCTCCTCCATTCACTCCCTGGATAGCCGCCATCAGATCACAGCACAGTACATCCCTGACAGGAAACCAAGGCTTCAAAGTTACCTCGTTTGTATGAAAATAGCACCTGTATCCCTAGACAAAGTTGATGTGTGTACATCGGACACCTTTGTCGTTCCGATAAAACTGTCGGTCTGACCTAATGTGAACCCGCTCATGCTCCCGCTAATTCGAGTAAACATTTGCAGCTAATATTCGCAAAGAAAGGATAAAGCGTAACAAATTGTTACGCTTTATGCTTTTAACATAGTGTTAAGGTTAACGCAAGTACAGCGTCAATAGAATGATGAAGATTAGAGCTTGTTGTGATAATACTGTCACGAAAACCGTGATAATGGTGTTATATCTGATTTTAACAGTCAACAGGACATGCGAATGATTTCGGTATGGCCCCTTTGAGTATGCACAGCCACTTAGCCAAAATAAATCGTGCAAATTAATTTGTATTTTTTTTCTGAAAAACACGTAATTTTATTAACTTTGTTTATTCCAATAACATTTTTATAGAGGCACTCCGATCGATGTTTGTATTTAGGTTTTTAAAAATACTTACTACAAGATACCATTCTAACATTATATAGCCCTTGCTAATCATAATTTTTTACATTTTTAAGAGCATGAAACCCTATCTGGATCTCTCCTACAAAAAATCCATTCAGTGATTTGGAAAACGGTCTATTTTAAAACAATTTATTTTATCTTTCAATTAATTAAATTAAATCATTCCTTGAATCGAAATGCATATAACATGCTGTTTGTTTACCAAACGTTATAAAAATTAAGTGGTAAGTCAACAATTAATTGACACTATTCCATAGAGATGTGGTTCTATGTTCTATATCACAAGTGCCTATAGGCTGTCTTTTCCATAAGGTACCTAGATTTAAGATTCATATTAGGTAGATTAACTATCGCTTTCCTGATTTGTGTATAATACACGAAAACGCTATATTGAGATTGTAATTCTCACATCCGAATGATATTATCGATGCCAATGACGCAAATGAAAACCATTTATCTTTTATCTGACATTGATTGACGTCTTTTTACTACTACATATTCACAAGTCACGACGTACCTTAACATATATCGATTTTTCTCAAGTAAGTTTTTCTATAAAGCATTTTGATCATCACATCTCTACATTGTAAAGATTAGCTTAACACAAATAAAATGAGTGATTGCCACCCTACATTCAAATTAAAAAAGATGAGTTCCTAAGGATTTGTGTTAACTACGAGTATTAATCAAATAATAAAATTAACAAAAGACACTTTTCATTTGCATATTATTTAAAATATAAGTAATACGATGTGATTATAATGGACTTCCACAAACGTCTATTATATTCTGTGCTAACGTTACAAAAGACTGCACAACCGTCAGAAAAATACCGTACCGTCAGATGTATTCTTGGTATTTTGTTGTTATCGATAAAAAAACCGAAGCTACAAAAGACTGCACAAGAGTCAAAACAGTTTTCTTTGTATTTTATGTTGTAATCGATGAGTAGAGTTGCCGGAGCTACAAAAGACTGCACAACAGTTGAAATCAGAATTCTTGGTATTTTATGTGTTTATAGATGAGTAGAGTTGCCGAAGCTACAAAAGACTGCACAAGAGTCAAAATCAGATTTATTGGTATTTTATGTGTTCATAGATGAGTAGAGTTTCCGAAGCTACAAAAGACTGCACAACAGTCAAAATCAGATTTCTTGGTATTTTATGTGTTTAGATGAGTAGAGTTGCCGGAGCTACAAAAGACTGCACAACAGTCAAAATCAGATTTCTTGGTATTTTATGTGTTTATAGATGAGTAGAGTTGCCGGAGCTACGAAAGACTGCACAACAGTCAAAATCTGAATTCTTGGTATTTTATGCGTTTATAGATGAGTAGAGTTGCCGGAGCTACAAAAGACTGCACAACAGTCAAAATCAGATTTCTTGGTATTTTATGTGTTTATAGATGAGTAGAGTTGCCGGAGCTACAAATGACTGCACAACAGTCAAAATCAGAATTCTTGGTATTTTATGTGTTTATAGATGAGTAGAGTTGCCGGAGCTACAAAAGACTGCACAACAGTCAAAATCAGATTTCTTGGTATTTTATGTGTTTATAGATGAGTAGAGTTGCCGGAGCTACAAAAGACTGCACAAGAGTCAAGATTTGTATTCTTGTGTCTGTAGTAAAAGTTTCCTTTAACCGTATTTGTTTCTCACCTTGCAGTACATGAGCCATTCATAATCAAATTCATAATAAATAATAATAGGTAGTATTTAATCGGGTAACAATAAATTCCCATATTGGGTATCAAAAATACTGAACACAGCGTATACTAAGTGGGCGACGGAGCGAGCGCGACTACAGATATTGAAAATTGGTGACTTTAATATACAAATTGAGTAACTAGATATTTAGAACGGGCGACCAAATCATTATTTGGGCGACAACCTTAGGGCACAAAAAACATTTAAAATTTGGCATATATTTTATTTATAAAAAAGGTGACTATTATCCTAATCGAGATGACAAAAAACAAACAAACAAACAAGAAAGCAACCTAATAAAAACCTGTTAAAATACCATGTTGGGTAGCTTAAATCAGTTATATAGTTACCTTCTTGGTATAATAGTTGCCCACTCAGTATTTTAGTCACCCATTTAGATTATTTGTCACCCACATGTAGTCGCCCGTTTTAAGAATTTTTATAATCCACTGTTTGTCGGTCATTTAGTTATTTTGTCGCCCAAAAAATAAATTGCTGCCCGGTTTAGTATTTAAGTATCCCATTAACAGTCGCCTTTAATTATTTCCAGTCACCCAATTAATTAATTCCCAATAATAATTAACAAAATAAAGGCTAACAAAGAGACAATATGATATCAAAATATTATCTTTAGTTTCCAAGACAAACCAATAATTAGACATAAAGGACGTAAAGTACTTGCTAAATGCCATCAAACAGAATGTGTACCATTCATATTACAACAATAATTAGAAACAATGATTGTGTATTGACATGTATGAATGCGCCATTACGAGAACAATTTTAATTGAATGTGCAAATTATTTCAAAATGCAAGAACAAATACATTGTTAGAACAACAATTAATTTAATGACTGTTTATTTCAGTATGCAATTGTTTTACTATAGTTCCAACTACTCACGTGCTTTTGGGGGCAATGGGAACGTAGATCGTTCGTAAACACAAATTCTTTTTTTCTTTTGACTTTTGTGTCACTTTGTTTAAAAATGTAAGCTGTTTGTTTTGTAATGACATGAGATTAAAAAATGCTTATCCAAAATTTTTTTGCTAAGTATATTCACAAGACTTAGCTGGTGTCATTCACTTTTATCAAGTTGCATCGATCTTATTTAAATACGGTGTAGGATTGTGAGTATTGTCATGTCAATACCACAGAAAATTTTGGTTTATTTTGTTTATAACATCGATTAATATATTTTTGACGAAAAACATCGAAATGCATGTCGTTAGAATAGATTGTTTGGCGAAAAGACGTTGTTTTGATATACGTTTTCGATATTATTTATTAGTATTTGTATGAAAACTATTGGACGTACAAAAACAACTGTGAATTTTGCTTGACGTCGCATTGCAAAGGGGCACCGAACTACCTAAGACAAAGAAAATATACGCGACTTGAATTAACGAGGTCCCATTAATCTAGTTACCGATAGCCGGACTATTAACTCCAAAGGGATTCTAACATAATAAGCAGAATTTTCTGATTTCTGAATAACCTTTTCCTAACTTTTTTATTCTGTGTATATGCAGATTTTATTAGTATAATTCAGTTAATAATTTGTGTAACTTCGTTTCAAAAATCTCAGGTACATAGTACCTGTGTCCAAGCAGTGGGGATATTAAAAGTGGCTGATGGTGTGATGATATTGAAATTTAAATAAAATCCGTCACCACTAGTAAAGTATGTAATTAAAATTTGTGTGTATAATAATTGATCATTATTTCTAACGGGACTTGCTTTTAAGGACTTGCCTTAGAGTAGGTGTCATCGTCCTTTACATTTAATTAAGAACCATAACAATACGTCATAGGCGGGTGAGTAACGAGACTAATCGCAGGCGCGTGGCGCTCACGCACGCTAATGATTGGTAGCTCGTGGTCGCCTCCTCGTGAGCGATCATGTGATTGTGATGAGTCCACTTAAGCGAATAAACAGTCCACTGGTGACCACCGCCACTGTCAACATTGGGACGTGTACGTAACCAATTAATGGATGCAGGCGGTGACACTGATGGGACATATTATCGCTGTGATTTTTTTCTGAAAAAGTGACGAAAATTTACCAACCTTTTAGTCATCGATTGCCTTACTAGATTATGCAAAAAGTTAAAGTGCTCTAAGTCGCCTTGCCAATAAAACTATTACATACACTATTCTATACTATGCAAAAACAAACAATACCAAAAAAACAATTTATTTTTTAACTCCAAAACAGGGTTGATATAAGTTTGACATGTGACTGTCTGATGAATGCGGTTTTTTTATTTAAAAGCTTGTGTGACCAAGGTGGTTCTTAGCTAAGTATAATTTGAAAATCATTGCATTGGTTTAGGTTAGGAGCTACTATGCCTTTACAGGCTTATCATCTTTCACAGGACATATTAATGGAATTTGGTGTATTGTTACGTCTCGGTGGTATTTCCAAGACATGCAAATCTTCAACTGATGCTACAGCATCAGGTAGTCTGCGGGATATCCAACCCCTCAGCAAATTACCGCAGATATCGAGTGTTTGGGTTCATTAAAAAACTATGATGAGGCTCTGTGGTGGAAAATGTACCTTTCAGCGGATCTACTAGTAATTTATAAAGTATGAAATAAAGATTTAAAAAAAATATTCCTGACACAAAAAACCCTAAAAAGTAAAAAAAGGGTTGGTTGGCTTTTCTACTTTAATATTTTTATTTAGTAATATTTTAAGCTGGTCGTCGCGTCGGGGTACCGCAAAAATACCCAGATTTAACAGCGACCAGCGACAGTAATGAAAATACTACTTTTCTACGACCCTATGATCAAAATAATACAAATATGAAAGTAGAAACGCCAACCAACACATTTTCTTTTTAATTTTTAGAGGTTTTTGTGTCAGGGATATTTTTTTTTTATTTAATTTTTGAACGAATAATAAGGAATCTTACTGCTTAAGACCTAGCAATAATAAAAGGCTTTGCTTTAGTTACATAAAAGAACCTCGCTTATTATTTTATGTAACGTTACTGCATCTGTCTACTATAATTAATTACCGACTGCTGACTGGATAAGTAAGGCATGACGCATTGATGAAATACCTAGTTGAAGTGGTGGTAATGAAATTAATAATAACTCAAGGTTTGTTTGCATTGTAAAGCAATCCTTTTTCTTTTATTTGTTTTCAGTTTCATTGTGATTTCAACTAAGAACTTAACTAGTGTATTTGTTTTATAAGATGTCTCGAAACAAGTAGAAAAATTGGAATTGAATAAGGCGCTTTAGTGATCGAAACTGGCGCCGCGGAATTTTTTATTTAATATTGTAATTCTAATACACAATTTTAATAAAACTTCTCGTGAAATTTTTAGAACCCAGTGTTATTATTTTTAGACGGTACCTATCATTACATTCCCTCGTAGTTACTGCTAGAAGTAGATAGCAAAACTGCTAAAAGTGGCCGTTTTTGACACATTTGCTATCTACTTCTACGAATGACTACGAGGGAATGTAGTGATACCTTCTAAAAATACTAGACTATGAGCCCTCAAAATTCCACGAAAAGATTTATTAAAATCCTTTTCTATTAACAATTTATTAAATGAAAACCTCTGTGGGCGCCACTTTCGCTCAGGGAATCGCCTCGGAAAATTTAAATCTTTTATAGTAGGTAGGTAGTTACTATACGAATATCCAGCATCAGGTACTAATTTTTTAAATGTTTTAAACATAATTGTCGTTCTAAAATAAGCAAAGCAATATTCAATTAGATCTGTAATTATCTGATAATTATTATAAATCTGTAATTATTATTATGCTTATAAATATTATTGAGGTTACTTTCTTAAACAAACTAATTTTGTTTTGTATGTAAATTCCTATAACTTAGCATGATATTACGGATATCACTGAAAAGTGAATCTGGCTTTCTTTCATCACTAGGACAATTTTTGTCTTTTAGACTATACTTGGGAAATAACTATGAATTTTTTTTTTTTTTTTTGAAGTGAAAACTTCTTTAGCGGCGTTGTACGCTTTTTTGTAATGGGGAAAAAATGTTAAACTCGCGTCATTAAGAATCACGTGGCTGATCGAAAATGCGTAAGACGGATGTGACGGATGGAGAGTAGACAGCTGGCGGCGAAAGTATCCCCCTCTCTTTCTACGGGGCGCGTTGAAAATGGCGGCGCGTCATTTTAAGACGTAAATACTTGTCACCAGCAACGCGCTAATTTTGAAAATGGAACTAATAGCAGCCATCTCTTCGGTGAAATCATAGACTTATTTATACTCTGTGACTATAAGTTTAAATCGTAGAATGCGTGCATGTAGAAATTTAAAAGGCTACTGGCGCGAAATCTTTAGATTTTTTCTCTAATTACAAACTGATTGAATTGTGTGACTGTTTAGTAATAGGAAAGAAATAATTTTAACCCTTTGCCGCTAATTTCAAAATATCAAAAATGCACAACGTTAATATTCAAGTTTTCACTTCTGCCGGCACTCCCGGAGTTCAACCCGATTTTTTTAAAGATTTTTTATGAATACAAACGTTATTTCTTAATTTATGTCCAGAGAAACATTTTCAAAATTTTAAGCATTTCATCCTTACTAATATTATAAATGCGAAAGTCCGTTTGTTTGTTTATTTGTTTGTTTGTTTGTTACGCCTTCACGTCTTAACTACTGAACCGATCATCATGAAATTTTGCATACACGTGGTCAAGGGTACAGAGAAGGACATAGGGTACCATTCATCCCGAAAAATAAGTTTTGTTCCCTAGGGATAGCAAAAAAACTTTCCACGCAGACGAAGTCGCGGGCGGCCGCTAGTATATTATGTATCTCATGCACATGCACACAAACGCTGCCTTTCAACTCGTCCTCATGCGCCGGTCGCCACACAATCGCTAGGCGCGGTCTGTTGCGCGCGTATGCGCCATGCGTGGTACTGTCTGCATTTCTTTTATAACACTAAAAAAATTTAAATCATTACGTAGCAATATTTTTTTATGTTTCTTGTTTTGATGTTACCAGCAATCAGTATAATCTGGTATTGTATACAATGCCTGAAACGTTCAGGAATGAAACATTATTTATTTTATTTATTATTTCGGCACTTTAGGCATTATATTACTTACCAACACAGAAAATCCACTTACATAAAATCGTCACAATATTTTCGTCTTTATAGTTCTATCGAAGTCTTGGTCCGAAGCCCCTAATTAAGTAGCCTTTGTTCGCTTTAGGAAATATTTTCGTTTTACGTCAGATTCGCTTTACGGTAGATTCGCTATACGACAGAAATACAGTCAACTCGATATAGTACCTATGAATGATGAAAATAGCAACTTTTTGGCTTTCCTTTTTATTTTGTACTAGCTTCTGCCCGCGACTTCGTCCGCGTGGATGTTAGAGAAAATCCTTAGAGAACCTTCAACCGGGATCTGACCAGTCATTTTTCCCATCCGTTCCCGTCCCTTTCCTGTCCCGTTCTCGTACCCCTTCCGTTCTCGTTCCCGTTCCCGTACCGTTCTCGTCCCGTTCCGTTCCCGATTCATTCCCGATACGTTCCCGTTTCATTCCCGTTCCGTTCCCATTCCGTTCCCATTCCGTTCTTGTTCCCGTTCCCGTTCCCGTCCAATCCCGTTCCGTCCCCGTCCCCGTCCCCGTCCCCGTCCCCGTCCCCGTCCCCGTCCCGTCCCCGTTCCCGGTCCCTTTCCGGTTTCCATTCCCGTTCCCGCCCCGTCCCATTCCCGTTCCCGTCCGGTTCCGTTCCCGTTCCGTTCCGTTCCCGATCCTTTCCCCTTAGTTCCCGTCCCGTTTTCGTTCCCGTTCCGTTCCTGTATCGTTCCCGTTTCGTTTACGCTTCTTTCCCGTTTCGTTCCCGTTCCATTCCCATTCCGTTCCATCCCTTTCCATTCCCAATTCATTCCCGTTCACGTCCCGTTCCCGTCCCGTACTCCTTCCGTTCCTTTTCCCGGTACCATTCCCGTCCTGTTCCTGTCCCTTTCTCTTTCCCGTTCCTTTCCCGTTTCGTTCCCGTTCCGTCCCCGTTCCCATTCCGTTCCCTTTCCGTTCCCGTTTCATTCCCGTTCCCTTCCCGTTCCGTTTCCGTTCCAGCCCGTTCCGTTCCCGTCCCGTTCTCGTCCTGTTCCCGTTCCCGTTTCTGTTCCTGTGCCCGTGCCTGTTCTCGTTCTCGTTACCTGGATGTGCATGTCCAGGTACAGGTCCATGATGTGTCATGTCCACCGTGTTGGACTTCAAAATAAATGTCATTTTCGCAATCACCATCCCATGAAACATCAAGAACGACATCCACATCGATTTTCATGTTTACTTACTCCATTTACACCCTAAGGGATAATTTTCAAAATAACAAAATATGTGTTTGCCTATTTATTTTTAGACATGCTTCTTCGAATTTTAAAGTTGTAATGTCTATTTTATATTCTTTTTCCATACATTTGAACCTCATTTTCACCCCTTTAGGGGTTAAATCATGTCCACCGTGTTGGACTTCAAAATAAATGTCATTTTCGCAATCACCATCCCATAAAACCTCAAGAACGACCTCCACATCGATTTTCATGTTTACTCACCCCATTTACCCCCTAAGGGGTTGATTTTCAAAATCACAAAATATATGTTTGCTTATTTATTTTTAGATGTGCTCCTACGAAGTTTAAAGTTGTAATGGCCATTTAATATTTTTTCCATACAAAATTTGAACCCCATTTTCACCCCTTGAGGGTTAAATCATGTCCACCGTGTTGGACTTCAAAATAAATGTCATTTTTGCAATCGTCATCCCAGAAAACCCCAATAACGACATCCGTATCTATTTTTAGGTTTACTCACCCCATTTACCCCCTAAAGGGTTTATTTTCAAAATCACAAAATATATGTTTGCTTATTTATTTTTAGACGTGCTCCTACGAAGTTTAAAGTTGTAATATCCATTTAATATTATTTTTCCATACAAAATTTGAACCCCATTTTCACCCCTTGAGGGGTCAAATCATGTCCACCGTGTTGGACTTCAAAATAAATGTCATTTTTGCAATCGTCGTCCCAGAAAACCCCAATAACGACATCCATATCAATTTTTAGGTTTATTTACCCCTTTTCACCCCCATTTCATCACCGTAGGGGTTGAAATACTAACAATAACAATAAACGTTGCGTTAGATTTCCATCCATAAGCCTAAATCATATATTTAGCAATTTTGACTTCGAAAATAAAGGATTTTCTTCATTACACAACTTCATCCCCCTTTTGACCCCTTCGGGGGTAGAATTTTGAAAAACACTGAGACCCGTATTTATTAATTTTCAATCGTCAGCCTAAACACAAAATTTGAAGATCCTAGCTTCAAAACTGAGGGACTTTCATACAAATTTTTACTCCCCTATATCATCCCCTTAGGGATAGAATTTTCAAAAATCCTTCCTTAGTGGATGCCAACACTGTATAAGGTATCTGTGTGCAAAATTTCAAGTCTCTAGGTCCAGCGGTTTGGGCTGTGCGTTGATAGATCAGTCAGTCAGTCAGTCAGTCAGTCAGTCAGTCATTCAGTTTACGATTTTATATATTAAGATATAAGAACAGATTCTTTCTTATAACGCAAATCCATGACCTGCCGCAATGAATAGCGGCTGATTTCTTTGACACAGAAGTCTTTTCCAATTGTTGTTTAGAAAATAGAGTTTCATTTTATTGCCTTCCATAGGAACTATTCCGTAATTGCCTATTAATCTTTACTCGCAAGTACCTGCCTATAAAACATTTACGAGAAATTACCACATAGCACAGATTAATTGCAAGATTGCATAATTAATTTGTCTTTACAAGATGTTCTAAAAGCAACACTATTATTGATTTTAATTATTTAAATAATTGTAATTATCTAAAAGTACTGAACCGATTTCCAAATTTAAAAAAACGGGACCAACTTGGGAGTTTCGAATGTAATGACGTTTGAATCATTTCAATCGGTGTAGCCGTCTTCGAGTAATCGCTGGACATAAAAAAAAACAAATATAGAGACGAACAGAGAACCTCCTCCTTTTTTGAAGTCGGTAAAAATAAACAGGTACATGGTGTAAATCCCGACATAGTTTATTCTAATAACGTCACTAACCATGAAAACCATAACAAAAAAATAATCCAAAAATGTTCTCATCTCACTGCAAATTAATTACAGATATCAATCTAATGTTAAACGTTATTGTTTACATTCGCATTAATTTATCATTGATAAATGTTGTGTTAAATGTGTGTCATAGCTTTAGAAAGATTGACTACTTAGGTGAATATCCGAATACAAGGTAAACTTTTGTTTTAACGAAAAGAACTTAGCCGTTAAGTGTTGTAAGAGGCTTTCATGCTGAAATTCAGTATCATTGAGGCAGTAGCCAACGAGTTATTAGGAGAGACGCGCGCGCGGTATTTACCTCTCAGAAGTGACACATAAAGTTATTGCTGGCGAACAGTTTAAATTTATTTCCCAACTTTTATGAAAAAAGTCTAAAATAAATATTGTGCTGGTAACTATACCCTTTACATACGTAATATACTATTTTAGTGGCTAAGTGAGCTGTAGACCATTACTTACATTGTTAATAATGAAAAAAAAACAAAAATTATAACTAAGTACGGTTCCATGAAAAATCATGTTAAAGATTTTATTCTCTTAAACACTTTCTTTTTCTTATAGATGTGTTAAAAATTGATATGTGTAATTTTCAAAATAATATTTTTATAGTTACATTTTATTATATTTTATAAATGAAAAATACCCAGTTAAATAATAGTTAGGTATTTGTAAAATGTTTGTTAAGTGGATAAACTGCGTCTTCAGGGTACAATTCTCTATGTTAAGTTCTTAGTCCCATTAGAAAAAATTGCTGAAGTTATAAAAAGTCGTACTTGTATTAAACTACTTAAAAAAATAGTACTTGTATTTACCTTTTCTTTTTAGGGTTCCGTACCAAAATGGTAAAAAAGGAACCCTTATGGTGTGACTCAGTCTGTCTGTCTGTCTGTCTGTCACAGCTAGATATCTCGAGAACTACTAACGGTATCAACGTGAAATTTGGAATAGTTTAAAATGACATTTGCCCAACTATTTTGCAAATAAGAAAGAAATAAAAAAAATATTTTTTTTACAACAGGGACTGAAAAGGGGTTTTAAAAATTTGAAGTGAGGTGACTAGGGCGTGTGGGGTATCATAAAAAAGAGCGCTGTTTGCAAATTTTAAAACATTTTTTCTTTTTTCTTAGGCCGCATAGTTTTAGACTGTAATAGTAGTTTATGTAAAGATTACAGGAAAAATAAAACGATGTCTCAATATTAACACACTTTTTTAGAAATTAAAAATACAAAAATTCTTTAGTTTCACTACCAGTCAACAGATGGCGCTGTCCTAAGAATGCTAACCTAAGAAAAAAAATAGTTCCACTATCGGTCAAGAGATGGCGCAACCTAATACTACAATAATAAATTGGTGGCTGGTTCTTATACAATTACCTACTATTTGCCGTACGAATAAACGAAGAATAAGTTCCTACTTAGTAATATAAACAGTTTGCAATGTGGAGTGGCTGAAACGTTTTTCAGTCACCATAAGCAGCTGTGGTTAAGATTTGTAAATTAACTGTCCTCCTGTTCGCCCTTCCACCTATCTGCCGTTTATCCTACTTTTTTAAAGACTGTACTAAAGTAACATATCCAAATATATTTATGATTGTACGGAACCCTCGGTGCGCGAGTCCGACTCGCTCTTGACCGGTTTTTTTCTCTTAGTAAAAAGGAAACAGTCGAATATCGTTTACTTTCCCTGTGGTTACGCAGACCTAACTTTCAAGAGTGCACCCAATGCTATGAAAAAGCTTTAGCACTTAGAGTATTCTATATTTTAAACAAATTAAACCTTTGCTTTTCCAGGTCCGCAAAACAAGTGTACGAATGACTGCAATAAAGGAATACCCCTTTGACCTGAGCGACCTGGAGAGCAAAGGCGAGGAGAAGAGGAAAACCTCTGGGTTGTCAGCAGCGGCGGCCGACTCCGCCGCCCGCGCACCCACACCCGACGGCAAGAGGAAGGTGTCCATCATGGCCGACGAGTCCAGTAAAGACAGGGAAAACCTGCCCTCCGAAAGGTAAGGGTCAAGAAATATTCCTACGTAATAATTAATTCAACCCCTTTGACCTGAGCTACCTGGAGAGCAAAGGCGAGGAGAAGAGGAAAACCTCTGGGTTGTCAGCAGCGATTACCGACTCCACCACTCGTGTTCGTGCACCTACCCCCGACGGCCAGAGGAAGGTGTCCATCATGGCTGACGGCTCCAGTAAAGACAGGGAATACCTGCCCTCTGAAAAGTAAGGGTCAAGAAATACTCCGACATAATAATTAATCAACCCCTTTGACCTGAGCTACCTGGAGAGCAAAGGCGAGGAGAAGAGGAAAACCTCTGGGTTGTCAGCAGCGATTGCCGACTCCACCGCCCGCGCACCCACCCCCGACGGCAAGAGGAAGGTGTCCATTATGGCCGACGTGTCCAGTAAAGACAGGGAAAACCTGCCCTCCAAATGGTAAGGATCAAGAAATATTCCTACATAATAATTAATTCAACCCCTTTGACCTGAGCTACCTGGAGAGCAAAGGCGAGGAGAAGAGGAAAACCTCTGGGTTTTCAGTGGCGGCTGACTCCACCGCCCGCGCACCTACCCCCAACGGCAAGAGGAAGGTGTCCATCATGGCCGACGAATCCAATAAAGACAGGGAAAACCTGCCCTCCGAAAGGTAAGGGTCACGAAATATTCCTACATAATAATTAATTCAACCCCTTTGACCTGAGCTACCTGGAGAGCGAAGGCGAGGCGAAGAGGAAAACCTCTGGGTTGTCAGCAGCGATTGCCGACTCCACCGCTCGTGCACCCACCCCCGACGGCAAGAGGAAGGTGTCCATCATGGCCGACGAATCCCCCTTCAAAAAAACCTGCCCGTTTCAGAAAAGGTAAGGGTAAAGAAATACTCTGACATAATAATTAATTCAACCCCTTTCACCTGAGCTACCTGGAGAGCAAAGCCGAGGAGAAAAGGGAAACCTCTGGGTTGTCAGCAGCGATTGCCGACTCCACCGCTCGTGCACCCACCCCCGACGGCAAGAGGAAGCTAGGTGTCCATCATGGCCGACGATTCCAGTAAAGACAGGGAAAACCTGCCCTCTGGAAGGTAAGGGTCAAGAAATACTCTAACAATAATTAATTCAATCAAAAGTTACGATATCGTACCCCTAGCACGAACATCTATTGAGATTCCTCTATCCTCGATCTTTTCCTATCCAATCTATCTTCTCTTCCTCTCTCAAAACCTTTTCCCTAACCCCGTTGTGGCACCCGAGGGCAACAAGCCTCACCAAGGGATGAGCCCGAAGGTGCCGTAACACATCCCTTATAATTCCTTTTCACTTCCCTTTCCCAGTTAAATCCAATTTTAAATTACCCAATCCATCCATCTATCGAGAAAAAAAATGCGCGTTATCTACTCGATGGAGTAATTTTATCTATGGAAAAATTCATTTCGCTTTTCGGCGATAGGTGGCTCTGTTAAAATTTTCCATAAAAATTACTCTATTGAGTGTTTTTACGCGCGTTATTTTTTTCGATAGCGTACTTCCTACATGTCGTCGCAGTGTTTGATGAATGTGTTAAATAAGGGAAAACCGGAAAGACAGATATTGAAAAACACACCGAAACTGTTTATCAACAAAACTCTTTTGTAGGTACCTATTTTTATTTGTTTATACTACTTACTAATATATTTTAATCATCTTTGGAATTATGATATTAAATATTTTGGAAAAATAACAACCTCCGAAAAAATTTTTGGTTAAAATAATCATATTTTTTTATTAATTAGAGTAGATAATCCGTTTTGCATCCGGCTATTATTTATTTATATATGTTACGGCTGATACCCGAAGTGCGGCTAAACCTAGTTTTAGCCGGCTAAAACTAGGTGTAACCGATAGCTGTTGGCTAAAACTAGGTGTAGCCGATATGCTCGCGGCTAATACTAAGTGTAGCCGGCTAAAACTAGATGTAGCATGGGGTATTAAGAAAATTATTTCTGTTGTCTGTTAAAAAAAATACCTCGAAATTTAAGGCTCACGCTACGCCGCGCTTCGCGCTCGCCTTAGATTTCTAACCTATATTCGGGACCTACAGGAGTAAAGCAGATCGGTTCACCTAGTTTTAGCCAACAGCTATCGGCTACACCTAGTTTTAGCCGGCTAAAACTAGGTTTAGCCGCACTTCGGGTATTAGCCGTAACATATATACACTTTTAAACTTTCGCGTTGCATTGTACTGTTGCACATAATATTATTTATTTGAAAATCGCTATCACTATACTTTACCAATATAAACATGCCCAGTTACTTTGCGTTTTAGTCATTCTGCAAGTTAGCCATTCTGCATTTTAGACATTTTGCGTTTTAGTCATTCTGTAAGTTAGTCATTCTGCGTTTTGGTCATTTTGCCCTCTTAGTCTATTTGCTTTTTAGGCAATGTGATCAGAAATGCTTTAGACATTGTATTGTTTAAGTAAAACCGGATACCCATTTACTTACTTAAACACTCGACAGTAAGAATACTCGGTACTATATTATCATTCTTTCCGACCTTCCCCTACATCCTAAACTTCTCTGCTCAAGACTTTTTGTAATGCAATGTATCGTTATTCACACTCGGTAAATTCAGTTCATCAGGCGTATACGACACAGTAACATCTGAAAATATGTATACAGACATGACAACTACAACAAGGTGACAAAGTTCTGTGAACCTTGTCACTTTGTTGTAGTTGTCATGGCATTGATTTCTTTTCTAAAAAGTCCATAGCTTTAGAATGACAAGGTGCTAAACGTAAACTGTACATATTTAAAGACGAGACTGTACTAGGTCTTATCTATTTAATTTTTATCTTTCTTATTGTAGGTACTTAGTTTGCAATTCTAAAATATGATTTACTTCTCATCATAGTATGAAGTATAATAATATTATATTCGGTAGTTGTTAAATTGCTAACAACGAACCTATAGGCGCTGTCGTTGAAATCTTTTATACGGAAAACTTGCACAGTAATTTTTTTTTACGTTGAATATACAATAATTGACTTGTTCAATTTGATTTTTTCCGGATTCGTCATGTTCCTGACTCGTCGTGTTCCAGATTCGCCGAATTCCAGATTCACCGATTTCCTGATTCGTCGTAATACGTACAATCGATAACACTGGCGCTGTACCATTTCTAGGTTTAAAATTGCTTTCACGCCGTACCATCACGATGCGCATGTCAGAAATGGTCTCACAATAAAATAAACTACTTAAATGGACAAATTATCATTAAAGTAAGTGTCATTTTTGTATTTGTTTTTTTTTATTACGAAGATGATTTAGATCAACTAATATTTAAACTAAAATGTAATGTATATCATGCTGTTTTTGTATCTTATAATTAAATAAATACATTAAAAATAAATTACAAAAATATGTCATTGACTGTATTCCGACGAATCTGGAATACGTCCAATCTGGAATACGGCGAATCTGGAACATGACGAAAAGTGCCTTATTGATTTGAAATTAGTCATCTGCGATGACCAAAAAAAGTCATGTCACAGATTAAAGAAAAATCTGATGTGAAGGAAGACCAGTAAAAAAGCTTCGTACAGCGTGTCCTAAAGATGATCTTTAACTCACATCCCAAGACCCCAACATGTCAGTTCGCACACCAGCAGGCGCCGCTAGTGCGCCAGTTATTTCCCGAACTGTTTTTAACCTACTTCAAAAATTTAAAAGGAGGAGGTTATCTATTCGTCGCGTATTTTATTTATATTTTTCGTTTTCATTGAAAACGTGAGCCTTGAAAAGATAACTGAGAGATTGAATTAAAATCATGCCCACTTTAATGACTTTTCTACCAATGAGTAAGTCTATACACCATTCTGAAATGTAAATTGCAAAAATTTTCGCATAAATGAAAATATTTTCTTACATTGCGTGTGAAATCTAAGGCTGCTATCAGACGAACCGCACTGCGGTCGGTTGAGTTATGCTGTCGATTCCACACCACTACAGAGAACCGCGTGAAGTTGAAGCACAACTGCATGCAGTTGAATGTATCAACTGAATGCAGTTGATTATGCGGACTACTCACAGTTGCGGCCATAGACTAATATTATATTGCGGCGTAGCACTCATCCTAATGCAATGGGCTGAACCCTTGGATGAATTAACCACTTCGTCCAAGGCTGAACCATGGCTTAACAAAAAAATCTTTTAATATTTTCTTTTCTTCTGAATTAAAGGAATGGACAATATCGGCAAATGTACTCTTATCCTGTAGATTGCCTAATGTAAGCTTTAGTTATATAACTACTAACGGCCGCCCGCGACTTTGTCTGCGTGGAAAGTTATTTTGCTATCCCTCGGGAACTATACGTTTTTTCGGGATGAAAGATACCCTATGTCCTTCTCTGTACCCCTGATAACCCCTGGGAATACGTGTATTTCATGATGATCGGTTCAATAGTTAAGACGTGAAGGCGTAACAAACAAACAAACAAACGGACTTTCGCATTTATAATATTAGTAAGGATGCCAAGTTTCAAATAGAATTGGAAGTCTTACGTAGGTACTAATGCTATCTATGACACAAAATCGTGATCAATTGACTTGTTCTTGTTGTATTATTGAGCATTAACATTTTAATAGAAGAGGAAACTGAATTAATTCAATGATAAGTTTGCTGCAACGCCAATATTACGATAGCACCAACACTAACAATTTGATTTATTGTTACCGTGACACACATGCATGCGTGTGATCAACTGATCAGTAATCGGGTATCATAAATATTGTCCTCTGCTATGAAGATTATAATCTGACGTAAGGTGATACTTTTTAGGGTTGCGTACCAAAATGGTAAGAAAGGAACCCTTATGGTGTGACTCAGTCTGTCTGTATGTCTGTCACAGCTGGATATCTCGAGAACTACTAATGGTATCAACTTGAAATTTGGAATAGTTTAAGATGACATTTGTCCAACTATTTCGCGAATAAGAAATAAATAAAAAAATAAATATCTTTTTTACAACAGGGACTGAAAAGGGGTCTTAAAAAGTGGGGCAACTAGGGCATGTGGGGTATCATATGAAAGAGCGCCGTTTGCACGTTTTTAAACATTTTTTTTTTAGGCCGCATAGTTTTCGACTTATGGTGAAAATTTAAAAAAAAAATACCGTTCCCCCTCCCTTATCTCCGAAGTTTGCAGAGAGAAAAATCTGAAATAATTCTATGTGATAGTAGTTTATGAAAAGATTACAGGAAAAATAAAACGATGTCTCAATATAACACACTTTTTAAGAAATTCAAAAAACAATCAAATTTTTTTTAGTTTTACTACCAGTCAACAGATGGCGCTGTCCTAAGCATGCTAACCTAAGGAAAAATATAGTTCCACTATCGGTCAAGAGATGGCGCAACCTAACACTACAATAATAAATTGGTGGCTGGTTCTAAAATAATTACCTACTATTTGCCGTACGAATAAACGAAGAATAAGTTCCTACTTAGTAATATAAACAGTTTGCAATGTGGAGTGGCTGAAACATTTTTCAGTCACCATAAGCAGCTGTGGTTAAGATTTGTAAATTAACTGTCCGCCTGTTCGCCCTTCCAACTGTCTGCCATTTATCCTACTTTTTTAAAGACTGTACTAAAGTAACATATCCAAATATATTTATGATTGTACGGAACCCTCGGTGCGCGAGTCCGACTCGCTCTTGACCGGTTTTTTATTTATTAACACCTACATTCATTCAGAATAGAATAAAAAAATAACCGATTAAACGCAGCATTTGTTCGATTGGAAGTCGAAGACGCTTAGGTACTATTATATAATCTGTGGTCAGTACTAAATGAAAGTGAAAATAAAATATCATCATCATTATATCAGCCGCACGACACCCACTGCTGGGTATAGGCCTGCCCTAAGGATCTCCACGACGATCACTCATGCGCTTCCCACATCCAGTGGCTTCAGGCAACCTTCACCAGATCGTCGGTCCACCTTGTCGAGGGCTTACCCACGGAGCGTCGTCCGGTGCGCGGTCGCCATTCCAGAACCTTTCCGCCCCAACGGCCATCAGTTCTTCTCGCTTTGTGTCCTGCTCATTGCCATTTCAGCTGAGCAATCCTTCGAGCGATGTCAGTCACTTTTGTTCTCCTGAGTATCTCTTCGTTTCTGATTCGATCACGCAGGGAAATCCCGAGCATGGCTCTCTCCGTTGCACGCTGGGTGACCTTGAGCCTCCTTATGAGACCCATAGATAACGACCACGTTTCACTGCCGTAAGTCATCACTGGCAACACACACTGTTCATAGACTTTCGTCTTGAGACACTGAGGTAAGGCGGACGCGAAGATTTTTCGAAGCTTCCCGAACGCTGCCCACCCGAGTTGGATTCGACGAGAGATCTCTTTCTCGAAGTTGGGCTTACCTAACTGGACTGCCTGTCCTAGGTATACGTAATGGTCAACAACTTCAAGTGTAGTGTTCCCAACATGAACTGAAGAGGGTACAACGTACGTACGATTTTTCAGTTTTTGTTTATTAATAAATTCATTAATCAACTGTATATATAATATGTCCAAATATTTATTTATTTAATTAATTGGTATATTTCCAAGATGTCAGGTTGTAATGTAAAAAATGCAAGTCTTATAACCACTGAAGAGACGGAAATAACAAATATTTACATCAACTTCCTTGTGTAGAAATAGGCATATGCATAATACATACTTATGGCTATTGAAACAACAATTAATATACCGTGTAACAAACAACAAAATAACAGATTTGAACATTGTTCATTTGTTTTGTTTGAGTAAACTAATTAATATTTTTAATACAGTCATATAAAACGAAAACAAAGTAGCTGTTATAGTAAGATGCTTAATCAATCACTGTAACTCTTGTAAACTGGATGTAAATTAATTTTGATTGAACTCATTGCAAAGATTATATTTAAGTATGCCACCGATAATAGTTTCTAATTACTTAAACCGTAGGTAACCTTACGCTAAGGAGTGCACTTCAACATAAGTAATGCGCAATTATTTTCGGACACCACCTTTTAATAGGATCCCTTTCACTGTAACTATAGTCATAGTAGTTTGTACTCTTCTCACGTGACTAATATTTGTGAAAGGCAAAGTTGGTATCCAACTAAGAGTGATCTATCTTATATCTGTAAGTACCTCGTAGTGCCTTCAAAGGCTAGGTCACGATGTGTGGTCGTCAGTTATAAATATATCTACCTACTTACAGCATCACATAAACAAGGGTATCGCAATGTCACAAATTGTATAGACTACAGTCACGTGCTTTCTATTTAGGGTAACGGAAAAAAATGTTGTATTTACCTCTAGCAACACTCGGTTACTGTTGTGTTTGAATGGAACTCTATTCACATAAATAGTAACCGTAAAGTGACCAGATTTTATTGATAAATGTATGATACTCTGATGATTAATGAATGAATGATTGATACAAAAAACGCCAGTAAAAATATAGTTTACGGTTATGAAATAACTACTATGCAAGCAAAAGACATAATAAATAAGAATGATTTCAAACATAGAAAGCTTTGTAAACAAAAAAAGTGACTTAACATCATGGCCACCACAATCACTTCCCTCCAAACCACGAATTTCATCAATCTCACCTCACGTTCCGAGTTTTTATAAGTTTTTTTTTACAATTTCATTGAAAGTCACAAGAACGCCTGCCCGTAGCATTTACGCAACATGTACCTACTAGTAGATACATATTTACAGTTTTGCGTACATTAATAAAAAAAAGAAGAATGTTGTTAAAGAAAAAAAAATTTTTTGTCCGGTATAAGTTTTTATAGAAAATAATAAATTCGTTTCAAATGGAGCAGACTTGCCTAAAATCCACTTTAGTATTATTTTAACGTTATAGTTAGTCTGTCTTATTCTTTTCGTTATTCAGTAATTTATGATCTCCTTTTATCTTTGTTTCCTAATCAACTCGCGAATTTTTAATTAGTTCCGACAGCCAAAAGTGATATTTTTTAAAAGTGGACCATGATTAGAGTCTGCGGTCATACTACGAGTACCTTGGTAGCTCAATAGAATAGGCTATTTGACTAATTTTGGAAAACCATTTTAAATTATTCCTTGTTACGTAATAAGCGCACCACATTGATATTTCAAGAAAAATCAATGTATTTCATTAAAAAAAACAGTGTTAAAGTTTAAAATTTTAAAACCGCGCCAAAAACGCAATGGCGCTGGACACGTGACTTGTTGACGTCACTAGCCTGTAAACAATGTAATATCATAAGCCATTCGACAGCCATCAATCGCGGATCCTTAGTCTATGGTCGTGCCAAACGCCTGAAGCCATATTTATTTACGGGCAAGTGACGTCATCGGTCATCTTAGAGCGTTTTCGCCACAGAAAAAAAAAATCTAAAATTGTTGCATTTTTCTAGGTGAAATTAATCAATTAATATGCTTTATTTAGTCTATATAATAGTTAAATACATAGAAATAGAATGTCAAAGAACAACAATGTCAATAAACAGGTGATCCGTAAACGAATGCGTACATTTTATATGAGATACGTAAAATATGACTTAGATTCATAAAATATTACTATATACGGCAAAGGAAATTAATAAACTATGTTCCATACTGTTTTCTTCGTCGATAAACGAATAAATATAGAGAAATTTGGTTTTAGAGAAATGTGTGGCTATATCTTATTTACCTGTGAAAAGTGTGATTACTTTGATTATTTCTTTTTGTCACATCACAATTACTTAGAGCACAATACACCATGGCTCCACGATACCTTTATTTTAAATTATAATTAAGATTAACAAAAATTTAAACATACTGTGATTGCTCATTTGCTAGGCGGGACGCTAGGGGCTCTTACTGTAAAAAATGTTGGCACATGTCACATGATCCTTTGTCTCTTTTTTACATAGACCGTGTCCGTATGATGTTAACTTCTCTTTTCCACGCTTTGTTGGTCTTCTTGAGCGCAGCGAAAATTTTTCTATGTCTATGGTTAAATATGTTTTTTTACGCCAATATCTGTTAGGATGACCACAATTTGTAGTATATTTTCAATGCTGTCAAATACCCAATTAGCTGCGTTCGAAATGATTCTGTTACGGAATTCCGAATCGAAATTCCGGCTGTCTGTATGTGGCAGGCTTTAGTGATGGATCGAAGTGGAAAAAGAAATAAATGGGTAGGAATTGGAAAAAAAATGTCTATCGTCGGCGGATCGTAGGTTGTAAAATTAAGGAATTTTCAAACTTTAATGTATTATTATTTAATTTTCTTTATTTTTTTTTTATTTGCTTAACAAATTTATGATTTTGTAAGTACTTTTTTATAAAAGAAAAAGTGTTTTCAGTAAGTTTTTGGTTAGCGTTTTAAAAAATGGCTTCATAACAAATTTTTTTCTCAGTTTACAAACAATTTCGAATACATTACACAAAATGCTAACTTAAACCCACTTATAGCAACAAACTACTTACTTTATACTTACTTTAAAACTTAGTGTAGCTGAAATAATTATGTTATTTCAGTATTTGCAAGGAAGCGAGTCATTCGTTCGATGTTTCGAAGCGGAAACATTTGAATTTTTCGCTCAAATGTGACTCACCATTTACCAGCTTCAATTCCCAAGAACAATAGACCCCGACTGGTAGATTCAGATTGAAATTCAGATAAGCTACGCCGGACAAAACAAACTCGTTTTTGTCACATGATTTTTCTGAAAAACATCGGGCGATAATTAAAACAGTCTTGTTTTAATTTATCGCCCGATATTTTTCAGTTAAATGTATCTTTTATATTGAACAAAGGCTGCTTTTAAGACCTGTCCCCCTACTCTCGTCTGGAATTAACGGGTACGGTACGAGTACACAGTCATCAGGATCGAATAAACGTCGAAAATCAGACATTTTGGTACATTAAAATGAAAACGATTTACATAGTTTCTCTATATTCTCGATCATGTCGGTAGTAACCCCCTTTCCGGATAACTCCTATAATGGAACAGAGTTTGTATGAAATTATCTGACAGAAAAGTTAACGCTAGAACTTGTAGAACCTGAGAAACTGGCTCTTAAACTTAGGTGTAAGTAATCCATTGATCTAAGTCCGTAAGCTTTAAGTTTTTAACCGCCTCTGCGGCCTAGTGGTTCGCCCACCCGTGTAGATGCAGGGGTCCCGGGGTTCGATTTCCAGGTGGGGTACAATTTGTACACGGTTTGTTTGGTGGTAGGGCTTATTTCAAGTCCGCCTGGCTTACCAGGTTAGTTAGTCCGCTCAGTTACCCACCATCTTACCTAAGTCTGACGCCATTACAACAATTTGAAAATAGGATAGTGAATGCAAAAATCTCAAATTTGAAAATTGTTGTGTTCCGGCAGTTAGAGGTAAGATAGCCAGTTCCTCAGTAATGACGATTGCGGGTGTAGTGTGCTTCCACCTTCGGCCTTATCGTCACTTAACATCAGGTGAGGTGAAGGCCAAACACTATCCCGTTGTGCATAAAAAAGTTCATATTATGTAGAAAATATAAGATGTCCTGCCTGACTGACTAATTCAGCAGCGCACAGTTAAAACCCTGGACGGGGCGGGCTGAAATTTTGCATATGGAAGTAATAATAACGTAGATATCTGAAAACTCCCACGTAAAGTGGACTTCCACGAAGACGAAGTCTAGGCTAGTTTATAAGCTAGAACTAAAATTAAAAGCTATATTATGATACTTAGAACGCCAAGTTTGAAAAGTTACCTGAGCAAGCGTTGTGACCCTGTTCAGGATGCAAACTCTGAGATAATTACTTGTATACTTACAAGTGTCTAGTTCCTTCTACATATGGCTAAATTGCTTTGACATGTTTTCTTAGTAAATGCAGAATGATATCGGCAAAACCACTGTTCTAAGTAGGGTTGCCAAATATACTTTACAGGGTTATTTGTAAAAAACTAACAACCTCCCAGGAGTAAATTACTAACATAATAAACAACAACATTTTGTTCTACGACTTTTTCTAAAACAGAAAAAAATCGACTTTTCATACAAATGTCCGAACAGTTGATCGAGTATTGCATGAAAAGTCATTTTTTGTCTGATTTCGGAAAGTCCTACAACAATTTATGTTGTTTTATATGATGTAAGTAATCTATTAGTGTTTTACAAATAACCCCGTATAATATAATATCCTACTATATTTTGCGCCAAGTTATATGTCCCAACATTCACTTTCTTAATTTTGTGTAATTTTCTTTTTCGTCCAAGTGGCGACTCTGAAATTTTATAAAGTAAACAATTGAGTTAAAATCATTG
Organism: Agriphila geniculea; assembly: GCA_943789525.1. Taxonomy (NCBI): domain Eukaryota; kingdom Metazoa; phylum Arthropoda; class Insecta; order Lepidoptera; family Crambidae; genus Agriphila; species Agriphila geniculea. The sequence continues at coordinate 17,160,587 of OX038873.1, read as the reverse complement.
TGAAACCCCAAAAATGGGGAAAGTTAATACGCTCTCGCACTCGCAAATTTCGCGGAACATAACATAGTTCGTGTGGCCTCAACTGATCGGCATGGATCTGGGTGACATGTGGTCTCAGCAGGACGACGCCACCAGCCACACCATACATGAAAACAATCGGTCAGCAACGATTTCCAGATCAAAACATCTCACGAAATTCTGATGTCAACTGGCCACCAAGACCATTTTATCATCGATTTAACGACTGCGATTTTTTTGGGATTTAGAGTAATTTCGGTTAAAGACAAATAAACCAGAAACAATTTTTGAGCTCAAGACCGAGATTCAATGCGTCATCGGTGAGATACCTACAGCCACATCTTTGTGAAAAAGTCGTCGAATATGTAATGAAATGAAAAGAGCAACGGATTGTTATCCGAGCCGCAGAGGAGCTTTGCCGAAATTTTTATTCCATTCTTAATCGGAATATGTCTATTATAGTTTGAAATGCAATAAAAATATCACAACTCGCTCCTAAAATAAGTGATTTTATTTTTAAATGAAAAAGTGCACTTTATTAGGACATTCTCTATAATATTCTGTTGAAGAAATATATATCCACTGCTGTATTGCTAAAATATAGTAAATTTGGCAGAGTACACTATCAAACGGGTTATTACTTATTTCTTTGATTTTTATTCCATTCCGGCTTACCGTTACCGCGCCCTCGATTGTAATTTTTTTTCATGGCTTCTGTTTTTACACCTTAAATGGAAAACTACTATATTTTTCTGAAAAAAATGGCAACCCTAGTTCTAGGCAAAGCATCGACAACTCTTGTGAAAGAAAGATTGATATGCCTACTTAATAAGTGTAATACCATAAGACCGATCATCGAAAATTGTTAGTAACTTATTTAAAACAAAAGAAATAAATACACCACAATAATGCCCTAAAATCTTTAATAAGAAAAAAATTCACAGATCTTGTGCCTTTCACGACCTTCTGGTACATTGAAAATGAATTTAATAAATTAAATAAAACAAAATTTATTCGTAAATAATTTTTATTTTTATGAAATAATATTAAAATAAAAAATATTAAATAATAATAATAAAATAGCGAAGGTAAAACCAATCTTGAAATCAGGGAATAAGTCTGACCCATATAATTATCGCCCAATATCTGTCTTACCAGTGATATCAAAGATCTTTGAAAAAGTCATTTACTCTCGAATAGAAAAATATCTTGCTTCAAAAAACATTTTATAAAAAAACAATATGGTTATAGACCCAAATCCAATACTCTTTCAGCAACAGTCGACCTTGTGACTAAAATTAAAAACAAAATAGATGAAAAACAAATAGCACTTGGCATTTTTATCGACCTCAAAAAAGCCTTTGATACTATTAGCCATTCGGTTCTCTTCAAAAAACTGTTGGATATTGGTACATATCACTGGTAAGGCACACGATATCCTGGTATCATATTTTCAAACCCGTAGGCAAATCGTCAAAATAGGATCATATCAAAGCTCTGCTAGCCCAATTACCTTCGGCGTTCCCCAAGGTTCAATTTTGGGACCCCTTTTATTCTTGATTTACTTACTTCAATGATATCAAACACATAGGTCTAGCAGCTGATATATCCCTTTATGCGGATGACACAAGCTTATTTTACTTTGGGCACTCAATCAAAACTATTACATCAAATGCACAGGGTGATTTGGACCTACTTAATAATTGGTTTCTATCAAATTCACTTACAATTAACACATCTAAAACAAATTTCATTATATTTTCTGCAAAAAATAAGAAAATAAATGATATTGTGCAACTTAAAATTAACAATGAAACAATATTCGAAAAAACACATGAGAAGTATCTCGGTCTAATTATTGATCGCCAGCGAAATTGGAAACATCACATAGGTAAAATCAAAACTAAACTTCCCCTCAAATCTTAAACCTCATTAACGGGCACTATACGTAGCATAGCCAAATGTCTTCCCCGAAAAATTAAATATCTTATTTGCAATTCATTAATTAAACCACATATAGACTATCTTATTGAAATTTGGGGTACAGCAGCTAAAACCAATTTACAAGTATTTCAAATAGCACAAAACAAATTGATCAAATCTCTGTTTCATTATAAATTTCGCACGCCAACTGAAAAAATTTACGAGGATACTAAAATAATGACAATAAAACAAACATACATTTACTATACATGCATATTAATCTACAAAATTCTAAACAAACACATAAATACATCATTATCATTCCATAAAAAAGAAAAAATACAAAAAATGAAATTAAGAAATGCAAACCACATGATATCTCGCCCTCCAAAAACTAACTACGGTAAAAAAAAAATGAATTTTAAGGTGTGAGATTATACAATAAATTACCAGTAGAATTAAAAGATGCAAAATCATTAATCAGTTTCAAAAGACAGCTCAAAATGTATATTTTTGATGAAATACACTAAACACTCAAACAAATCAATAAATAAATAAAAAAATAATAATAAATATAGGTACTATACATACACTAAATCAAATAATAAAACTTTCAAATTATTTAATAGTCAATAAAACTTTAATTTTTATTTATTTCCTTTTGTGTGTGTAATTTATCTTAAAAATTCTAACCAATTATTATAAATCCAGCAAATGCTGGTACTTATGGCACGCGTTTTCCGAGTATATGTACCAGCTGTAACATTTACTGTATCTAGAATAAGTACGATAAATAAGATTGTGCTACAAATAATTGTAAAAAAAGAGGAAAATAAGATTATTTATTTATTATTATCTACTTTTCCTTATCTACTCCTGAGAATTGAGGAGTAGATATAGAACAAACTACAAACTCTCTTCTATTCAACTTTCGCTTAAGAATCGTTTATCCGTTTACCTGTACAAAAAAAAGTGCCGGGTATCACATCACGAAATCTCACGGTACAGGCAATGGTCAGGAAATATAGCCAAAATAATAGATACAGATGCGCCGAAATAGTTTTTTTTTCGATGCTCACATGCAACCTGCAAGGCACAACCCCGGCCTTTTGCATAAGTATAAAGAAACGCGTTATTAATCAAAATAGGGTTAATAAATAAATGCTATTCCGTTTTTCGTACGGGTAATTGATTTTTATTTAACTTAGTTGTTTTACGTTAAATTTGACACCTAATCATTAAAAAGTCATAAATAATAAATTATTTAAAAATTACATAAACTAAATTTTACATAATAATTAAAAAATAAAACTATAATTTTGTATTGCTTTTATAAAAACGTCGGCTTTTATAAAAAAATTAAATGTTATTACATTTACAACTCAAAATATAGCTATAAACAAACATTTGTCTTTCAGACTACGTGTTGATACGAGCTAGCTGCGCTCAGCACTCACTCACCCGCTCTGCGCAAACTTCACTTCATATAAGTTAAGCTACAGAATTATCCTTTTATGTTACGTACCTCTTATATTTTTTAAAACTAGCCCAAAAACATATCTCTAGGTGTTTTTTAAATTGACCCGATATCGCGTTTCGTTTTTGAGATATGTTTTTTTTTCTCTCCAAAATCGGGCGAAAAACGATCACAATTTTCACATTTTTGCGATTTTCAAAAAAAGTTTTTGAGATTTTTCAATTTTTTTTATTTCATCTTATAGTCCTTGCTAAGACGCGTCATTTGATATCTCAACTATTTACGTAGCTTTAATATCTACGACACCAGGGCAATGTCGCACTTTGGCTGAAAATCGAGCCCTATACAGATGCCTCAAAAAAACATTTCCAATGTTAATATTATTTGGTTAAAGGTAAATTACTACACAACTTGATGCCCCTGATAAGGAAATGAAATATGAATAAAAATTTAGATTTTTCCGTTAGTTAAGTTTATTTGTAATCAACTGGTGACCCTAGCTATTATCGGAAACTTTTCGTTGTTTTATAACAGATTACGAAAAGCTTGAAGGAAATGTTATTGATATTACTCATGCATGTCATGTGACATCATTTCACAATGATAAGATCTTTTATTAAATGTGCTGGATAAAAAAACGTACAAAAAATTAAAATCTACTTTATTGTACTGTATTTAATACGTTACCTAGATACTTTTTTTTGAGTAAATGATAAAATTTACTTACTTATGTCTGAACCGATAAACATTTAGATCTATGTACTTACTAGTTTCAGTGACCTTGTGCTTATCTACGTTGTGGATAAGCAAACCCCATCAACGTTCAACCGAACTTTTAAGCGCAAAAAGTTTAGCATTACGTTATATGTATAATGCTAGTAATATACAGGGTTATTTGTAAAACACCAACAACCTCGCAGAGTCAATGACGATAAACTACGTCGGAGAAATTTTCCATGATGCATAGAATTCTGAATGTGATCTACTAAACGATTAGCATACGATATCGACGTGAGCTGAGTTTAACCACATGGAACCAATGTTTTCAGTCGTCATGTGCGACATTGTTGCCGCAGGCGGATAGTCGGCAGGGTGCGGGCTGTGGGCTCGCGGGCGGCGCGGGCGCCGCTGCCATACGAGCGTTGTTTGACATCCTCGCCGCAATATTATAAACATAAGCGCGACATCGCGGGCTCATTCAAGCAGTCGTCACCTAGTTATCGTCACGGCAACCCGCCCCAGGCTATGCTTAATGCGTTTCTATGGGCCTGCTGTTGGGCTTGAAAGATCTTTTTACACGACGGCCAATGACCGGCCAGCCGGCCGGTGAAATTGAACGCACCGAGGCAGTCACGTGCCCGGGGTGAGGCGCGGCGGGCGGCTTGCTAGCAGCCAAACCTTCTCTTATAAGATGCACATTCGCCTTCGCATAGGTGTGGAGCGTGCTGGGCCAAGCGGTATGCCCTCGCGCAAACTATCCGACACGATCTCTCGCTAACTCCTAGTTATAGTGTATAAGAGTCACTAGAGTGCCATGTAGGATGTCTCACAGCAGCCTCAGTTGTCACTACGACAGCTACCTCCCATCCGATTCATCCCTAGAAACAGACGCACTCAACCGGCATTGGTGAGTTATGTTTGTTTATGTCATTCGCATTATTTATTTCTACATTATATTTGCAATCGTTGATTCTATTTAACTGAACACTAGTAGTTTGATTTATTGATTACTCACAGAAAGTAAATAAAAGCCAATCTAACTTACGAAGTTATGTTAACCGGTGACTTCGGCATGGTCGGCGGCATGCCCAGCAAAACCACACGATTGAATAATAAGTCAAACATGCAGTATTCGCAGTACTATTACATTTTATTAGTAAAAAAATATTTAAATGGACACTGTATAAAAATCTCAATTACAAATTAATTTACTAATACACAGAAGACTTAAGCTTTGCACACATGTGCGTAGTTCGTACAAAATAAGTGACGCTATTTCTTGCAATTCTACCTAGCTCGCGATTATGGTAATCTGATTCAATAACACCAATGTCACACTGAAAATGTCACCAGCTTACCATTGATTTCCACATGAAGATATGGAACTTACGATTTAACAATAGGGTTCATTTTTAATCGCATTGACTGTATTGCTTATCATCTTAATCATATTTAACGGAGCGTATCAAACTTACTATACTTACTCCTACTATAAACATTCCCATTGTAAACCATATTGTGTTCCTACATGCTCGGTATCGTTACTCAATGTCAAGAATAACATTAGTAACTAAGTATTATTAGCTATATTATTTAAATTTTCCTCCCATACGTTATCTAGGCCAGTAATTAATTTCCTTGTCTCGATTACTAATTAAATCGAACAAGTAAGTTTTATGACCTTTTACGTAGCCATGACATTTTTATTGTCGTCGCCTGCAGATAATGTTAAAATGAAATTACCTGCATTTTATGAAAATAACGTTAATCCTTTACATTACAGCCTCTGTTCTTTTTTTCAAAGTAAATAGCAATAAATCAATTTTATAGGTAGGTTACTTAATTTATTCACATTCGTATCAAATTCGTTAATTTTTCGCCAATAATTTTAACACAATAAATTTTTAATAACACATTTTTTACACCAATTATTAGCGTGAAAATGATTCATTAACAGCTATTCCTAATAAAAATAAATGTGATTTCCATTATTATAAACTGCATCTAATCAGCACGGTGCCTAATATTTCCCCACATGAATCGATTGAACAGAAAATTTTAACTTTTTTATAATTACTGCAAACAGACGGTCTATTATCTTGGTCTAAATTTATTTATTTGTATTTAGAACTAGCGGCCGCCCGCGACTTCGTCTGCGTGGAAAGGTTTTTTGCTATCACTCGGGAACAATTTTTTTTTTCGGGACGAAATGTACCCTGTTTCCTTCTCTGTACCCCTGACAACGTGTGTGCAAAATTTCATGATGATCGGTTCAGTAGTTAAGACGTGAAGGCGTAACAAATAAACAAACAAATAAACAAATAAACGGACTTTCACATTTATTATATTATATAGTAAGGATAATAAACGGCACTCTTATAACACTATACCTACCTGAAATAACAAAATATAAAAAAGCTATTAGTTCAAATCAATCATGCGTAACGTAACAGTATTTTTAGAAGTATTTGTATATGGGTAGGTACGAAAACAATGTACAATGGCCTCAAGTCCGCAACGGCATAAGCCATCGGACAGATAAGAGAAGCACGTGGGCAAACGCTCGCGGTAAACTTGGTCTAGCTAAAAAATGACCTAGAAAAACGACAACCTTGAATCTAGGCATAGACTACCCTGACCGCCAGATTTTCAAAACGTGAATTATGTTCTTTATAATTATAACATAACTCCCATGCAATATAAATTAAATCGGCACATTTTTTAAATATTTCGCAATGAGGATCAGCGACGATTTTTGTTTAGTGGCTTATAAGAAAGCTTATGCTACCTCATGATTAACTGTGAAGAAATTTTCACGATATCTCTTGAACCTCAGAAGTTATACGAGCGTACTAAAGCGCAGCGAAAATTTTTCTATGTCTATGGTTCTAACGCTGTTATTTTGACGTCATCTGCCCCATACGCGAACCTTATGTCGTTCATGATAAAGCACATATTGCATTAAGCTTGGCATTTCTTTCAAACCCTTATAACTCAACCATTTCTAAACGGATTTAAAAAAAATCACTAGGTTTCATAGCTCATATGTTTTTATACTACCTAGATCAATAAAACTTTAAAATTCAAACCTGTCGCTGATCCTCATTCTCATATCAGTTTAGTGACAAAGTTAATCGAAATAAACGATGAAAATTAAGTCCTTCAAGCAAGTTATGAAAACTTCCAAGTCCAAAAACAGACTGAATAAAATTTACCAAAGCCGCAAATAATTTAATCCATTGTGCTTAAATAATACCAAGTGTCTGCTCTGGTGTGTATGCCGTGTGACTAACAAGGATCGTCGTTCGTCGTTGCAATGGCAACGACACGGTACGAATAGGCCAAGCCAAACAAAACACAATGAACCACGTCAAAACATCGGATTCATTTTTCACGAAGTTCGCTTCAATTGCAAACAATACCACGAGGTAATCACGATCAATAAGAACTGCTATTGTTGCACTAATCTTACACATATAGGGTTACCAGATGGTATACTAAGAAAATTCTGACAAAAAGCCTGATTTTTACTAAAAAGTCCAGACATTATGTCAAGTTTTAAGGGTGTTGATTATGCAATGACAAAAATACTGACGTGTCAGGACAGGACAAATCCTGACGTTTGGTAACCCTATATATATATATACCAGTGGCGAAGGGTCCATACATGTCAATTCCTATCGGCTTCCCTTTTAGAATTTCTAGCCCAGGAATCCACCATACAGTTAAGAGAATTTTTGGGGAAATTATAGGTCCGGCTTACCTTTGCCATATTTCGACCTGTCATTCAGACCTATTCCAGACTGTCCACGCAGACGAAGTCGCGGGCGGCCGCTAGCGTGCGTTTTCCGAGACATGTCCTGTGTTAATAGAAAACATTTATCTGCCCTTGAAATAGTTGCCTCGTTATTGCAGTGTTTATGCGGCTACAATGAAAAATTTAAGGTCACAGCTTGAACAACGAAGTAACCCACTTTTGTTGACATTATTTATTTATTCGTAATAATCAAAGTGCATACTAAAATTCGTAAAATTTTAATTTGGACCCTATTGCAGTCATACTTACGAGTATTAGGAGGTGTAGGTAGGTGGTAACGCCGATAGTGTAAATCGATATCATAAAAGTTTAATATAATGTATTTTTTTCTAGTTAATATTTTTACTTTATTTTTCAGATTCTTTATTTTTTATTTTTATTTTTCAGAAAAGCCAATAAAATAAATTGTGCAGATCAACAACCTTGATCCACTGAAATAATTGCTATCCTGGGCAAATGATTTAAAACTGTATATCCGCATTTCTAATAAATTACCGTTTTTCCAAAGAAGTTATCTAAAGAATGAAAGCATATTACTATTGATGTAAACTTTAGTTATAGGAAGCAAAATTCTTAAATTAGTGATAAAGAGTATAGAGAGAAAAACATAATAAATTATCAGGTATTTTAAAACGAAGACAATCTGTTCAAGTGGAATTTCAAATTTTTTCATAAAGTTTCAGCTGTAACAAATAAGAATACGACTCATATTTTTTAACACGTTTTTATTAGGTTGCTTTCTCGTTTGTTTGTTTGTTTGTTTCTCCGCAAAATTTGCGAACGATTTTAAACTAGCTTTCCGACGAGCTAGAGGCTTGAAACTTTGAACATAGGTCAGAACTGGAAGGCAATGCAATATTATGGCGTCATTGTGCTGATCTGATGATGGAACTGGAAGAAGGCCACAGAAACTTAATGATGAAACCATACAACTCAATTATGATTACGCTTATTAGAATCGTCTTGACGAGTACTTCAAGGGGAAATAAGATCCAGGGTCTGATGATGAAGCTGGAAGGCCATGCCAAAGGAACTCAATATTGAAACCGTGCAATCTCATCGAATTTGGGCTCATTTGAATCGTCTTGACGAGAACTTTGTTGGGAAATAGTGTCCGAGGATCTGATGATGGAGCCGGAAGAAGGCCATAGAAACTCTATAACAAAACCACGCTACCCCATCGAGTTTGGGCTCGTTTGAATCGTCTTGACGAGTAGTTTGTTGGGAAATAGTGTCCGAGGATCTGATGACGGAGCCGGAAGAAGGCCATAGTAACTCTAAAATAAAACCATGCTACCCCATCGAGTTTGGGCTCGTTTGAATCGTCTTGACAAGTACTTTGTTAAGAAATAGTTTCCAGGGTCTGATGATGGAGCCACAAGGAGGCCAATGGAACTCGGTAATAAAACCATGCAACCCCATCGACAACCCAATCGCAAGCTTAAGACAATATGGATGATAAATTTTACAAAATGCGCCCCACGTTTTTAGGTTTAAATTTTTTATGTTTAAATTTTCTGTAGGTATACATTTTATAGGGTTATAAATATTTACAGAAGAATTTATTTTTTACTTTTTAGACTGTTTTTACTAGTCCGTTGTAATGTTTTTAGTCCGATTTTTTGTTGAAATAATTTAGTCCGTTTAAAACGTGTTTTTAAAAAAGATTATTTACTTTTTAGTTCGTTTTTACTAGTCCGTTTTAATATTTTAGTCGGATATTTTTTATAATAATTTAGTCCGTTTTAAAAAAGTGTTTTTAAAAAATATTTTTTTTCAGTAAATTTTCACTTATTGTTTGTATTGTCAAGAAGTGCAGTATAGAGAGAAAATAATAAAAAAAACCGGCCAAGTGCGAGTCGGACTCGCGCACGAAGGGTTCCGTACCAAAAAATGGCAAAAAATTACTCAAATATTAATTTTATTCTGTTTTTAGTATTTGTTGTTATAGCGGCAACAGAAATACATCATCTGTGAAAATTTCAACTTTCTAGCTATCATTATCATGGTAAATTTTAAATATTAAATAATGCTCAATTCGGTTCCATTCGACATATTTTTTTACTGGTATTTAAAGATTCTAAAGTCATCTTATTATTATTTTTTAGTAATAATGAGGTATTTGTCTAATGTATTGCGTGTTTTGTATATCCATATATCTTTTTAATAATTTACTAGTAATTTTCAAAGCTCGCCCTCATTACGGCTCGTGCAGAGTTGTTTTGATCATTTGTATTGAAAATTTAAAAATGGTACGTGATGCGTATCTACACCCTTAACGTTGTTTTTTTTTTTACTTCACAGCAGGAATGGGCGAATTTCAGCTCAAGCAGAAGGTCCATCGCGACGCAAGAGCAACCTTCACAATGCCATGGCCGCGGACATGGATAACTCATGGGGTGAGTTATATTTACGTAAAAACCTTTGGGTTAACTTTAGAAATCTTGTTTAAATTGTCCAAGATTGGCATTCTAGGCTCCCTAGGCTTAGTATCTCACAATTTTAATGAAAATAAAAGTATAGTATAGTATAATATAGGTATATGTATGATAAAATATATAAAATAATATATAAAGTAATATATATATAATATATAAAGTAATATATATATAATATAAAGTATAGTATATTAAAATAACGAGTATTTCGAGTAATCTGTAAACGAAACTGAAAAGTTAGCAATTCAGATTTGGTTTATGTCACCCAGGCTTTATTGTCCACTCACAGTGTGTTAAATACCCTCATTTTGTCTCACCATAGTTTTATTGAAGAAAACAATTACCATTACAAACATCAGAAAAATACTCCGAAATAGATATGGCTTATAAATGTTCTGGAAATAAAAATTCGGGTTGCACTCTGGGAGTGCCGGCAGAAGTGAAAACTTGAATAATATTAACGTTGTGCATTTTTTTAATTTTGGAATGGTTAGAGAATAATTTTGCACGAATTGCTTTAATTATCAGTATAAAAGTACTGTAATTTATGAGGTAGAATATAATATTTAGTTATTGCGCTATCGTACACAAACATGACATTACATTAAATAGTTTATCTCTCAGAATAATCAACCCGCCGAACGCCAAAACGACGCGCCGCCATTTTCGCCGCGCCGTAAAAAGAGAGAGCGATACTTCCGCCGCCGGCTGTCTACGCTACATCCGTCTTACGAATTTTCGATCAGGGTCACGTGACCCTGACTGACGCGAGTTTAACATTTTTTTCCATTACAAAAAAAGTATACAAGTTTTCACTTCATAAACAAAGTTTTTGGTCCGAAAATCACGAAAAATATTTAATTATTTCAATTTTAATTATTTCAACTAAACGATAGCTTAAACAAGCCATTAGAGCAGTATTGTGGTTGATTCGTCCAAGGCAGTATTCTTGAACGAATTAACCACTGGACCTGGACACGTTACGTAAGAATAATGTATGAAATCACGATCGACCAATTTTTGCGGGGTGAGGGGGGATGTATTAAATTCACAACCTAATAGGTACAGCGTTATTCAGAAGTTACGAAGTTACTGGGTAACTCTACTAAAACTCGTCAAAAGGTGTATTGTATATTTAATTGAAATAATCAAAATTAAAATAACACGTACTTTTAAAATACTTTTTCGTTATTTCCGTTTGATTTTTTTCCTAGAATATTTTATAAGCTAATTTCGGTATTTTTCTGATGTTTATATCAACTATTGTTTTCTTCAATAAAACCAAGGTGAGACAAAATGAGGGTTTTTAACACACCCTGCGCCACTATAGAACGTAGTAGCCCCCTCCCTCCCGTAAGAGCCACGCTTGGGACGCAAGTTGGAGATCAGTATTTGACAGTTTTCATCGGCAAACGATGCTGGTCCGCTGAGATGTTTGATGAAATAACTCGTCACCATTGATCGCCTTTTACGGCAACCCTAAGTGTAAAGGGTTGATACTTTTCTACTCTGTCAATTACCACACGGCATTATGACGTATTTTGTGCCACGGCTGAAACGTAAGCAAAAGACGATAGGTTGCATGTGCCTGAGGGTCACAGTATTATTATAACTTAACATTTTGTATATTTCAACTTAAATAAAATATTTACGGGTACGTTTCACTTATTTTATGATTTATTAAAAGTGATAAATAAATTAATGACAGGAACAATTAAAGTAATAGTGCTGACTCAACGAACTAAAATCTATGGAAGCGTAATTGCAAACAAATATTGCTTAAAACATGGCACCACGGGGCCGAAAAAGTACAACCCGCTCAGCTTTAGTCGTGCCAGCCACGCACCCGGTGACTGACGTTAATGTTTTTTTCAATAAATTTCAGTTTGTAATGTAGAGAAAAGATAGAAAGAGAGAGTTTATTAGAAATGACGTCCTTTATAGTCAAATGGTGTAAAAGATGCAAAGAAGGCAGTAAAAAGATGCAGAAAAAACGTATCTTATTTTTTCGTTTAAGTATAGAAAATATCTATAAGTATACAAATTATGGTCGCTAATAAGCAACCAGTGTTCAGACGCTTTGTGCTGCATAGTTAAATGCCAGCATTTTTAGCTCTATCCACTTAGTTGTACTTTTCCTGTGGTGCCATTTTTTGAGCAGAATGCTTATTCCATAGTTTTAGTTCGCTGTGCTGACTATATATATCAAACACCGTCTTTGACAAGACAGCTGCTAATTCACAGGGATACTTTGATCGATCAGCCACACTGCCACACTTGAAGCACATTTGACCGACTTAGCACGTCTGCTTATCCCCAGATCGACCTACGCACATCGAAGGCAGATATAAAAAATACTCAACCACATCATCCATCTACTCCAAAAAGGCCTTATCACAACAAAGCGAACACGTCGAAAGGTGATAATATTATATTATTATGTACAGTACAATAACATAGATGAGAACTAAAAATAAATCAAAGTAAGTCACTAGTATGGAAACAGTTTTTATACCTAATCGACGTCACTGTTATACGAATCTGTGAGAAATAAACTCCTAATTATGATTTGCAAAGTCTGTAATTTCGCATTTATCTTCAGGTCCTGGTGGTACGCTTGCTGCGCGAAGTGTCATCAAGAGGAATCCGTAATTCCCTCGTGGGAACCACGTTACTGGCAGAAAGTATGCCCATACCCACTATGCCCTTCATATCGTCAATTTGCACAGACTTTATCAGTATTTATTATAGGTAATTAAAACTTTTTGTGACTTATTGAAAAAGTTATTGAATTGTGTTGTGGAAATTAATGAGTTTCGTTTTAGGTATAATGATATGGATGATAGTATGGATTATCATGGGAGAGACGGTAGCCCCTGGTGGACAACTGTTCACCCTAGCCGCTCTGACCATCGCAGCACACTTTGGAGGGTGGATAATGGTGAAGGTCACCACGTTGCCCCAATTGATAGGGATGCTAATAGTGGGATTGATACTCAAAAACGTTGGTTTCGTCAACTTTGACGAACATTACATGAAAGTCTGCTCTTATATCAGGTAAGAAACACTGTTATTTTTATTCAAACTACAGCACATTACAAAGTGTATTTTCTCAATCGACAGCTTAATTCTGTTATTTTCTTTAAAATAAATGAAATTGTAAGGAAATTAATCATCTCATATAATTTATCACACAGGAAGGTAACGTTACAGTGACAGCCATAATCCGCACTTTCCATGTATGGAGAGGACGCGCTTAACTTGATGTCCTTCCTATACCTTCGCAAATGATTAATTTGAATGGAAATATACTCTCATTTAAACACTAGACTTGAATTAAATGTGTTATGTTATGATTTCATTCAATTAAAAAAGACGTATTTACAGTACGAGACATACCTATATCTTGAAATCGGATGGGGCTTGCGCGGAACGCGTATTTTGGTTACGCGTAGCGGTGAGGGGCGCGGGCAGCGGGAGAGGGGCGCGCGCTATTGGTCGCTTACAAGAAAGAGCACATGCGCGAACTTATACCCACTCCGTCGAAAAAATTTCAAGATATATGCCTCGTACTGTAACCTATAACCTCCTCCAACCTGAGGAGCTCGGTGGCGCAGTGGTTTGGCGACTTGTCCTGTGATTGCGTGATTGCGGAGGTTAATCAACTTTCGCAAGAGCCGGTGATGGGATGGGTGGCCAAAAATTTAGTATCTCGAGTTTCTCAGTGCTTCAGAAGGCATGTTAAGCTGTTGGTTGCGGCTGCATTTGCAGTAGTTAACACCCATTAGGATTGGGTAATGGGTTATGGTTATGGCCTATCCTTCTTATCCACCTACAGGGATGGCCTGTTGTGCCCCAGCAGTGGGGACATTAATAATGTCCGACGTCGACCTATTCAACCCCAAAACGAGTGTTTCAGACTAAAAATTAACTAATTATTTATTAATACTAGCTATGTCGATTGAAACATCATGAATCATTCAGAAAATACTACTATATCTCCAAATTGGACCGGATATCCAAAGGTCGAGGGTTCGATTCCCGTCCGAGAATTTGATCAGGTGCGAGTTTTGTTATTTGTTTGGTATATTATTCAGTATTGTATAAAAAGTGCATTGTGAATGCAAAAATCTCAAATTCAAAAATTATATATCTCAATCGATTGTGAAAATATCTAGAAAGATATTTCAATTGAATGTCGGGGTAATTCCTCGCATTGATGAAATAACGCTGGCTTGCAGCGTAAGAATGGGATATACTAGAAGAAATTCGACGATGCCACTAGTGACTCGGTAGCTCAGCGGTCAGAGCATTGGACCTGACATCCAAAGGTCGCGGGTTCGATTCCCATCCGAGAATTGATCTGGTGCGAGTTGTATTTATTCTGGTATATTACTTAGTATACTATTTCTGACTCTGGAATTTATTATAATGTGGAATGAAAATGAAAGATTGGATATAGTGTTAACATCAGATAAGCAACATTTAATGACATTCAACACCAACTTGTTTTCTGCACACCAAAGGTCTAAACTAGAGATGAAACGGATATCTGGTAACTATCAGGTATCCGGCCTATCCGGCGGTCTTAATACTATCCGGCCGAATACCGGATAACTACTATTTAGCCGGATAGGCATCCGGCCGAAAAAAAAATCTGGATAAAAAAATATATTTTAAAGTAATTTTTAGCTTTATTTAGTTAGTCTTAGTATCACTTAATATAATTCCGAGTCCACCCGATCGTTCGCGCGCCGCCTACGCAAGTCTGAGTGTATGCGATGCACCAAACGGCTAAGTTCCACCGGATATCCAGCGGCCGGATATCCAGCCATCCGGCTACATGGTTGGCCGAATATCCGGTATCCGGCCAAACTGCTATCCGTTTCATCTCTAGTCTAAACTATTCAAGTCTTCCCGTAACAATCTCACATCGTGACTATCCTTAATTGGCATCGTTAGTTTGAGATCGACTGCATATAAATAAGCCTAGCAATTTTAAAAAAATGTTGCGTCATCATTTATGAAAAGATTAAAGAATATAGGGCCCAAATGGGAACCCTTAGGCACACCTGTCGGATTTGAAAATAGTTCCGATTTATATCCACTAACTGCTACCCTTGAAGTACGATCACTTAAATATGAAGAACACGTACGAAGGGCATGTCAAATTTTTTTAGATAGGTACTCTTTCTTTACATAATAATTTGATACGGCAATACACCATCGTAAACACTGGTTACATATTATTATATTTAAACAAACGAGTAAAACATACTTGAATTGAAATTTTTTATCTTAAAAATACTTATGTTTTGTAAGAATATGGGGCCTTATGAATCATTCATTTTGAGTTATTTTGAGTCAGTCACAACTGAAAACTAAATCGCACTCCAAAATCGCTGACCAAAGACTCACTGAAAACCTGGCTGACGAAACAATTTTGCTATGTCGAACGAAAATTAGTCGTGAAAATTATTAGTAGAGCGCTTGACGCCATGCCAGCCGAAGGTTTAAAAAATAATAGATTTTTATATAATAGCGGGTTTAAAGTATGAAATTTTTTCTCACACGCAAAGGCTCTCATATCTTCTGTGATTAACCAGTTTTTACGATAGTGTATAGCTTGCATATCAAATTATTGAGTAAAGAGTATCTAAAAACTTTTGGCATGCCCCTCGACCTCGTAGCAATCTACAAGCAAAAGCATACCGGGATAATTTCTTAAATAAGATGTAATAAGGAACCCTATCGAAAGACCGATAGATTCGTGTAAACAACCACAGTTTTATCCGATTATCTGTAATATTCGGTACTTGTCTTATCCTTACTCCTTACTACTAACTACTAACCCTTATAAAGCTCAAGTCCGATCTTGCATGGAGTACTGCAGCCACCTTTGGGACGGCTCGGCGAAATATCAACTTGCTGCACTAGACTCGGTGGAACGCAGAGCCAAGAGATTAATAGGCGACGGAAAACTGGTATCAGCTAAGCTTCACAGCTTGGCTCACCGCCGTAACGTTGCTTGCCTATCGGTCTTCTATAGATTGTACTTCGGCGAGTGTGCTCAAGAGCTGCATGAGCTCAGTGTGCTCAAGAGCTGCATGAGCTCATTCCACCTTCTCCTTTCTTCCATCGGACATCCAGACGCACTGCAGGCTACCATCCGTTCTTGGTTGATATACCTCCTATGCGTACTAAACGCTACTCATCATCGTTTATAATGCGCACAGCCAAGGAATGGAATTCCCTGCCGGCGTCTGTGTTTCCGAGCACATACAACCTGACTCTTTTCAAGGCCAGAGTGAATAGGCACCTTCTGGGCAAGCTCGCGAGTGAAAAGTATAGACGGGGTCTACGATGGGTAGACCCCGTCTATACTTTCGGGCTAGACTAGGGTCAAGAGCAAACCCATTAAAATTAAAAAAAAAAACGAATATTATAAATGCGAAAGTCCATATGTTTGTTTGTTTGTTACGCCTTCACGTCTTAACTACTGAATCGATTATCATGAAATTTTGCATACACGTTCTCAGGGGTACAGAAAAGGACATAGGGTACCTTTTATCCCGAAAAAATGTACTATCCCCGAGGGATAGCAGTAAAACGCAGACGAAGTCGCGGGCGGTCGCTAGTAAATAATAAAATCTGTTAAATTGTTTCAGAAAAATCGCTTTAACAATAATATTAACCCGGGCGGGCCTGGACTTGGACCCGCACGCCATGAAAAAGTTCTTTCTGACCGTCATCAAGCTGGCCCTGGTTCCTTGGACCTTCGAGTGCGTCCTGTCTGCTGTTATGGCGCATTTCTTCCTCGACTTACCATGGGATTGGTGTAAGTACTCCTATACATTTTTAATGTTGTATATTTCTATTAGGACAGACGAAGAACGAGTTTCCGTATAGCATAATCAATGATTTCTAAATTCCATTCAGAGTCATCAAAATCTGAAATATCGCTCTGGTGTTTTAATTTTTCTTACATCGGAAAAATAAGATAAATAATAGAGATTGCAAACGGGCCCGGCCGGGCAGGGATGAAAACCGCAGCGCGGGAACGCCAACTCGTAGAAAATTGATAACACAGTGAGTGTTATTTTCAATTTAGGATATAGGGTTTTAATAGCTAAACTTTAAGAAAAAACATAATATTTTTTTGCAGCCATTCACAGATTTAAGACCTGATGAAAATGGTTGGACTTTATCTGGTCCTAAATCTTTGAGTCACTTTCCATAGTGTTACTATTATCAGTGGCAATCAAACAAAGCTGTAGAACACGACAATAGCCAAACCATGTGGTAAACCTCGAAAAATAAAAAAATATCATTTTTGGAGATATACAAATATAGGTTACGGCGGGTTGCGATCTGTAAAACTTGGGTTAAAGTATCTATAATTTCGTAATAAATAATTATATCACAACGGCAAACGGTAACCTTTATAGTGATTTAAATGTTCTACGGGCTACTGTACTATTTGGAAGTCTGGTCACTGAGCTACCGATGCACCAATTATTATTTTTTATTTAGTTTTGTATAAAAATTTATAAATAATAATTGGTTATTCCCCAATCCCCGCAGCTTTCCTTCTGGGCTCGATAATAGCGGCCGTGTCGCCGGCCGTGATCGTGCCATGCCTGTTCCGGCTGCGTGGCAAGGGGTACGGCGTGTCGAAGGGCATTCCGACGCTGGTGCTGGCGGTGTCCGGCATCGACGACGCCGCCAGTGTCGCTGTCTTCGGGATCGTCTCCTCCATCATGTTCTCTTCTTCCTCACTCACCATGAACCTAATCCAGGTAAGCTATAATCTCTCTATCTTAATCTTTTCCTCATAACTGGGCATCGAGATAACTGGCTGCTTTTATGATTGCCTCCAGCGGTCTCGGTCCATAGTTGCTCTCACTGCTTGATGAACTTTGCTTGATAAGGTTGCTACTCTTACTTGGTCAGACCATCTGGTTGGCGAACGACCTCGGGCTTTCTTACCTTCTATTGCACCCACCACGACCAGCTTTCCAAGTCTCATCTTCTCTTTGCATTATGTGGCCAAAGTTACGTGATGTCATCAAATGGTTGAATAGTTAAATGCTAAGATGTTAATACTTATTTTATTTAGGTACTCATATTATTTTATTATACGTCTTGTGACATGTGTAAACGTAACTACTTTCCAGAATAATTTTGATTACCAATTACTAAATTGCAAAACAACTTTCAATCTAACAAGTTTATTACCTGTCGTTTGACTTTTATATCTTGGATTAATTTAGTGCCAGTCCAAACTTGATTAGAAATCTATTTAGGTATCACTTAGGTAGCTTTACTACTCGTAATACTTAAATCAAAGTCTGCGCGGCCACCTCGGACTAATAATCCTTTTGGTTATATATAATTTCTCAAACGTGTAAAAAGTTTTAGAAAAATACTAAATTATTTTAGCACCTATCTACTCCTTGCTGTAATGATCTACTCCTTGCTCTAATTTATATCATCATTACTATTTTCTACTTTTTTTTCTTCTTAATTGGCTAATAACTTTTTTTTGTGACGTCATCGAATATATTATGATTTCCAGGGGCCGCTAAGTATAGTAACGGGTATAGCAGTGGGCGTGCTCTGCGGATACCTGCTCAAGTACGTCCCGGAGCGCAACGACGCATTCTTGGTGCCACTGCGGGTGCTGCTGCTGCTCAGCGGAGGACTGTTCTTCGTGCTCGGCTCCGAGGAGATCGGCTGGGGAGGCGCTGGTAAGAACACTTTTAGTATATCTTACTTTTCTATATTGTCTAAGGTCTGCGTGTTTATAGTATCACATCTCCCTCCGCGCTATTTTTATATAAGCCTACTGCTCGCGGCTGACTCAGTCGAGCCAGCGCACGAGGGATGTCATGTGTGTGTTGAGACAGAGCTACGCGACAGAAAGAGAAGCGCTTCGGATATATTAGGAGGTCATAACAAATTTGGTAACGATCGCGTTAGTGGCTGACTCTGGGTTCACAGGATGGAGATGCTAAATATCTCAGTCTGTTTGCGTGAAGTGGTTGCGTTCTTTTTATATGCAGGGTGAAAAATGTGTTATCGTTACCAGAAAAAAAAACGATAAGGTAAATGGCTGACAATAGTACAGCAAGTAAGTACTAGTTGTACTCACGTGAACTGTGTAAGGACTGACCAAAATTCGGTTGCGTTTCGTAGGTATAAGCGATTAACTTTTTGTTTGTTTGTAATGTATAAACTCAAAAAGTACTGATCCGATTTTGAAATTTATTCACCTATAGAAAGCTACATTATCAGCGAGTACCATGGGCTATAATTTATTTTCAAAAAAATTATAGCCTTTGTCAGCCTGCATATAAAAAAAACGCAACCACTTCACGCAAACAGACTGACATATTTAGCAACAGAGAGTGCCTCTCCATCCTATAAACCCAGAGTCAGCCACTTACGCGATCGTTACCAAATTTGTTATGGCCTCCTAGTCTAGGAGGCACTTATAATAATAGACACGCAGCACTGTGCAATTTGAAATTGTACTTTATTGCCGTGCAGTAAAAGTAGCTTATTATTTGATTGTCCTCTAGCGGATGGGCTTCTGTGTATTTAGTACTATTATATACTGTGAAACCGTTGTCTTTGATTTCTACAACACAAGTATGTGATTTTGTCCAATATTTAACTTTCAGGGCCACTAGCAGTGATTGCGTTTGCATTCGTGGCCTGCAAGAACTGGTCCGACCTGGGCTGGGAGCTGGAGGACAACCCTGTGGCGACCGCTTTCGAGATCTTCTGGATGTTCTTCGAGCCCATGCTGTTCTCTGTTACAGGAGCTCAAGTTGTTGTAAGTATTTTATCGATAGGTAGATTTTCGGGTCATGGTCCTAGCTGCTCTATTTGCTCATTGGACTACGGGCCTTCTATATGGTTAGTGGTCCATTATTACTTTAGTTGTTGGTCCAACTAATATACAAAAGTAAGTCAACTCCATAAAACTTATTGCCAATACAAATAGCTGTAATACATATTACAGCTATTACAGCTATGTTACTTATCAATGCAGTAGATCCCCGTCGTAGACTTAATTCACTTGGGCCGATTCACCTTGGTGAATTAAGTATACATATTATTAGACTTAACTCATCTGTATTGTTTTATAGTACTAATAGTTAACGCACCTAGGTGAATTAAGTGAAGTATACTCAATACTCATATACTTAAATCGTATTGTCACCTCGGTGGTGAGTGCCTTGCTCTTTATTTTGTGTTTGTCCATTGCACTAGCGCCGCCGATATTATTATCTAAGTGAATGTACCTGAATTTGATTATGTATGGATACCGTCCTTATTACTAGATTACATTTCTCAATCCATATTTTATTGTATAAGTTTCTTGAAAAGAAAACTGACTCAAAAAATTTCAAAACTTTAAAACGTGTGATCAAAAAAGAGTTTGGCATCAAAACCAAAATAATGGTCTTTATTACTCGTATCGTATTCATATTATGCCTTATCCCCATGTAATTATGTGGGTGTTTCTCAAAAAAAAAATGCTTTTGCTTTCAGATAGCAGAACTGCCAATAAGGCTGGTGCTGATCGGTAGCGGGATCCTGGTGTCATGTGCAATACTAAGAGCGCTGGTGACCAGCCTGAGCGCGGTGCGCAGCAACCTCAATACCAAGGAAAAGATCTTCGTCGGTCTCGCCTGGATGGCCAAAGCTACTGTACAAGTAAGTCCTATAATGTATTCACTTCTAAGACTTCTTCAGGGTGTTTGGAAATAGCCTTGTAAAGCCGAATATATGGTGGATACTGAATTAGGGACTATCAAACTGAAAGTCTTTTACTATGGGACAAACTCTGAAATCTCGAAAAATCTGCTGTTTCATACAAAAATTAATAGCGTCAAAATGTATAAAACTGCTGATTTTTTTCGTGATTTCAGATTTGATCCCATAATAAAAGTTGTTTAGTTTGATGGTCCCTATCTACCATATTCGGTTTTATGAAACTATTGCCATTCCAAACACCCTGAAATATATAGAATCTAGCAAGACATACCAGTCTATTGCAAGGTCTACGGTTTGTGGTAATTCAAAGTTCGAAAGTAGGGGCAACGCTTGCTTTTGACAGTAATAAACCTAAATCTAAAGAATAACCAAAAGTTATTTGATACTTCGTTCTTTTGTGCAGTTCCCGTTATTTTGGGCCTTTGCAACTTTTCGGTCACTTTCTATCTTAGGTATACCTCTCACATAGATATGTAAGTACCTACTTTTGAAACCTCCACAGCTTGTGACTGTTCAATTCTTTTTTTCAGGCCGCTTTAGGCCCCGTGGCGATAGACGAGGTCGGCAAGATGACCGGCGTGGATCCAGCCACGATGGAGCTGCTGCGAGGGTACGCGGAGACGGTGTCCACCGTGTGCATCATGTCCATCGTCATCACGGCTCCCATCGGCGCCATCATCATCACCCTCACTGGCCCGCGCCTGCTCTCCAAGACTACCAAGCCGCCTGTTCTCGAAGGTACAGTAATACCTTTTCAATTTATTGGAATTTATCGAACAAATCCACGTATCTTTTTCTATGAAAATACGACTTCTCTTAAAAAGGGTATCAATTTCTTAGAGTCGTTGCTAAAATAATTATAATTGAATCGTTTTTGATACCTAAAAACAATATCGGAAATAATACTACTTAGCAATGCAATTTTATAGGTATGATAGTTTGGGTAATGCAAGCAAGTTGACGACTTGTGTGGTTTTATACTACTGCCGCTATACTATAGGGTGCTGATGAGAGTAAATCAGTTTTTGTCTCTTCTGAAAACTTGCGCGGGATTACAACATTTACAACATGTTACAAAATTACCCCTAATGCCGAAAATGATAGATAGGACCATCAAACTAAACAACTTTTACTATGGGACCAAGCGGACCAACTATGAAATCGCGAAAAAAAAATCAGCTGTTTCATACAAAAAAATTATATCGAAAATATCATAAAGTATGAAACATTTAATTTTTTTTCGCGACTTCGGAGTTGGTTCCATAGTAAAAATTGTTCAGTTTGATGGTCCCTATCTACCATATTCGGTATTAGGGGTTACTTTGTAACATGTTGTATCGACTAAATGCTAAATTAAGACCATCGTTTCCTTCACACAGGCTGGCGGCGTTCCCACCGACCGTCTATTCGCGACATCTCCATCATCGACGAGGAGGAGACGGCGGAGCGCGACGCCGAGTCCAGCCAGCCATCGCCGCCCGCCTCGCCCGCGCCCGCCCCCGCCGCCTTCAGCACGCCCACGCCCATCACAGTACAACCCAACAAACTCACGTGATCACACAGATGTCATCACATCACACAGTGACTAGACACACTTTGCCGAAATTACGCGACCTAAGCACAGAATAGATATAAGTACTACCGTACAGAAAGGAAACTCCGCCCGCCCCACAATCAATTACCTCACCCCACCGGGCGGCGCCCACCGCGCGAGTTCCGTGTGCCGATCCGTGTGCTCATTCAATAGCTCGCACTCACTGTGTAGCGTCTGTGTAATAGGTAGTTGAAACGCGACGCTTATAGTGACGCGCCCGGGGTGTGACCTAAGTTCGGCATGATTACGCCTGCAACGCTATTTGAATTACTGACAACACACTATGCCGATATTACGTTGCGTTTTTTTTTTTCATAATAAAAGTGTTGCCGCCGAATTTCGGTCGCATAACTTCGGCATAATGTGTCTGGACTGGACACTAAGTCTCACCGCAATCCTAACAAATATCGAGTCCAGTAAACGAAGCCTATACCTATGCTACTGTATAACAATAAAGGCCTCGAACCATTGATATACAGTTTGCGCAAAAGTGATATTCCGCGCAGAGTACATGTCGAGTTCCATAGTTTCGAGTGCTTCCGCTTCGCAGCGTCCCCGCGCACGCCTGTATTCGTCTACTGCGCAGCGTTCCGCGCGAAGTTCAGAGTCGCCAAGTTATTTTGCGCATACTGTTACATAAGAAAATATAGTATTATAAAGAAACATCTTCAGTGCAGCACTTAACCCAGTAAGGAAAGATTCTAAATTCCTATGTATAGTTATAGTTATAGAGGTACTTCACTGCGTACATTTGAAAAAGTCAATACTTTTTCTTTACAAGTAAAAAAGAGTTTAATTTGATCAATTTAACCATAGGTAATGTATTTGTTTTTCATGATAGCATTCCAAAACTAATCACATTCCCATACTCATGTCATGAGTCTTTCAGCCATATTTTAATACAGTATTCGTAACATACCTAAATTAAAAATAAACATATCAAAGGTTATAGTGAAACCAATGTCTATAGTGCATTACTTAGTCACTAGTATAAAAGTAGGCACTAAAGCTAGGGTTTCCTAGGATGACGGTGCCATCATATTACGGCCGTAATTTAGCGGCGTAGAACGTTGTCTATGTAAACAGTATGGCAACAATACGGGCGTGCCGCCGTTCTACGCCCCGGCGCCACAGAATAACTAATAGTACAAGCCGGCGCACCGTATTGTTTGCATAGACAACGTTATACGCCGCTAAATTACGGCCGTAATATTATGACGGCACCGTCATCCTTGGAAACCCTAGCTTTAATAATAATAATAATAAAACTTTATTTCAGACATTATAGGTCCATATTTTAAATATAATATAAAAAAGTTTTAGTTAAAAAAACTTTAGTGTTAGTGCTTACTTTTATTGCTATGATGTGGCTTAACTATGCCCCCATAGCATGACCACCGAAACGCGTTATGTATGATATAGCGATTTATCACGTTTAATTGTCAAAAGACAATAGAATATGACAGTTGAGTGACGATAAAACGCTATAACACGCGATATATGTCGTGTTTTGGTGGTCATGCTATAGCACTAAGGGGGATGGAGAATATTGTTAGGTATTTATAATAATACTGTTGTAGATTGTATTTTATTAAAGACTTGTTGTTAGTTATTCAAACGTTGATATTAACATAAAATATTCAAGTTTTTCTAATTAATATTTTAAAAATGTTGTAGTTTTACGTTGTTATTCAAACGTTGATATTGTGTCCTATTCGCCGTTATTCGAAGCCTTGGTAAATCTGTTTACCAAGGCTTTGAATAAGGCTTCAGACGCAATATGCGTTTTAATGGTAGGTAAAGCGCTCCTATTAACATAAAATATACAAGTTTTTTAATAAATATTTTAAAAATGTATTAGTTTTACCACTGGTACCGTCCACGTAAATGTCTGGTTACAGAACGAGCTTCACAAAGTGGTTATCTTCAGTATTTAGTACGTAACTTCGTCAACTTGTATTCAAAGGTATTTATTATTGAGTAAAATTAAAAGACGTAATTAACTTAAGGACGTAGCGAGAGTAGATGTAAGGATATTAAATGATAAGTTGCGCGAATGTGATAAAACAGTATACAAACAAAACGTCGTTGGATGCCTTAAAAGTTTAAGAAAACCTCGATAAAAGTCCAATGAACTTTGCTGAGGATTATTGTTACCATTATCGAAATGTATTTTAAGACAAATGTTATTTTTTATTAATTTGTAAAATAGGTAAGTATAAGTAATCATGATCAGATCAGTATTGTCGTTATTTATGTAGAATAATTCAATAATGGCTTAATCAATATACATTACTTAATATTTAGTACAAAATTTAGTGTTAAGATATAATAGATTACCACACCAACTATCAATATTTTAGACACTACTTTCTTATTTGTAGACCTGAGGTTCTAAAAATATATCCAATTGGGATTCAAACAATATAGGTATAAAAGCTAATAATAGTGAATATATTATTAAATTAAATAATATAACTTCTAAGTAAATTAAAGAAAATGTATTTATTATAATCACGTTTACGAAACGTTGAAAACTCGTTCCGACTCGTTTGACATGGAGAAGGAAATAGATCAAATACAGAAGTATAAAACTATACATAAATTTATTTATATATTGAGCTCTGAGAAAAAACTTCTAAGCACTGTATATAGGTATTGTACACACTTCTTATGGTACGTACATTATTGAACGAGCAGGGGCCACTAATTACTATGAATTTATTATACTTACATTGTTTATACGTGAGTTTTACCTACGTAAAAAAGAAAATATTGTAAAAAAAAGAAGAATTAAATTATTAATAAGAGATATAAGATGTCGTATTTTATTTTTATTACTGATAAATTCTGTTATCACTCCAACCCTCTTCAGGTGCAGATTTAAAGCTTCTTGACCTGTGTTTACGGCGGTTGAGCAACAGTTGCTACGGTCGGTCTTCGGATGGGTGAGCAAAAGTATCATCTACAGCACGTCCGTACTTTGGCTTGGTTCTGGCTGTATTTGCAAACGTTAACACCTACCAATCCGCATTAGGCCCGATTAATGGGTAATGGCTAATCTCTACATCCATCCATAAAGAAGGACCCATCTAGAAAGTAGGGATATTAAAACGCTAGAAGAAAGCTAATAGAGGACAATATTCATTTATTTTTCTTCTTTGGGAAAACATAGTTTGGCTAAAAAAAGGGCTGGCACTATTAGGAAATTAAAAACAAATCCTACTACGGAAAAATCGCACTCTGAAAAGTAGGAAACAAGAAAATATTCTAGTCCGAAAAAGAATGACCGTATAGAAATATACATAAAAAGAATCATCGCATGCCACCTCCAGCCTATTATACAGGGTTATTTGTAAAATACCAACAAACTCACAGGAGTAGATTAGTAACATCATAAACAACAACATTTGTTCTACGACTTTTGCAAAAACAGACAAAAAAATAAAAAAAAATAACCTCGAAATTTAATTTCTAACTTATATTCGGGACCTACAGGAGTAAAGCAGATCGGTTCACCTAGTTTTAGCCGCACTTCGGGTACCTATTAGCCGTAACATATACACACATACCGGTCAAAATAATAATTCTTATTTTTGCTTCGCTGTAGATAGTCGGTAAAAATTACACGTCATACATCTTCAAATCAATCTACATGTAAAATAGTAGATTATACAACAAGTAAAAAAAGAGTGAATTTAGTTCGAGGGATACAATGGACGGACCGAAATAAATTTTTTTCACAAGTTGTGTACTTTACTTTTTACCATTGACTGCGAGAAAACAAATAGCAGTTCTTATACCTATAATTATAATTATCACAATATATTATTTAGGTAGGTAATCGGTAATATTTAAACATTAGAAAATAGTTAGACTAGAAGTTTTCCAATGACATAAAACAACCACGTTAAGAGGGAAATTACATTATCAGTCCGGCATCAGTCCATTCCATCAGTTTGTAAAGACTTTGAATTTTTCCAGACTGAAGATCGAACCAGACTGATGGAATGGACTGATGCAAAACTGAACATCTAATTTCCCTCTAATATAAAGAAAAGAACCGAAAGATAACACACTAAAAAGAACCTAATTAATTTGGCGGGATATTTTTTTTATTTAAATGAGTAACTATGGCTCTATGGAATAGCTCCAGCCAGTAGGTACCTACTTTCAGCACGTTTTCTTTTTTTTGTAAGTAATAATATGATGCGCGCTCGTTCCAAATTCAAAATATTTTTATTCACTCGGTGAATAAAACCGCGTTTTATTCACTCATTTTGAATAAAACGCGGTTAAATTAAATGCACTTTTTCGAGTGGTGATGGTAAAATAGTTATTTGTTATACAAGAGAGCAAAGTCATTTTTTGCTGCGAGTGCTGACTTTTAAATCACGAACTAGCGAAGTAGTCTAGAATTGAATCACGAGCGTAGCGAGTGATTCTAATATAGACTACTGAGCACAGTGAGTGATTTAAAGGCACGAGACATCAAAAAATTTGCTCTCGTGTTAAACATACAACTTTTCACCTCTACCAGCGAGAAAAGGTGTTAGAAATTAAAAAAGCACTTTGCCTCACGCTCGCAGCAAAAGTCGATTTTGCAGCGAGTTTTTGGTAAAAAAGCACTTTGCCTCACGCTCGCAGCAAAAGTCGATTTTGCTGCGAGTTTTTACGCGCCAAAAGCATCCTTTTCGTGCTGGAGAGGTGAAAAAAATATTTATAGGTATTCAAAGATTGCAGACCATATTCAAATTTGTTATTCTTTTGCTTCAGACGAAATACTGGTCAATGAAGTTTCTGGTGTCCCTGTCTTCTTCAGTCCACTCTGTCTTTTGAACAATGTCTGCAGCCCTGTAAAAGTACTCAAATGTAAAAGGAGTCGTTGTTTTCTGGGTTCACCTTATAAATTTTCCAACACCTATCTTATTTTCTAGTAAATTTTTCTCCTGAGACAAAGTTTTCGAAAAGAAAAAATATAAACACACATAAATATAAAAGTATTTAAAAATTCTAACAATGGCGTTCTTAATCGTGTATTTCTTAATGTTTTCGCTTTTAAAATGAAAGTGTTTTTTTCTCCCGAGTACATTAAAAAAATCCTTGTCACAAGTTCTTACATCTGATTTAATCCTTAAAATGAAACCATTTCATGTGGCTGCCTGCTGTTATGAGAAATTCCTTTGCATTTTTTTTATTAAAAATAGACATTGTGTCTTATAATCTTCTGAGGGCTGACTGGCAATAGGAAATCGATGTTGCCAAGGTAGAAAAAAGGTGTTTTATTAATTTTAGATAACGTTTTTGAAAAGGAATATTTGTAGGTTTAAAAATAACTATTTATACATGGAATGGTTGCTTATTTTGTGATTTTTCCATAAAATATAACTTCATGACCGTAGGCCACGGATTACCTAAAAAGTCCCAGCCTTCATAGAAAAATGAAACAACTCCTTTATTAGAATCAACAGCTCTAAATAACACATTTTATGAAGGTGGTTATACCACCGAAAGTGGCGCCCTGAGTAGTTTTTATTTAATTAGTAGTTAATGTAGAAAATTATCTTATAAAATTTTACGTGGAATTTTCAGGGTCCATAGTCTAGTATTTTTAGAAGGTATAGTGATACGTTATCACTATACCTTCTAAAAATACTAGACTATGGACCCTAGTTAGTTGTATAGTGATACAGGGATGATACAGGGTTACTAGAAATATGACGTATTCCTGCTAAGAAGTTATAAATGATGTCAAAACAAATATTTTTTGTTATTTAACTTTTTTCGAAAAGTTAATAATTTTAAGTTAATTGATTTTGGGTATTTTTCACCAAAAGTACGTTTTCAGACACAAAAATCCTTACTAATATCCTTACTAATATTATAAATGCGAAAGTCCGTTTGTTTGTTTATTTGTTTGTTTGTTTGTTACGCCTTCACGTCCTAACTACTGAACCGATCATCATAAAATTTTGCATACACGTTGTCAGGGGTACAAAGAAGGACATAGAGTACATTTCATCCCGAAAAAAAGTATAGTTCCCGAAGGATAGCAAAAAAAAACCTTTCCGCGCAGACGAAGTCGCGGGCGGCCGCTAGTTTAAAATAAAACTAAGTACTCATTCAATTCTATTAAAGCTCCGTTATGCGAAATCATTTGTCTCTGTCTTTTTCTTTATGTGTATGGAAAATAACCTCACTTCTGCACTTTTTAGATGTTTTTCGTTGTTTTTTCGTCATTATCTTTAGCACAATTATCTTTCTTGAAAAAAAGTTATTGGAGCAACAGCACAGTACGTTAAAGTGTATTTTGATGTAGAATTAAATAAGTTTACGCTATTATTTACGCCAAAAATATGGCCCGCGACAAGCGCTTTTGATGATATTCTGATTTTTTTTTACAATCATCTGTGAAGGTAATACGAAATTTAATGTTTGTAGCAACTAGATAAACTCTTCATATTGTATGATTTTTTTGGTGGCTACAAGTTTACGTTTTCTATATAAAAAAAGGCCCGCGCAAACCATGTGTTCCTATTACCGCCCCTTAATAGATAGAAAACATTATTCTGATTGTTAATAATCAATAAAAAAATTGTCAAAAAGTACATATTTCCAGTAACATTGTAGGTATATGCCGGTACCTTTGTATGAATAAACAGAACCGGGTGCATGCCTTAGGCCCTAAGGCTTAGGGCATTAGTTCCCTCGTAGTCATTCGCAGAAGAAGTACAAATTTGTCAAAAACGACCACTTTTAGCAGTTTTGCTATCTACTTCTAACAGTGACTACGAGGGAACGTATTGATACCGTTTAAAAATACTAGACTATGGTATGGGCCCTAAAAATTCTACGAAAAGTTTTATAAATTTTTCAATTAACAACTTATTAAATAAAAACCATTTTTGGTGGGTTAATTATTTGAATACTCCATACGTTTTAAGCATATTCTCAACTCCCTTCAAGTGGCGGTTAGTAGTTTAATTCCTATTTGAGACGAGGCTTTGCTCAAAGTATCTTATTTTGAAAAAATAACTAAAAGGAAAGTTAACTAATTTGAATTTTCACTATTATCATAATTCATTCCGGTGTTTGTTGAACATAATATTCATAACAATAATGTATACACATACAGGGTTATTTGTAAAGCACCAACAACCTTGCAGGAATAGATTACTAACATTATAAACAACAACGTTTGTTCCACGACTTTTCCGAAGACAGACAAAAAATATTCGACTTTCCATACAAATGTACGAATAGCTGATCGAGTTTTGTATGAAAACTCAAAATTTTTTTGTTTGTTTTCGGAAAAATCGTAGAACAAATGTTGTTGTTTATGATGTTAGTAATCTACTCCTGCGAGGTTGTTGGTATTTTACAAATAACCCATAGAGATGGGCAAAGGACCCGATTTTGACCCGACTGCTGGTTTTATAACTCAGTTATCGCCCATAGACCATTTTGTTGATCTAAATAAAATCTTTTTTTTTTTGGGGCTCTCCACCTTAGGGGCTTTGAGCCACCCTCCCCCGAGATGTTTCGTCCTTTGAATATTTTTCTGTATTAATCGAACAAGAAATTGTTGCCATAGCAACGTCACATTGGACGTATCAATAGAAATAAAAATACTGTAAAAAGTTTCTACAGCGTACAATGTGGGTCTTTATTGGGTTTAAACCCAGTGGTCGGTGGTCGGTGGTTTAACCCGGGTCTTTTGCCCATAACTTATCGTGTATGATGTAAAGTCTACTTACCAAGTCTATCATTTAAGAAGTTGTATAGCTTTTTTGGTTTGAAAACCAAAATAATGAAAATCCAAAACCCTTGGAGCTCGTTAATTCTATCCATAATATACATAGTCCATGGTACAGTCCCATCCGGGTTTGTCAACAGCGTTGATATAAGCTCCATGAACCAAGTGATACCCATCACCACCCCCAGCTTCCCAGTCAACATTAAACTGTAAAAAAATTAATTGGTTTTTAATTTCTTCCACTTAAATGTGGTGTTCGCCTTCAAAGATTATTAATTACATTTAGCAAAATAAGTAGCTATTTAGTTTTTAATGTTAATTGTAGTGTAAGCAATCACTGGTGTCCATATTTTGTGGACTTAATTAAAATAAATTATATCGAATTATTCTGTTTAAAACGTCTAAAACATTTTTGTGATCTATGTCTACAACTAAGTATCAGACTGTATGTATTATCGATAATTAATTTCACGGTTTGAATAATCTTTTATGAGTTTGACAGAGAAACAGCAAAGCGACCTAGTAAAATCGAAACGAAGCAAAGCTTCCTGGCTAAATATTATTCTCCCAGCGTCTCAACTAGAGATCGGCAAAAGACCCGGATAACCCGACCATTGGATTTAATCCCAATACAGAACCACATTGTTTGCTATAGAAACTTTTTACAGCTTTTTTATTTCTATTGATATGTCAAATGTGCCGTTGCTATGAAAACAATTTCTTGTTAGATTTATACAAAGATTTAAATCGTTAGATATGGTCTTACCATAGAATGAGCTTACCGAAATGTGTCAACATTCAAATGAGTGAGCCTCACTTCTTTGCTATTAGATGGCCTATCAGTGCTCATTTGAACACAGTGCCAGTTATGTCGAGAAACCACGTGAGAACTTTTTAACCGACTTCACAAAAAGGAGGAGGTTCTCAATTCGATTGTATACTTTTTTTTTTATCGTTGTTCGCGCGTATCTTCGACATTTATGGACCGATTTTGATGATTCTTTTTTTGTTCGATTGAGTTTTCTTGCGAGATGGTCCCATTTAATTTTTATTTCAATCGGTTTAGTAGTTTTCAAGAAATCCTGAAAATACTATGATTTTGCATCAACTACCTTGACAACTTTGTTATTAATAAATCGAATTAGATGTTTCTTTTTGTTGGGAAAGGGTACTTTTAGAGTAGTCTTTTTAACCGACTTCAAAAAAAAGAGGGTTCTCTCTCAGTTTGACCTGTATGAATGTATGTTTTTCCGCAAATATCTCACGTTTGACTGAACCAATTTTTCTACGTAATAATATACCTACACTACCTAATAGAGAAGGTACTTACACTAAAAATGAAAAAATAAAAAATTGTTTTAAAAAACAAAAAACCGACTTCAAAATACCTGCCTCAAAAAGCAAGAAATAATATTCAAATCATTAGATACGCATTATCATTGTTATAATAACAAGACGTCTATTGAAGTCGGGTAGGGCTTTTAGAATAAAAAAAGGAAGTTGTACTCCAGCCCCACCCGACTTCAATAGACGTCTTGTTATTATAACAATGATAATGCGTATCTAATGATTTGAATATTATTTCTTGCTTTTTAGAGGCAGGTTTTTTGAAGTCGGTTTTTTGTTTTTTAAAACAATTTTTTCGAAATGCCGTCTTGTGCCTTTTATCTGTGCACCAACAATAGTAGAAATACAAATAAAGCAAAATGGTGTAACATTTCACAGGTAGGTAAGTATTTAGATTTCAATTATTATCGAAATTTATTTTCCTTCCGTTGTCAATTCCGATGGACGTAAACAATTAACGCATCACGCATGCGTGCGCCATTTTGACAGATTTGAAATAATGCTATAGATTTCTAGTACAAAAGCAGATCTAACGATTTAAATCTTTGGATTTATACAGAAAAATATTCAAAGGATAAAACATCTCTTATTTCTAAAGATTTTATTAAGATTAACAAAATGGTTTATGGGCAATAACAGGGTTTAAAACCAGCAGTCGGGTAAAATCGGGTCCATTGCCCATCTCTAGTCTGAACGAATTAAGTAAATAACACTTGGTTTATTTTTGATTTGGAAAGGGAGATTGTAAAATAATTAGGTACCTGTCTTTATTTATGTTGAACCGACGTTTGACTCCGTCGCTCTCTGTGCTAGATTGCATTCGCTGCACCGCAGATTTGACTCGCACGCAATGCAGCACAGTAAGCGCCCATAAAACACAGTTCACAATGCTTAACAGGCCCAATGGTATTACAAAAAAAATGTAGTGAGGCCAATCATTCTCAGAGTTTATAGCTACGAACGGTAAAAAAAATATATGTAAAACACATTTTATTAATTTACAGACACACAGAGTTCATTGTTCTCATTATAGACTCGGATTGTAATAAAAAGCTCAACTTTGACTTATAAACAAGTTACTGTTATAACATTGCTTGTTTTGTTGTTAATGGTAATGTACTCATTACCTGAACCAAACCAGCAATATCCATTGCCTATGTTTGCATCGAGGTACGGTGTTATAGGGTATTTATCTAGTAGAAAAGTGACAAGAGTGAAGGTGAGAGAGAATCCCCAAGCAAACAATGAGTACTTTAGAAACTTTTTACGAGTAGCACTGCGTTTCTGGTGCCTCTCTACGGTCCGAATATGGCTGTAACAAAAAAAAAAGTAAGTATAACTTAAGTAAAATATTTAATAAAACCCCAGA
Source organism: Agriphila geniculea (assembly GCA_943789525.1). Classification (NCBI taxonomy): domain Eukaryota; kingdom Metazoa; phylum Arthropoda; class Insecta; order Lepidoptera; family Crambidae; genus Agriphila; species Agriphila geniculea. The sequence continues at coordinate 17,127,340 of OX038873.1, read as the reverse complement.
AAATGTAGGCATGTCCTACACAGCTTAGCGTATAAATACAAAAATGTAAAAGAATATGCCTACTTAAGGCTGTATATCCGCATTTCAAAGAAATTTGCGTTTTTCCAATGTTATCTAAAGAATGAAAGCATTACTATTGATGTAAACTTTAGTTTTAGGAAGCGAAATTCTTAAATTAGTGCCGTATAGAGAGAAAAATATAATAAATTATCAAGTATTTTAAAACGAAGACAATCTGTTCAAGTGGAATTTCAAATTTGCTTGTCAGAGATATTTTTTACAAACGTTTCTGCTGTGACAAATAAGAATATGATTCAAATTTTTTTTTCACTTATTGTTTGTATTGTCATGGAGTTCCTTATAGAGAGAAATTTTTTAAAAATGTTTTTAATCACAGAGAAATAAAATGTTAAATAAAAAAATGCTCAAATCGGTACACTTTGGCATGTTTTTCACTGGTACCTATTTACAGAATCTAAAGTCATTTTTTGTTTTTCTTAGGAATAATGAGGTATTTGTCTAATGTATTGCGTGTTTTGTATATACTTATATTTATTTAATAATTTATAATCATCAGCCCACTTTAGGCCATTACAGAACGTAGGTCTCTTAGTTATGATTGTAGTAGTAATAGTTTAGTACCTAATAACTCAGGCCATCGGCCGTTAAAGAATAGGATTTAAAATGGCGGCGTTTATCGTGCCATCTCAAGCGGTTTATCATTTTGTTTTAGGCCGTATACAGAGAGAATGCTGGTTGCCGACCGGCGCTTGTCGGCGATGGTCCGCGCCGGTAACCGTTAACGTTAACATAAAGCAAGCAGGTTGAAGCAGGATTTCGTACTAAACGTAGCCAGCGCTGACCGGCGTGTCGGCGCTTCTCAGCGCTTATCAGCGCTTGTTCATACAAATGGCTTAGCTGGTTTTCGTTGGTTACCTGCGCGGACCAGCGCCGACAAGCGCTGGTCGGCAACCAGCGTTCTCTCTGTATACGGCCTTAGTTGTGTGACTGAAACAGCAAAATAACTGCTGCCCGGTATTGCCGCCATTTTAGATTCCTTTCTTTGATGGCGCGACTTATAGTAGAATAATTTAAATTATACCTCTTTAATCTACATCTACTCACCTCATTGTCCACCAGATATCGACACACATAACGTTGAGCCAGAAGAAGGCAGCCACAAATCCAAAATACATTCCATATCCTAAAACAATAATAAAAATTATGCATACCGAAACAAATCAAGTCTATCTATTTTTTTATGCACAACGGGATAGATAGCGCTTGACCTGATGTTAAGTGACGATAAGGCCGAAGATGGAAGCACACTACGCCCAGAATTCTTAACACTGAGGAACTGGCTAACTTACCTTTAACTACCGGAACACAACAATTTATTTATTGTTGTTATGGCGTCAGGCTTAGGTAAGATTGTGGTAGCCAGCCAGGCGGACTTTAAATAAGCCTTACCAGCGACCAAACCGAGTACAAATTGTACCCCCTGAGTATTGAACCCGGTACCCCTTCTTACACGGGTGAGCGAACCGCTAGACCACAGAGGCGGTTAATCTATAATCCTACTTCCTACTAATATTATAAATGTGAAAGTTTGTGGGTTTGGATGTTTGTTCCTCAATCACGCAAAAACTACTGAACCGATTTGGTTGAAATTTGGCACACAGATAGTAGATAGCCTGGATTAAAACATAAAATATTTTTTATCCCGATATTCCTACGGGAACGGGAATCACGCGGGTGAAACCGCGGGCGTCTGCTATATTATAAATGTGAAAGTTTGTGGGTTTGGATGTTTGTTCCTCAATCACGCAAAAACTACAGAACGGATTTGGATGAAATTTGGCACTAGAAGATAGCCTAGACAAAGGATACTTTTTATCCCCATATTCCCACGGAAACGAGAACCACGTGGGTGAAACCGCGGGCGGCCGCTAGTATCAAAATAAAGTTTTTCTTCATACAATTAATGAAGATGAAAACGATAAAGGTAACGGATACAGTAGCGGACTGCGTAAGGATGATAGCATAATAACATTTTCAACACACTTGCTCGTAAAGTGAGCCCTAACACATCGCTTTCGCTTCATAAACTGAGCTATAACAAACGTGTGCAATAATATGTAAAAGACTAGTACGTTATAGAATTATCCCTACAAAGTTAAATTAGTACCTTACTGCAAGTTAACTGTGTGAGTAAACAGGAGCATTCCCAATTTTACCGGGTAATAAAGTTTTTTTTAGTAACAACTAAGAGGTTTTATGCCGCTGAAAATTCATGTACTTACATTTTTTGGAATAAATAAATGCGTCAGTCCTTAAATAAGTCAAACAAATATTTATTATTATCAAACTATTCATAATTCACAATATTTTGTTATAAAATATTTGCATTTATCACTTAAAATTATAATTTTGAAGTAGGCTGTATGCTCACTCACCCGGTCACCCCTTTGTTCGCAAAATATTCTTGCATTGGGCGTGTGAAAAAAACAAAAAAAAACCTACGCGCCTTTTCCCATAATTATCATATTTTGTTTTTATCGTATTTGTTTCTGTGTGATCTTTGTTTTTTCCTCGCAAATGTGTTGAAAAACGTCGTATGAAACTCGTGAGCTCTTGCTTATTGCACACTCGGCTGAGTTACGCCCTCGCCTGCGGCTCGGGCTGCAACCCACAGCCTTGTGTGCAATGAGCAACCTAAGCTAACTTGTCTCATAATGTACTATTAGATGCTTAGTGAAGAGCTTTATTATTCTTGATAATAATTTGAATGTCATATTATATATATGTTTTGCCCAATTAGTAGCAAGTTGTAGAGACATGATTACCACACATACGTTACGCATTACGCTTTACGCATTACGTGCTTGTTAATTTTAGTTTTGACGTGACTTTGTAATGTTATTAGACTTATTAGTAATAAAAAGGGCCTACTTTCCTTAAATATTTCTTCAACTACTTTATGATACTCGTAATAACCATGCATGACACATAAAGCGGAATAATTTGACGACCTCAGTGGTACTAATCACCTAAAATCAGTTCACCGAATGCCATTTTGTCGACCGCCATATCACCGAAGATCCATTTCATCGACAGGCTATTTTACCGACGGGTCATTTCACCGACAAGCCATTTGACTGAAACTTATTTCACCATACTACATTTCACATAGTACATTTCTTCGAACGCCATTTTAAAATAAAGTAATCTCAATTCAAAAGTTTTAATTATATAAAAAAATACCTATAAAACAAGAAGTTCGAAGAAATGTACTATCGGTGAAATAAGTTTCAGTCAAATGGCCTGTCGGTACTTTAGTTTGTAAATAATAATTTAATTTTGCAAATATAAGATCCATGCCGCAGGGTCTCATTTAGATGAAAAATATATTTACGTATCTTTAAGAAATAATAAAATAAAAAATATCCCCTTTCTTAAAAACTGCTATAACCTGAGATGGTATCTTCGGCGCTAATGGATAATGGGTTTTCAAATAGGAGCACCACCATTTTCAAATTAATTAATCCTATTAACGAACCAAAATATTAAGTTACTCGCTGTTTTCCAAATAAACTGCACTTTTGTTCTATTGTGTTACCAACCTTCACAATGGTTGACCCGTGCGTGCGCGCGTTCAAACCCGTGACTGCGTCGAATCATCGAACTTGGTCCAAAACCAGTAAGCTGTTTTCAACACTAGATTTAGAACTAATTAATTCCAACTTCCTTACTTACCTAATGCCGTACAAATATTAATGCTATTTACGGGCCCGAACTGCACGCGCGCGAGGCAGGAATAAGCCAGCAACATGGTGCCAACGTGGCAGATGAGCGTCAGCCCGTGTAGGTTGCGCTTCTCCTGGATCGAGCAGTACACCCCCATCGTCACCGCCAGGCATGCCGCCGATATTGACAACAGCTGCAGAAATCAATCACGATCCATCAACTGCAAGTAATTTGCTATCATTTTCGATAACTTAAATAATTTATTTTAAGTTTCATAAATAATAGAAACAGTGACCCACTACTTGACCCGCTACCTTTATACCCATAACTACCAACTAAGATTAGTTGAGATATATACATTTTTTAAGCTTTCGAAAAGTTATTTTGGTAAAGAACATGAAATTGAAATACAATTTCTTAAAATACACTCCTTTTTGGGCAGTCGTGTAAAAACACTCATACTTTACACACAGTTACTCACCACAAACGAAACTGAATAGTTTTTGTTAGTTTTGGCACGGCAAGCCATCGCTGTGACCTGTATTTTTTCGTCGCAAGTATCGAATGACTCCAGGCAATAATCATTGGTTGAATGAGAATCAAAATTGAGCCACCCATCTTTAGAGAGAGAATGCCAATCTGATTCCAATGTAGATTTTAGGATATACGTCATAGATCCATTGGGACATTCAATCTCAATTCCTGCCCGGACGCCAATAACATCTAAAAACAACGATTAATGAATAAATATTGTTTACAAATCAGACCAATTGGGATGTTGACTAATTAATAAAATAACGAAATACTAATAAAAATCGTAAACATATTAAACTCTTAGAGTAGCTTGTATACCTCTTGGTTTTATATATTGCATATTATTTGTTTTATGACCCTTCAAAGTTGGGTGGACAAGTCCATTTAAATAGTATAAAATTTATTAAAATAAATGATACCTTTAATTAGTTTGCAAAATGTATAGCAAATTTGTCTAAGAAACCATTTTGATAAACACAATATTTAATATGGCTGCCGAACAAATTTCCTACGCGTTGCATACAAACTACTGAGGCGTGACGTCATAACTCAGTAGCCGTTAGTATGGAGCGTTTTTGGGCGAGTCCATTTGTGTGCATTTCACACTGTGATATCTCGGGCAGTTTTCAAGCTAGCGAATTAATTATTTTACCAATGTTTCTTTTTTTGAGAGGTAATTTATGTAATATAAAATAAAAAAAGTTGTCAACATCCCAATTATTTAGTCCTTTAAGCAAAACTTGTTCTAGGTCACTAAATAAAAATTTCAGTGTGTGTAGGTAAGGTAGTGTTTAGAAATTTAGTTCAACATAATAACAATCAGTCCAGGGGGCCTATTACGAAAATAACGTACGCAGTCACTTGGCCACGATAGTCGTCCGCAGTTCGTTGGTTGTAGTTATAACAAACATTTTTAATTTGGCTATCGTTGTCCATATAGTACTAAACAAAGGATGTCAGATACGCTAGAGAGAAACTGTCAAACTAACGCAATCACTTCGCAATATCGCATACGAAAGTGATTTGCAATAGGAAACAATCAAAACGAAGCACGGACGCAGCTGCGTGTATCGCATCAAACTTTTTGCAGACCCCCAGTCGTCAGAGGCATGCATACCTAAGTTCTTGGACTAATAAAGTTACGACATGAACAGTTTTTCTGCCCGGTCAAGCCGAATGATTTCACTTATACTGTGCCTCCGACTGCATGTACTACCATCAAAATTTCCTGTTTTTTAACGACACTTACCTAAGAACACTTGATATATCAAAACATCTAAAGATATCTTATTTATAGAAACCTTTTCTTGCAGTCGGCTCAAAATTGCATTTGATATTTCACGATGATTACGCACTCCTTAATAAGTTGCCTTTTTATTACTTCTCAATTCGTTCCCTTTCGTGACCACGGGCCATGATAAGGAGACGAAATGTCAGAAAATGTATTTAGCATTTTCCGACACTATTCTAATACGAACCAAAAATAATTGATAAGAATATAATAATTACTCACCTCCAATATCATATTCAAGTTTCAAGGGTTCTAAGTATGAAGTAATATTGAATAAGACGCTGGAATTCGACCTGCAATGAGATGTTGGGGAACCACATCGCTGGAAGTGTTCCCCCTCACCACAGCACTTCCTCATACAAAACGCACCGTATGTGCTGCAATTTAAAGTACAGACACGAGCTACCAACATTCGTGTATTGTATTCCTGATCTATGCACCAATACCCCTTTGGCATAACGATATCACTTCCCCCAATTTCGTTCCGGATCTTAAGGGCGCTCCCATTCAATACAAACTTAAAAGATCCTTCCTTTAACTCTACAGCATATTCTTCAGGCAGGCAAAGTTCAGTTTTCAGTACAGAAATATTTGCAGGGACGACTTTCAACTGACTTTGAATCCATTCTTCGTTTTTGCTTTCGTTATCATCCCTGCATAAATGAAATTCGGTGTCATAAACTTGTCCATTAGAACAACATTTTACAATTTCTGATATTTCCGATTTCGTTTCAGGCATTAACTCGGTTCCATTACATTTTAAGGCAACTGTGTTTGGTAATGTGTTGGCAGTATAGTTATTTATTTCAGTTATAAGTATATCATAACAAATATTACTGTTTGCAATCAGTTTTATGTCTTTTTCACTCACCGGAACCTCTTGTAACTCACAATTATCAGGTATACCATGATCAATATTCACACTCGGGTCAAAGATATTGGATTTAATGAAAAGATCTTCATACGTAAAACCATCGTTGTCCAAGCATTTATACTTGTCTGTATTTGTCATGTCAAAACTTGATACTTTCATAAGACTTTTATTCTTGGGACAACATTTACGGAAAATTTTTAAATGATTGCTGTTCGCACTAACACTAATAATGTAGAAACACAGAATGAATATGAAAGTCATACTTGTTTACAGTTCACTAGGTACTCTATTACAAAATTATTCACTTCAATACATATATGTATTGGTATTAGTCGTTGCACATCCTCGCAATTACATTGCACGTTGTTTAAACTAGAAACGACTGATCCAACTAAATAAAACTGTCTGATTAAACTAAACACAAAAATGTCTAAATCGACTTAATCACGGATGGAACAGGCTTCCGTGCCCTTGGACTTTGTGACCTCAGCCGCTTTTTTAGGGTTCTAAACAATACATGTATGTTTTTATTTTATTTTATTTTAACATGCCTTATGGTACATTTTTAGAACAAATGTTACAAAAGGCGGACTTAATGCTAATAGCATTCTCTCCCAGTCAACTTTTAGGAAACAGATATTAACGAAAGAAGTGCACTACATATGAGCTTTACTTATAAACACTTCTTAAGTAAGGCGTGAACTTTTTTCTGAAAGAAGACTTTACTGGGAGGACTTCTGATAGATTCAGGGAGCTGGGAGACTATTCCAGAGACGCAGAGCTTGCATTATGAAAGAAGATCGAAGTTGAACATTGTAAAAGTCGAACGAACTGAAACTTGCATTTTAAGTATGGGATTATTAAGAACTAGCTTCTGCCCGCGACTTCGTTCGCGTGGACATTCGAGAAAATCCTCAGTAAAACTTTAACCAGGATAAGAAGTATTCTATGTTTTAACGTCCGAGGCAGGCCTCGCTAGGCAGTAGGTACGCTTGGTGTGGACGAACCTCGTTTTTGTTTACTTTTAAACCATTGACCATTACACTGTGTCAGATGTGGAAACGCCAGCTGGTCGGACGTTCTAACAGTATTATTCCCCGACGTTAATTGTTACAACGAATTGATCGCAAACTATTCTTAAAAACTTAAAATTCATATATCTTTTGATTGAGTGGTTCAATCAATTTGCAGATTGCAATGAAATAAAAATAAATTGTTTTGCAAGATACATAGTATATTTTCATGTAAACATCATCACGATTAAGTTAGCGCTTTTTACGTTTTTAGCGCACAAACATACAGATAAACAGACAAACAAACAGACAAAAATCCAAAAATGACATAAATGGGTTCTACTAGTTATTATTAAACATCCCAACCACTTTTTTGCAAAATATTTCCTTTGTACGGACACAACTTTTCTACAGCTTTATTACCTATAATCTGATCGAAGCCTTCGATCATTTATTCCTGAGTCAATGGCTTTCGTGGCACACCTCAAACTCCCCCAAAACGCTGCAAGTCCCCCATTACTCACGACTTGTCATTTAGTGTCGCATGATTTGTCAAATGGTAAACATGCCGCTTCATGACCGAAGAAGTTTTATAGGACTTAAGTGTCAGCAGCAATGAATGGACAGCGGCAGTCGAAGCATATATGGTGAAATTCGAAGCATGTGCCACATTTCAGTTTTCTTATTGTATATGTGGCCTGCTGCATCCTTTGTATCTGATCGAAGCCTATATGTACAGATAGAGTAGAGCGCGCAGAACCTTTGCTCTCTGCGCTGTGACCTGAGGGCCTATTACGAAAATAACGTACGCAATTGCGTAACGCAGTCACTTGGCCACGATAATCGTCCGCAGTTCGTTGGTTGTAGTTATAACAAACATTTTTAATTTGGCTATCGTAGTCCATAGACTACTAAACGAACGATATCGGATACGCTAGAGAGAAACTGTCAAACTCACGCAATCACTTCGCAATATCACATATGAAAGTGATTTGTAATAGGAAACAATCAAAACGAAACACGGACGCAGCTGCGTGTATCGCATTAAACTTTTCGTAATAGACCCCCAGTACGAAAAAATGTGGTCGAACTTGGTGCAAATAAATACGTGACGTTGTCCAACATTTATTTAGTAAACTTAGTATTCTTGTTTTTAATTTACAAAATAAATATACCTACTGGCTGCCCTCTTCCGGATAAGGGGAAAATGAAATCAGGATAATTTACCATTTTATTTAGAAACAACTGAAAAGCTAAGATTAAATTTTAATGTAATGTTACCTCGTCATCCCAACATTTTTTTTTACCATCGCCACTCGAAAAAGTGCATTTAATTCAACGATAAGAGTAGGAGTGAGTAATATGCGATTTTATCACCGAGTGAATAAAAATATTTTGAATTTGGAACAAGTGCGCATCACAATTAATTATGAACAAAAAAATAAAACGTGCTGAAAGTACCTACTGGCTGCTATGGAGCTATTCCATAGAGCCATAAAATGTCCCGCCATTAGGTTTTTTTATAGTGTTTCTTATCTTAGGGTTCTTTTCTATCTAGATTAGATGTTCAGTCTTGCATTAGTCCATTCCATCAGTCTGATACGATCTTCAGTCTGGAAAAATTCAAAGTCTAGATTGATGAAATGGACTGAAGCTAGACTGATCATGTAATCTCCCTCTTAGCGTGGTTGTTTTATGTCAATGGAAAACTAATAATTTCACTATTTTCTAAATGTTTAAATATTACCGATTACTTACATAATAATAAAATGTGATAAATATAAATACTATAGGTATAAGTAGTGATATTTGTTTTCTCGCAGTCAACATGTTAAAAAGTAGGGTACACAACTCGTGAAAAAAAAACATCTCGGTCTTTTGTATCCCTCGCTTCGCTAAGGATTTCTACTTTAGAATCATTCGTTGCTCTCGGCATCCAACTTAGTCTCTCGAACAAAATTGTTAAAAATATTCGAGTCCAAAATTCAATAAAAAGGATGACCGTAGTCGCATGCCACTTTGTCCTAGACACGCACGACACGAACAACAGGCTGGAGGTGGCATGCAACTACGGTTATCCTTTTTATTGAATTTTGGACTCGAATATTTTCTTGTTTCTTACTTTTAGAGCACGATTTTTCCGTAGTCGGATTTTAGTTTTAAAACTTCTTTTTTATTTTAAATATTTTGAAGTTGTCAATACGGTGAAAGCAAGCAAAGCCACGGGCAAAAGCTAACAATATATACATATTTGAAAAGTTCTCATTAAGCCCTTTCATTTGGTACCCAACACGGCATTATTAAAAAATATTTTTTTTAGATCATGTCTTTATTTCCTCTAGAGGGCGCCACATTCAATTTAATGTGACGTCATATAGCCTATGTTTATTAGACAATTAAGACGCTTCTAACGATACCTCATTTGTCAAATTATAACAAGTAGTTTAGAAGTTATGAGGGAACAGATGAATTTACAAACATACATACATACAGGTCAAAATCATATACCCTCCGTTTTGGCTTCGCCGTAGTCGGGTAAAAAGAAACCCTTATGGTGTGACTCTGTCTGTTTATCTGTCTGTCCGTCTATCACAGACGTCAGCTTGAAATTTGGAATGGGTTGGGACTTATTTGTCCAACTATTTTGCAAATAAGAAACAAATTTAACTATTAAGTGGGGCTACTAGGCATGTGTGGTATTATTATATATTAAAGAGCGGTGTTTGCACATTCATAAACTTTTTTTAGGCCGCATAGTATTCGACTTTTCATTAACTGAATCAACTTCGAAATCATCAACAAAAATTACATTAGTTCCACTATCGGTCAAGAGACGGCGCTGACTTAAAACTGCAATACTCTAACACCGCAGTATATTTATAATGATGATACGGAACCCTGGGTGCGCGAGTCCGACTTGCTCTTAACCGATTTTTTCTTCGAAACACCACAACTCACTCACATTTCACTATAATTATAAGGTCCTTCTTAAATAGTGCACGAAATTTTAAGGGGTCAATGTACTCATGCATACAAACAAATTTTACTATGGGACCAACATTGAAATCACGAAAAAAAATCAGCTGTTCCATACATTTTGATCTATTCGATTTTAAATTTTCTATGGAACAGCTGATTTTTTTTAGCGATTTCAATGTTGGTACCTTAGTAAAAGTTGTTTGTATGCAATGAGTACATTGACCCCTTAAAATTATGTGCACTATTTAAGAAGGACCTTATAGGTTAGGTAGTTACCTAGTTAAGCATATAAAATATTAAACCGGAAACTATAATAAATTCATGCGGAACCTTCGACGTGTGAAGGTGTAACTATCCGCCCGATAGGTGCCGTGCCGTTCAACGAACTACGATTGGTTGGTGCCGTTATCATAAGAATAAATAAAAATGCCGTTATTGTTATTTTCTTATATTGTATTTTTTTTTTAATCTATGTCACTATAATAATATTATGTTATTAGTAACTAGGCTAAAAAACAACTGCCTACTAGTAATTGGCTTTGCTAACTTTTTGAACATGACCGGAAATCTCAAAACCATATTTCGAGAAATAAGCTTTCTGTACAATGTCTACTAATTAGATTTTAAAATAAGTCTATATTTTTAAAGATATTCAATTAAAAGCTTTAACCTTTCAATGACCTTTCTATGACGTCATCACATGCAGATCCCCCAGCTATAATAAAAAAAAGAAAAAAAGGGGCAAAGAAAATTTTGACAATGAAATAGGCATTAGGGATGGTGGAAGGTGGAAGTGAAAAAATATCGATGTATAATATATAATAGGTAATATTTTTGAGAAAAATTGGGATGATGACTAGGTTATGGTTTCTAATTTTAATGTATAGTAAAGCAAAAAGAGAAGCGAAATAAACCCCTACGCGAAATTTTGGCTCAATTTTACGAATTTTACTATGATTTCTAAAGACTCTAAAGTTGGGAAAATTAAAAAAAATCAAAATGTGTCTCCAGTGTCAAAATAGTGTCGACTATTAGAATCCATACGTAATACAAAAAAAAATGTTATGGAAACATTATTGTAAAAACATCTATCGATATATCAGAGTATTTAATATCGCCCGAAAAATATAGGTGTACCTACTTATCGCAAAAAAATATCGTATTTTTTTCGACATCCCTACTATGAAATGTTTGTAAATAAAAATAAAAGTATGCACATATTTTCACAATTGTTATTATGTCAGCCTGCAAATTTATCAGTCCACACACAAGCAATCATTACAATTTGATCCAAGTAGCCTACCTCCAAAATAAACGTAGATTGCGCGTGTTAGCCTTTACCAAGAAGCTTATACCCACAATGGAGATTGCACGCCTAGTATCATAGTGAAGATTGAAAAACCGGCCAAGTGCGAGTCAGACTCGCGCACGAAGGGTTCCGTACCAAAAACGGCAAAAAAAATTACGTTTGTTGTATGGGAGCCCCCTTAAAAATTAATTTTATTCTGATTTTAGTATTTTTTGTTATAGGGGCAACAACAATACATCATCTGTGAAAATTTCAACTGTCTACCTGTTGTTGTTATTAATATCGAGCAAAAAATGGCAAAGAAATTACGTTTGTTGTATGGGAGCCCCCCTTAAATATTAATTTTATTCTGTTTTTAGTATTTGTTGTTATAGCGGCAACAGAAATACATCATCTGTGAAAATTTCAACTTTCTAGCTATCACGGTTCATGAGATACAGCCTGGTGACAGACAGACAGACAGACAGACAGACAGACAGACGGAGAGCGGAGTCTTAGTAATAGGGTACCGTTTTTACCCTTTGGGTACGGAACCCTAAAAAAGACTCTTTAGTGACGTCACGGCTTATTGCTATCTCTTTCTTTTCGTTTTACAATACGTTTTCGTTTTTCACGAACGAACGAACGACGAACAACGAACACGTATTGTAACACTAAAGAAAGAGGTTGCAATGAGCCGTCACGTCACTCAAGGACATTTTTTCTATCTTAACTATGACATTGGCCGTGCAATCTCCATTGGAGGGAGGTATAAGCTTCTTGGCCTTTACAAAGTTTTTCAACTGAGTTTCCACTGGTAAACATTTTTATTATAATTATACCACCTCGAAAATTATTGCGGAAAATTAAGAAGGTAGGTTAAAACCGTCACAACTGGATTAAATGAATAAAATAGAAGAAATATTAACTTTAACTTATTTGTTTACAAACAACCAATATGTCATTGACAGTTATTATGACAGGTAATGACACTTGGCCGTTTATTTTTCTAAAAGTAGATGGTAAAGGTATTCCTTCTTAAACTTTCGTGCCACTAATGACGTATTTCCGGCTGACCATATCCACTATACAAATATATTTATAAAAAAATATATACGCAACCAAATGTTAAAATATTCAAATTAGTTTCTTAAATTGGCCTAATCTGTAATAAAAAAAAATACCTTTTATTTTTTAACCAAAGCCAATTATGTTGTTATGATTTAACATAAATGCATATTATTAATAAATAAAAAAACCGTACAAGTGCGAGTTGGAGTCGCCCACCGAAACTTCCGTACAAAGTTAGTACTTTACTAACTTGTTAGGACTAAATTTTTTACTAGCTACCGCCCGCGACTTCGTCCGCGTAGACATACGGAAATTCCCTAGGGAACCTTTGACCGGGATAAAAGTATCCTATGTTTTAATCCAGGCTATAAACTATCTGTATGTCAAATTTCATACAAAACTGGTCAGCCGTTTTTGCGTGAATGAGGAACAAACATCCAAACCCACAAACTTTCACATTTATAATATTAATTATATCATATTTTTTGTAATTTGATTACAAATGTATAGTTTTCAGATTTTTCCTTCTGCTTGTAGTATAAGACGATATTACTTTCCAAATTTCATAATTCTTGGTCAACGGGAAGTACCCTATATGATTCCTTTGAGAGTGTCGAAATAGCGTTTTTTGCGGTATAAACGGCCGTATCTTTTTTACATAAACTTAGAAGTTTGAATTTTTTCACAGCTTTAACGGACTGTAGACTTGAGTACATGGTTTTAATTTCAACTCGATACTTTTGCGCGTTCCTCAGATAAAGGGTCTTGACAGACAGACAGGCAGACAGACAGACAGATAGACCGACAGACAGACAGACAGACGGACAACAAAGTGATCCTATAAGGGTTCCGTTTTTTCCTTTTGAGGTACGGAACCCTAATAACCAGCCAAGTGCGATCTGAATTGGCTTTGGTTAAAAAATAAAAGGTATTTTTTTTATTTTTTTTTACTACAGATTAGGCCAATTTAAGAAACTAATTTGAATATTTTAACATTTGGTCCCGTATTTATTTTTTATAAATATATTTGTCGAGCGGATATGGTCAACCGGAATGACGTCATTAGTGGCATGAAAGTTTAAGAAGGAAAACCTTTGCCATCTACTTATAGAAAAAGAACGGCCAAGTGTCATTACCTGTCATAATGACTTTATGGTTGTTTGTAAACAAACAAGTTATAGTTAATATTTCTTCTATTTTATTCATTTAATCCAGTTGTGACGGTTCTAACCTACCTTCTTAATTTGCCGCAATAATTTTTGAGGTGGTAAAGTTATAATAAAAATGCTTACCAATGGAAACTCAGCTAAAAAACTTTGTAAAAACTGACACGCCCAATTTACCCAAATTGCGAAATGTATTGTATGTATTGTGTCTATTTTGGATATAGGCTACATGGATGAAATTGTAACGATTGCTTGTGGACTGATAAATTTGCAGGATAACATAATAAACATTGTGAAAATATGTGCATACTTTATTTCTATTTACAAACATTTAATAGTAGGGACGTGGAAAAAATTACGAGATAAGTTCATCGATATTTTTCGGGCGATATTGAATACTCTGATATTTCGATAGATGTTTTTACAATAATTTTTCCAAAACATTTTTTTGTAATTACGTATGGATTCTAATAGTCGACACACCATTTTGTCACTGGAGCATTTTGATTTTTTCCAACTTTTGAGTCTTAAAAATCATCGTAAAATTCGTTAAATCGAGCCAAAATTTCGCGTAGCGTATTATTTTGCTATTTTTTATGTTTTACAATACCTTAAAATTAGAATACATTACTTAGTCATCATCCCATTTCATCCCATTTTTTTCTGAGAAATATTACCTATTTCGATATTTTTTCACTTCCACCTTCCACCATCCCTAATGCCAAGTTCATTGTCAAAATTGTCTTTGCCCTTTTTTCTTTTTTTATTATGGCTGGGGGATCTGTATGTGATGACGTCATATGAAGGTCATTTGAAGGTTAAAGCTTTTTATTGAATATTATAAATATCTTTAAAAATATAGACTTATTTTTAAATTTAATTAGTAGACACTGTACCGAAAGCTTATTCCTCGAAATGGTTTTGAGATTTCCAGTCATGTTCAAAAAGTTATCAAAGCCAATTGGGTAGGTACCATATTATTGTTTTAAATATCTCCGTCTCACATGTATTTTTAGGAATATCGAAATAGATACACCCTAATCGATAATAGTACATTATGATACAAGTTAGCTTAGGTTACTTATTGCACACAAGGCTGTGGGTTGCAGCCCGAGCCGCAGGCGAGGGCGTAACTCAGCCGAGTGTGCAATAAGTAAGAGCTCACGAGTTTGATACGACGTTTTTCAACACATTTGCGAGGAAAAAACAAAGTAATTTACCACACAGCAACAAATACGACAAAAACAAAATGATAATCATGATGAGAAAAGGCGCGCAGGTTTTTTTTTGTTTTTTTCACACGCCCAATGCAAGAATATTTTGCGAACAAAGGGGTTAGTGAGCATACAGCCTACTTCAAAATTATAAATTTAGGTGATAAAATGCTAATATTTTAATATTATTTAACAAAATATTGTAAATAAGAAATAATTTGATAATAATAAATATTTGTTTGACTTAATTAAGGACCTACACATTTATTTATTCCAAAAATGCAAATGAATTTTCAGCGGCATAAAACCTCTTTGTTGTTAATAAAAAAATAACTGTATTACCCGGTCAAATTGAAAATGCTCTGTTTACTCGCATAGAACTTGCAGTAAGGTACCTATTTAACTTTGTAGGGATAATTCTATAACCAACTAGTGTTTTATATATTATTGCACGCGTTTGTTATAGTTCGGTTTATGGCCCTAAAAGCGATGTGTTAGGGCTCACTTTACGAGCAAGTGTGTTGAAAAACACCATTACGGTGTAGTGTAATCTATTTCAGATCGCATATTTAAAAAAAAATATTCTACGTTGTAAAGTCAAGAATAAAATTGTTAACACAATGTTAATCATAATTTATTCAAGCGTCCTTAAAAAGAACTGCTTAATTGAGTGAATTGAACTGCATGTTATGACAACAAAGATACTAACAATCATGACGGAGGATTTACGTAAATAACGATCATTACAAACTTGTAACCACTTTTTAATACGTCACTAATACAAATTTAGTACTTTTCGTTAGAAAAACCGACTTCAAAAAACCTACCTCTAAAAAGCAAGAAATAATATTCGTAATAATAAAAACACGTCTATCACGGGCTGGAGTACAAAATTCTTTTTAGGGTTCCGTACCAAAATGGTAAAAAAGGAACCCTTATAGTGTGACTCAGTCTGTCTGTCTGTCTGTCACAACTGGGTATCTCGAGAACTACTAATGATATCAACTTAAAATTTGGAACAGTTTAAGATGACATTTGCCCAACTATTTTGCAAATAAGAAAGAAATAAAAAAAAATATTTTTTTTACAACAGGGACTGAAAAGGGGTCTTAAAAATTTGAAGTGAGGTGAATAGGGCATGTGGGGTATCAAATGAAAGAGCGCTGTTTGCACATTTTAAAACATTTTTTCCTTTTTTCTTAGGCCGCATAGTTTTCGACTTATGATGAAAAATGTAAAAAAAAATTACCGTCCCCCCCCCCCCCCTTATCTCCGAAGTTTGCAAATAGAAAAATTTGAAATAATTCTATGTGATAGTAGTTTATGTAAAGGTTACAGGAAAAATAAAACGATGTCTCAATATAATACACTTTTTTAGAAATTAAAAAAACAAACAAAAATTCTTTAGTTTCACTACCAGTCAACAAATGGCGGTGTCCTAAGAATGCTGACCTCAGAAATAAAATAGTTCCACTATCGGTCAAGAGATGGCGCAACCTAATACTACAATAATAATTGGTGGCTGGTTCTTATATAATTACCTACAATTTGCCGTACGAATAAAGGAAGAATAAGTTCCTACTTAGTAATATAATATAAACAGTTTGCAATGTGGAGTGGCTAAAACGTTTTTCAGTCAAAATAAGCAGCTGTGGTTAAGATTTGTAAATTAACTGTCCGCCTGTCCGCCCTTCCACCAGTCTGCCGTTTATCCTACTTTTTTAAAGACTGTACTAAAGTAACATATCTAAATATATTTATGATTGCACGGAACCCTCGGTGCGCGAGTCCGACTCGCTCTTGACCGGTTTTTTTTATTCTAAAAGCCCTACCCGACTTCAACAGACGTGTTTTTATTATTACGAATTTTATTTCTTGCTTTTTAGAGGTAGGTTTTTTGAAGTCGGTTTTTTGTTTTTTAAACAATTTTTTTTTTTAATTTTTGGTGTAGTACCTTCTGTATTAAGTAGTGTAGGTAGGTATATTATTTAGGTAGAAAAATCGGCTCAGCCAAACGTGAGTTAATCGCGAAGAAACATACATACATGCGGGTCAAACTGAAAACCTCCTTTTTTTTAGGTCGGTTAAAGAACTACACTTAAGATATCCCTTTTCCAACAAATAAATAATTATCTTATTCAGTTCATAAACAAAGAAGTTATACGACTGATCGTCGAGGTAGTTTACACAAAATCATACTATTTTCGTGCTTTTTTCAAGATTACTTGAAAAGTACTGAACCGATTTCCAAATTTTATAAAATGGGTTCAACTTGGGAGTTTACCTAATGTAATAACGTTTGAATAATTTTAATCGGTCCAGCCGTCTTTGCGTAATCGGTGGACATACACAAAAAAAAACAAATATACAGACGAACAGAGAACCTCTTCCTTTTTTGGAAGTCGGTTAAAAAGTAGAATTTATACCAGTCTCAGTTTTTGGAACTCCGATGGGAAATGGGGAAAACCTTTTGGAAATAAAATGAATTAGTCACTCAATAACAGTGGAATGGAATTTTTATTGAAGTTTATTCAATAACCTAAAGTTTAAGACAATGTTTAGTAAGTACATACCTATTTATGCAAGAAACTTAAAACAGTTAAGTAGTTGAGTCTTAAATGCATATCCAATACACATAATTAGATCGTCCTAAAATAAAAATATGCTATCCGAATGCATTTTAAAACAGTACAACAAAATGAAGCAGTAATCTATAAATCATTTATTATCAAGTATTTAATCTTAATTAAGTGCAATTTTGTATAATAGTGACAACAAGCGTATTTGCTTATTTTCTAACTTTACGGCTCACCCTATAAATTAAAAATGTATAGAAATACAGGGTGCATTTGAAACCACTCTCCAAAATTTAAGGATGTGTTCAGTCCATGAAACTGAACAACTTTCTCTAAGAAACATAGGGTCAAAAATGTAAAAAAAATGACTTTTATACAAATCAAAGAGATCACGTGATCGGTTTTGTATGGGATGATTTTGATTTGACGACCAAATTTTTTTGGCGTATTTGGACACATGTTTCATGGAGAGAGTTGTTCAGTTTCATGGACTGAACACATCCTTAAAATTTGGAGAGTGATTACAAATGCACCCTGTATATCGATCGTATTTGACAATAATAGGCCTATATCTCTGAATATTATAAGGAAGGATGTTTTATTTTAACCGCCTTATTTATAAAAAAACAAGCAAACATATAGGAGGCTTATAAAGTGTTCTTTTGACAATAGATAAAACATATTTAACGGTGCAATAGCTAAAGTAGAATTATTAGGCGTTTATGAATAAGGCCTTAAGTCTTGTACTATTAGTTATTCTGTGCTTAAGTTCTTATTACATTATTTTATTACAAAAATATTGGCGCTTCGACGCATTCTAAAAATACTGGGTCGAAAGGAAAATCTTATCATCTTACTTAAACTATGACTAGACCAGATCTTATAATTTTTACCATTTACTCTTGTAGTGGCAAAATAATGAGTTTTTAATAATGAAAGTCGTAATATTATTCAATTATTATGAATTAAAACTATTAACTAACCTAATATCTATTTACTAATATAATATGAGGAGCTCGGTGGCGCAGTGGTTTAGCGCCTGGCCCAGCGATTGCGGAAGTTAAGCAACCTTCGCAAGGGTCGGTCATGGGATGGGTGACCAGAAATTTACTATCTCGAGCTCCTCCGTGCTTCGGAAGGCACGTTAAGCCGTTGGTCCCAGCTGCATTTGCAGCCGTTAACACCCACCAATCCGCATTGGGCCCGCGTGGTGGGTTATGGCCCGTCCTACTTATCCACCCATAAGGAAGGCCTGTGCCCCAGCAGTGGGGACATTAAAATGTCTGATGGACTAATCTAATATACCTACATAATAGTCACAAAATGGCATACAAATTATGATAATATTGTGGAATACGAAATATTTTTTAACAATTTAAATGACACTTAATCACTATCTAAATAAAATAATTAGAAACAGCTCTTATAACTAATATCTAATCATTTGCTTATTTTTTTTGCTATAAGTGTTAGTACTTATAGCGAAAAAAATCGTCATTTTGTAGTCGTTTTAAATAACGTAAGGGAATGTTTTACCAATGGAACTGAGTAATTATTTTTGCCTAAGAAACATGGGTCTAAAAACGATAAAAAAACTTTTCCATACTAATAAGTGTTTTACTTATTCTACATAGTATGTGAAGGTCAAACAATGATATTAGTTGAGGTCAAATTTTTTTGTCGTTTTTCGAACCATGTTTCTTTGGCGAAATTTTTTAGTTTCATTGGTAGAACATCTCTCTTATAGGTTAATTAAAAGGACTATGAAAGGACGGTGTATAATGACAAAATGGTCCACCAAAGACGTCAAATAGATTTCATGACAAAGAATTAGATTGGAACAAACTGTTTTTTCTCACTACTCTGAAATATTATCATTATTACATCTGAAAACAGTATGCGGAAGGCATTTACGTGGTTGTCTGGTTCATCAAATTTTAAGAAATTAATTTCAATACA
This sequence comes from Agriphila geniculea, assembly GCA_943789525.1. Taxonomy (NCBI): domain Eukaryota; kingdom Metazoa; phylum Arthropoda; class Insecta; order Lepidoptera; family Crambidae; genus Agriphila; species Agriphila geniculea. The sequence continues at coordinate 17,107,628 of OX038873.1, read as the reverse complement.
GCTGTGTTCCAAATTCAAAACGGTAGAACTCATCACATCAGCTAGCATTATTTTTATAAAACTTTAGGGCTACATGCACTTTTTTTTACTCATGTGCTACATGACTGGTCGTTTCACTTGGCCACACCAACCAATCTAAAAATTACATTCTTACTAAGAAAATGTTATTTCTTTGCATATCTAGAGAAAAACGCAATACAATACAAGTCATATGCGGAAAGCAATTTACATTGCCTCGAATTCTTAAAGATCCTTAAACATCGGCTAGGAGCCAGTTCACACGGACGAAATTGCGAGAGTCCGCTGGTTATTTATATATAAACTAGCGTCTCCTTCGTCTGTGATGGTTTCAATATTATTGTTTTCACTGCAGCTTGGCGCTGTCGGTGGGCACGGAGACTCTCTTGTTGGTGCGCTCGTCCGAGCTGATGGTACGGGAGAAGAACGTCGACGAAGTGCGCGCCGAAGACGACGCGCCGTTCTTGCGAGCGTCCGGTTTCTCCAGCCCTGTCGTATTAGTCACATTAGTAATGTTATACAATGAAGCTCGAAGTGCAATGAAAGGTAAGTATAAATGCTGTTTTAACTTATATTTTCTGCAGCCTCTTTGAGTTGTAGGTGTTACTCAAAGCATGAATTTTTAATTTGGAAATTAGATGCGATTCAAAATATTGTCTATATTATATAACGGTAGTTATGGGATGTGTGATGGATTTAACAGTTGGGGGAGAGTTTTCCAAACATTCACTAAATAAAAACTAAGTCTGAACCAAGTAACTCGATCTTTTGGGTAGAATTTATCCTATAGTAGCGATGTCAAGGTCTGAAGCCGGAAACAAATTATCGGGAAGCGGCTGACAGCCGCTACTGATAAGAGTGCACATGGTCCTATAACATCCAGCGCACCAGATTGCTGTCGTATGTCCAATGACGTCATATTAGTTTAGCTTACGTCCGCGACTTACGTCCGATAGTTTGCACACCTCAGATAATTAGTTATAATAAGTCGCGGCTATCGGCCACGTCCATCAGCTGCGACTGATAATTTGTTCCCGGTGAGTGCCAAACATGCTAATTAGTTCGGCGCTATGCTTGATTTAGTAACCATCCAACAGCTCATGTTCAGAATGTAACGTATAACGAGTCGTTTCGGAGTGGGGCATATCATTCGAAATAGGAGCTTTACTTGCGTCGTCTTGATACTATGAATACATATTTTGTATTTATGGTCAAGGTCTTTTCTTGGTATTATCAGGTACTTAATTCATTATAAGGTAAAGGTAGCAAATATACTAAAGTAAGCGTGAAGTCTACAGTGCAAATCTCTAGCTAGCGCTATATAGCCGACAACGATCGCCAACGATGTTGCTTAGAAGATTTCGTTATTGATCATCAAGTATTTTTTCGAAAGTGTGAATTGGTGCATTGAGTTGAGTTTGTTATAGGCTTCACATAATAATATTATCTACAACTTGCATCTACATGTCGCAGCCTCATCATGGACTAATGTAATAGCAATGAAAATTAATAACAAAGTATTAGGAGCTACAAGATACACTAACGACATGGAAATACAAACATATTTTTTTAGTAATTTACTAACAGGTACATTTAACAAAAAATCTAAATTAATTATGTTAACTGAGCGTGCAAATACTGAACAACATTTAATTACTACGTCGAAAGTAGTGTTGGAAAGTATTAATAAAATTATAAGCGATAGTGAAAATTATTGAAACTCAATACTTGTATCAGTTGATGTCCGTGAACAACCTGAAAAAAACGATGTTTGCTTTCAAATATTCCAAACAACATTGCCATGTCACAAAATTAACACATTGCTGGTAGTGGTAGCGTGCGTTTTTATTTTGATTCAACACACGATTTTGGTTTGTGAAATCTCAAACAACATAGAAATGTCGCAGGCAAATTGTATGATTCCGCGTTTTACAAACGGCGGCGTCCGTTTACAAACGCTCGCTGTTTCGCAAAATGCCGAAGGCAAATTCGAGTCCTACGAGTACCAGATTCCATAGACACCTTAGCGTTTTTTTTTCGTGCCGATTAACCTCAAAAATCTTGTCATTTGTCCACGGCTTTTTTACTGCTCCTATACTTGTGAATCGTAAAAGTTTCTTAATTCTCTTTTACAAATGTCTTTAAAACAATGCTTTTTTTTGTAAAATGTCATTTGAACACGTAGAATTTGCACTGCTTTCAATATTTTTCTGTGCAATAAAACCACTACTAGACGCCATTTTTATTGTTCTGATTAACAACGCCGCGCGTAGTAAGAAAAAGAACTAAATACTTCAATTTGCCGCGTCATTTTGTAAATGGTTATTGAGTTTTCTATCAAAGGTTATGGCATTTTATATAATAACAAGGCAATTTACAATTTGTCTTCGGCATTTTGCAAAACAGCGAGCGTTTGTAAACGAACGACGCCGTTTGTAAAACGCGGAATAATACGATTTGCCTGCGACATCAACACCAACTTAGTGAGCTCCAACACGACCAACTTTTCATAACCGAATTTCGAATCGAATACCAACGCACACGTCTCCTACGAAAAGTTGGCTCACCTACATTGGCCGCTCTGGGGTTTTTTTCGTAATTTAATTTGGCTGTGACTTATAATTACTTTTAAGGCCCAACACGCAATGATCTACTAATACAAGGTTATTTTTAGTTTATACAAAACCTCTCGTGGGATTGATCAGACCATCAAACTGAACAACTTATATTATGGGACCAACCTTGAAATCGCAAAAAAAAAACAGCTGTTCCATACAAAAGTACCATCCTCCATCAAAATGTATGAATCAGCTGATTTTTTTTTTCGCGATTTCAAGGTTGGTCCCATAATGAAAGTTGTTCAGTTTGATGGTCTGATCAACCCCACGAGAGGTTTTGTGTAAACTAAAAATAATCTTGTAGTTTTAGCCCCTCGACAACGTCACCTAATCTTATGCCCCTTTGCTTGTAACCCTCTTGACTTATCTGTAAAAAAATGACAAGTTTCTTACCAAGCCTCTTCCTAATGAGGTAGTAAAGCTTCGGCTTGAACACCAAGATGATGAAAATCAAGACTCCCTGAAGCTCATTGACCATGTCTACGATTGTTATGAACCAGTGTGGGTCCTTAGCGGGACTTGTCAGTAACGTCGAAGCCAACTCCGAAATCCAACCAGCTCCCATTACCACCCATAGTTTTCCAGTCAGCGTCAAACTGTAAAAATATTATTGCCATAATCTTAATCTATCTGTGGAAAAATAATATTAGTAGATATAGAATTATCCATAGTCTTATTATAATATAAGTTTGTTGTCAGATAACTCAAATAAAATAAAATTAATATTCATTTCACGTTTTAATAAATTGGCATTCGGTTGAAACAAATCACTCCGACCACACTATTGAAGCCTTAATCGCAGACAATTTTGTTTAATAAATCTCAGGACTAAAAAAAAGTGCAAACCCGAAAGTAAAAAAAAATCGGGTTGCACTCCGGGAGTGCCGGCAGAAGTGAAAACTTGAATATTAACGTTGTGTATTTTTGATATTTTGGAATGGTTAGAGAATAATTTTACACGAATTGCCGTCTTACGAATTTACTCTGCAGTTGAATTTACGAATACAGTACAGTATTTTACGAAGGTCTTATCCATAGCTTGACAGAAAATCTAGAGTTTTGACATTGAATTAAAAAATTAGCGCGTTGCTATTGCTATAGTGACACAAGTGATTACGTCTTGAAATGACGCGCCGCCATTTTCGCCGCACCCTGTAGAAAGAGAGGGGGATACTTCCGCCCCCGCCGCCGGCTGTCTACGCTACATCCGTCTTACGAATTTTCGATCAGGGTCACGTGACCCTGACTAACATTTTTTCCCCATTACATAAAAAATGTACAGCGCCGCTAAAGAAGTTTTCACTTCAAAAATTACAAGACCTTTCTCTATCTATTTTTCTGATCGAAGCTCTATATCAATAATTATGATTTATAATGATCTCTTACTTGGCCTTATCGATCCGAAAGTGTCGTTTCGCGCGATCGCCGACAGAGCCCGCCTGCAGCCGATGTACCTCCGACTTAACGCGCGCGCAGTGCCGCGCCGTGAGCGCCCACAGAACGAAGTTCACCCCCGACACTAGTCCCATCGGGATCACGAAGAATATGTAATGCGGCCAATCGCCTGCTGTGTTTTGGGCTAGAAAAACGAAAATGTCTCTAAAAATGCGCTTTAGCGTGTCCGCAGACTACAGACCAAACTGTCGGCCGATAGTTGGGTCGAGCCTTTAATCAGTATGAAGAAGTATGCAAGTGCGCACACTACAACGATTTGGTATCGGCCGATTCTTCATATAAAAACCAACTCTCGGCCAACTACCGGCCGATAATAAGTCTGTAGTCTGCGGGCACGCTTATGGTGTAAAAGATACTTTTTATTACTCTCGCACTGTCAAAATGTTATCAGACCTCATGTAGAGCCAAGTTAAGGGCCCTATCACATTTTTTCGTCGAAATTTCGATTTTGACAGATTTGAGCGCTACAACCTAGAGAAACCTTTGGGTCTACTAAATAAATTTATATGTGTTCGCGACAAAAAGTAATATGATGTTGATGATACACTGGAAAGTTAAAGGGTTAGAAAGGAAAATTAAAGTTGGTGAACGATTTCTTAGAGTCAACTTTGAACATACACAGAAAGAAAAACAAGTACAAACAACAAATAAAAGTATGAAATTTGATTTTCGTATGAAGTAAAGATTATTCTGATATAAATTTTACGTAATAATAATTATATATCTAGGAAAAATTCACAGTTAAGCGTGAGCGTTTTTAGTAGTTTTTTGGTTTTTGATTGGGATTTTTTTTCACATATTCCAGACATAATTTCAAAATTCCGAGGCCACTATGAACTATTCGACTATATAAGAGATAATATTCAATTTTTTTTATTTCATTTGTTTAGCACAGTAGTTCAATCCATGAGCTCAAAAAAGTGCCTTCGCGCATTTTATGAAAATCTTTCTCTGCAATTTCGGGTTTAATTATAAAGTTAAGCAAATTTTCAAAAAAGCGAGGCCGCTATGAACTATTCCAATAGCTATTTAGCAAGCTATTTACAAGCTTAGGGCTTGTAGAGTTAGGGCGTGTAGAGTTAGAAGATTGGCTTTACATGAGGTCTGATAACTTTTTTACACTGTGTGAGCCATATGGTCTCGTCTTGGCATCATTTTACATGAAAATGTTTTTTGTAGGATTATTATTTACTCAGAGATAAACCACATTGGCTCGCCAGCACCATTAGGTATATTCTGTCACACAAAAACATCGTTAGCTCGAGTGAAAACCACTTGGCTGCTTCAGCCCACACATATCAATAATAAATTGATTTTGTAAAGATATCTACTTACTAAATAAATATTTTCAGTTTCAATTTGGTCATAATGGTAACACAATTAAGTTACTACCTAGGCTAGAATTAGCAGTTTTATAACGTTCGAGTAATATCAAACTAAAAGCAAGATTATTGGGTTACAGTGTCGAAAATCAGCAAAAAAATATTAGTACATTAATAATTTAATTTAAAATTTAATACTGTTTATCTTTCTTCGTAAAAGGTATATCAATAACATATATTTTTTGGAAATCGTAATCATTCCTACTTTTTGAGACAAATAGCTCCTATACCTACTTGTACTATTATGTGCTAATACAGCGAATTTTGTCAGTCTGGCCTCTGTAATACCCTTAACTACTCTTCTCGAGTACTTATAGCAAGTAAACACACGAGACTAACTTATTATAATTGTCGAAAAAAAAAACTGGGCTTGCTTTTGCTTGATTATTCTTACATTCAAATAAAAAAGTTACTAAAATTTTTAAAACTTAACTATGTAATCGTAGGGGTACGTATCAGAATGTCTAAAGTTAAAATGTCTAAAGTTAAAATGGCAAAGTTCAAAATGTCAAAAATCAAAATGCAAATGGTTTAAAATGTCAAAAATCATTATGTATAAATTCATAATAGCAAAATTCAAAATGTCAAATGGTTCAAACATCAAACTAGTTAAAATATCAATGGTCCATAAGTCAAAGGTTTACAATGATTTGAAAACAACAATTTGCCTTTTTTTTAAATTTTGTGAGCAATTCTTTGTTGTTTCTAGTAATTGCGTTACAATTTTTAAATTGTGACATGGAGGAGGGTATACTTACGTTTTCGCAATTTGTGATTATTTACCTAAGATGTAACATTATTACGCTATTGTGTACAAAAAATGTTTTTTTTTACTATTATAATATACTTACTGTGATTATTTAGGTACTTAGATGTAAAGCTTTCATATTATTATGTAAATATAAATGATGATTTTCTTACCTCTTTATCATATTTATTTCCTATTATTTTAAGGGCATGATTTTATCAATTACCTAATAAATGCGTTTTCAGTGACCTAGTTAATAATATTTGTTCCTAAAATAGTAGACTTCTCACCTAAATCGAATCACCAAATAATGTTAAAACGATTACCTAAATATTAATAAAAAATTACTTGGAAATAATATCAATTATCAAAATAATAAAAGTGTCACTGAAATTGAATCACCAAACAATATCAAAATGGTTTTAAAAACTCCGTTATAAAAACTCCGCCCCTATTAGGAATTTTTCTATTAATTAGGTAACAGATCTATAATTTCGATAATTGAACGAATTAATCGATGCTAATAGTTAGATGATTAGATTTATAGTGACAGGTTTATTATTTTAGGTAGGTGTATTATTCCTGCCCGTAACTTACTTTTTAGGGCATAGATCTTAGCTATATTCAGGCTATAGAAAAAAGTGATCAAACTATAATTTAAGATACATATTTACATTCGATGATTTATACTTTAGAGACAGTTTTGGTAAATATGATAACTAATATATTTCTTGTAGATAGATATTATTATTAGGATATTGCAGATTAGTGACACATCTAAACTTAGGTGACAGAAAATTTTGTTCCCTTTTATTTTCACTTTTGCTATTGTATTACCTGTGCGAATCAAGTTCGCATACGTACACACTATGGCAAACTATTTTCAGCACAGGATTTTTTTTGCTGCAGGTTCGCGAACCTAAGTGAGTACCCACCTTAACGTGCGCCTATTGTCCTCAGGCGCGGTCCGAGGGGGGGGGTCACAGGGGACATGACCCCCCCCAAAATCGTATATGTCACATAGAAAAAGCATCTAAAACTTTACAAAAAAGCAATTATTATTATTAGTGACCCCCCCCCCCAAAATTTCAGGCTGCGACCGCGCCTGATTGTCCTCCAGTTTTTTGTGTGTATTTCTTTGATTCATTGCAATATATCAATTTGATGCACTCGCCGAGATCACCAGTCAAGACTAAGCCACGCGGAGCGCTCGCCGCTCGACCAATGCACCGCGCCCATGTTGTGCACGCGCTGACGTTTTCGTAATCAAGTTGTTATTATTTCTTAACTTATTCAAATCACACTTTCTCAACTTCAATTTTGGTAAACTGCTACACTTATCACCAAACATTAAAGCAGGAGAATAAGCGATCCCCTCCATGAAAAAAGACTCCGGCAAACAGTGAGCTTTCCATACAAACGTAATACATAATTATCTGTGGTAGGTAATACCAAAATGATTTGCGATTGGAACATATTTAATCCTCACCACTGAGATACTGGCTTACCTCTTACTGCCGGAACACAACAATTTTCAAAGTCCCCCTAGACTATTGCTATGCTGAAACGTCAAGAAAATCCAAAATCAAACCAAATACTAACTAATTATCAAACTACTTTTAATAAAACCGCAAGAAAACCGCGCTAGTATCCGTTACTCCGGCGAACCGTGAGCTTCCCATACAAAGCATTAACATAACACCAAAATGATTCGCAATTTAACCATAATTAACTTTTTTGTGATGTTTATAATTGGATAAAGAAAGACATTATTTATCTAGTAATATTTAACTAAATAAAAAATCCAAAATACCAAACCAAACAAAAATTATTGCGATTTACAGTTTTGTATGAAAAAATGTAATTGAAATTTATTATGAATTGGTAATTTGAATATTAGACATTTTAAGTTTTGATCATTTGAACTTAGACATTTTAATTTAGGACTATCTGACCGTTTGACATTTTCGTTTTTGACATTTTGAACGTTTTACATTTTAATCGTTAGACATTCAAATTTTTGACATTATGAACTTTGCCATTTTAAGTTTAGACATTCTAACTTTAGACATTCTGATACGTACCCAATCGTAGACTACTTCGTATTTTTTTCGCGCAGACATGTCATGACAATTCAACTTGATGTGTAGCTCTGGGGCCACTCAACCTTGAGAAATCACCTACAAACTATCTATACAACATAATTTTATTATGAGTGACGCGACGTTACGTTTACCAAATAAAATATTTACTACTTAATTGTAACGTTTTCATGACCAGCAGGTTCACGTAGCGCGATTTTATTAAAGGTATTTGATCAAAGTATTTTATTTTGATGTACAACAGTTTTACCTAGGTATAGCACGCGCGTTTTACGTTATATTTTTTTTACCAAAACTTCGTTAAGCTTTAGTAAAAAGCTTTTTAAAGAATGAAAAACCTCCTTCAAAATTCTAAACAAAAACAGCTTCAAAATCAAATAGCTCTAAACAGCAAGGAATTATGTTAAAATCACCAATAGGCATAGGTATCAATTTTAATAAAAAAAAACGTCTATTGAGATCGGTTGGGCTGGATGGAGATTTTTTTTTTATTCTAAAATCCCCACCCGACTTTATCAGACGTTTTTTTTTTTTAATTTATATACTTATTATTAGGCGTATCGGTGATTTAAATATTATTGCTTGCTTTTTAGAGCTACTTGATTTTGAAGCTGTTTTTGTTAAGGTTTTTAAAGGAGGTTTTTCTTTTTTTAAAGCTTTTTTATTTAAACTTTTTTGTGGTAAGTATGTAAGCGTGTAATATTTTTTAACTTTATATATTTTCAAAATGCTTATAACTCAATTTCCGAATTCACGCTGTTTGTTATTAAGGAGTTATTGTGCCTTTGTAATCCATGCTATTCCAGAACGTCGCAGACCATAGCTCGGATTGTTTTGGATTGTCATACCTACACCTACCAATATCTCAATCATTAATACATATCCTATTTGAGTTTGAGGAGTTCCCTTGGATATCGTCGAAGTCCAAGGTCCAATGTCAATGAAATTAAATGTGTAAGTCCACACTTAAAATATCACTTTTCCAACAAAAAATCATATTCATAATTGAGTTCATTAATTAACAAAGTCGTCATGGTAGTTAACCCAAAATCATAGTATTTTCAGGATTACTTGGAAACTACTGAACCGATTTGAAAAATAAATAAATGGGAGATCTCGCAAGAAAACTCAATCAAACTAATAAGAATCATCAAAATCGGTCCATAAATGTTTAAGAAAGGTACGCGCGAACAACGAATTTGGGCCCCAAGACATATTTCTAGGATTATAAGCGCCCCTGGAAAGATTTGAATTTTGCGCCCCAAGACGACGACGTATAGACTTATTTTCTAGCTATGGGTCAACAAAGTGCGCCTCCCAAGGGGTTGCGTCCCTGGCAACCCCTAACTACGACACTGATAATATCACATCACTATATTATTTAGGTACACGATGTAGTTACTGCAATGTGATGAAGTGCCACTAGTCCATATTTTATTACGCACTAGCTTCCGCCCGCGACTTCGTCCGCGTGGATATTAGAGAAAATCTTTAGGGAACCTTCAACCAGGATCCGACCAGCCGCCGTTTTTACGCGATTAGGCGGGTCACCACCAAGCGCGCTGCCTCGCGAGGCAAGACGTTTGCCAAGACGCAAGACGCGAGGCGTTTGTTGCACGAGGCTCGCTCGCTCGGTGGGGACCCGCCTAATCGCGTAAAAACGACTGGTCGTTCCCATTTCCGTTCCCGTTTCGTCCCGCTCCCGTTCTCGTTCCCGTTACCGTCCCGTTCCGTTGCCGTCCCATCCCGTTGCCGTCCCGACCCGTCCCGTTCCCATTCCCGTTCCCATACCCGCGCGTCCCGTTCCCGTCCCGTTCCGTTCCCGTTCCGTCCCATTCCGTTTCGTTCTCGTCCCCGCTCTTATCCTGTTCCCGTTCCCATCCCCGTCCCGTCCCGTTCCCGTCCCGTCCGGTTCCCGTTCCCGTCCCGCTCCCGTTCCCGGTCCCGTTCCCGCCCCGTCCCATTCCCGTTCCCGTTCTCTTCCGCTCCATCCAGTTCCCGTTCCCGTTCCCTTTCTCCCCGTCCCCTGGGGCTGAATCAGGCATGTCCACCGAGTTGGACTTCAAAATGAATGTCATTTTCGCAATCACCATCCCATAAAACCTCAAGAACGTCATCCATATATAGTATTTTATGATTACTTACCCCATTTACCACATAAGGGGTTGATTTTCAAAATCACAAAATATATGTTTGCCTATTTATTTTAAGACGTGCTCCTACGAAGTTTAAAGTTATAATGTCTATTTTATATTCTTTTTCCATAAGTTTTCCATACAAAATTTGAACCTCATTTTCACCCTTTTAGGGGTTAAATCATGTACATCGTGTTGGACTTTAAAATAAATGTAATTTTTGCAATCACCATCCCATAAAACCTCAAGAACGACATCCATATCGATTTTTATGTTTACTTACCCCATTTACCCCCTAAAGGGTTGATTTTCAAAACCACAAAATATATGTTTGACTATTTATTTTTAGATGTACTCCTATGAAGTTTAAAGTTGTAATGTCAATTTTATATTCTTTTTCCATACAAAATTTGAACCCCATTTTTAACCTTTTAGGGGTTAAATAATGTACATCGTGTTGGACTTTAAAATAAATGTCATTTTCGCTATCACCATCCCATAAAACCTCAAGAACGATATCCATATCGATTTTTATGTTTACATACCCCATTTACTCTTTAAGGGGTTGATTTTCAAAATTACCAAATATATGTTTGCCAATTTATTTTTAGACGTGCTCCTACGAAGTTTAAAGTTGTAATGTCTATTTTATATTCATTTTCCATATAAAATTTGAAACCCATTTTACCCCTTTAGGGGGTTAAATCATGTCCACCGTGTTGGATTTCAAAATAAATGTCATTTTCGCAATCGTCATACCAGAAAACCCCAATAACGACATCCGTCTCTATTTTTAGGTTTATTTACACATTTCACCCCTATTTCATCGCCATAGGGGTTGAAGTACTAACAATATCAATATACGTTGCGTTAGATTTTCTTCCATAAGCCTTTACTATAGATTAAGATTTTTACTTCGAAAATGAAGGATTTTTTTCTATACACAACTTCATACCCCTTTTCACCCATTCGGGGGTAGAATTTTGAAAAACGCTGAGACCCGTATTTATTAATTTTCAATCTTCAGCCTAAACACAAAATTTGAAAATCCTAGCTTCAAAACTGAGGGACTTTCATACAAACTTTCATCCCTTATTTCACCCCTTAAGGATGGAATTTTCAAAAATCCTTCCTTAGTGGATGCCTTCACTGTATGAGGTATCTGTGTGCAAAATTTCAAGTCTCTAGGTCCAGCGGTTTGGGCTGTGCGTTGATAGATCAGTCAGTCAGTCAGTCAGTCAGTCATTCAGTTTACGATTTTATATATTAAGAAGAAGATTGCGACCATTAAAATTTAAAGGTGTTCAAATTTGAATCACCATTATAGCATTGTGCTATGGTGTTTGAAGGGCTGTAAAATTAAAATTTGCTTTTTATTTCTTTTCTTTTCGTAAAGTGATTTTTATCTTTTAATGCAAATTCCTAATATATTTCAGCTGATCTTTAGTTCTAAAGTATTATAGTTTTATGCATTGCACCAACCTGTGTAAACTAACCCAGTCAAATTGGTTAGCCACGTTACACTACGCATTGACAACTGTTATTACTTACTCGTTCCAAACCAGCACATTGACTGTCCCATGTTAGCATCAAGGACGGGTGTCAGTGGAAACTTGTCCAGCAAGTACGTGAGAAGAGTAAGGGTGATCGCTGCCCCCCATGCGTAGAGGGAGTACCACATGAATCGCCTGCGACCCGCGCTGCTTTTGTTGTGGACCTGCACATTTCTTACGCTCCTGGAAAGAATAAACAAAAGAATGTGATGAAAGAGATCTAGGTATTTTGTTGTTGCGTGTGAACAACTCGCATGTAACTTGAAGGCTTTCTTTATTTAAGCTTGAAGGTTAATAAAAAATGCTTCCTTTTGTTAAGAAGTAAATAAAATTGTAAATAAAGATTACTAAATAAGGCTTTTGAGTCTTGGCAGATGACGGTGCACTGACACGATCTTTATTATTGAACTTGTTTTACTATATAAAAATCTGTAAAATATTTTTAAGGACTTTAAATCAAAAGAATATGTTATAGGTTCTTTCAACTCATCCTTGAAACCAAAAAAACGTCATCCACACTATGGGGGAAGTGCGAGCTGACCATTAAATCTTTACGACATCGTTTGATTGAGGCGTTAGCGACAGCTTAATGGCACCTATTTATTGATCTTTTTCCGAGTAACAGAGACTAACTGTTATGGCGAATTAATACCGATATAACTTTCGACTTTTAATCAAAGAACCGAAATCAGTCAAAGCAACCAAGTCTTGAAACAACAGCGGAAACATAAAGTAAATTAATGTTGTCACATTATGTTTTCAACTAAATCTAATTCGGTTAACTTACACTACACAACACACCTAACTTACATAGTACCTATGTATTATGTATTAATAAAAAAATACTTTTAATCAGACAACTAAAACATGCACAAAGCACTTGCGTATATTTTTCACAAGCCAATTAATCCAGATGATTTTCCCACATTTTGCGAAAAACGATTGCTATCATCATAACTTAAGTAAGTACCTGTGGTATTCATTGCAAAAAAATGCTTTTCATCAAGTCTCTCAATTTAATAATTTAACAACATGCATAGAGCAAATGCTAATGTTTTTCAGAAGGCAAGTAAGTAGGTACAATGCACATTTTTACACCTTTTTCATTCCTTTTAAAAACATACTTGTAATGCTGAATGTGGCTGGTGTTTCTTTTTAATTTATATAATAATAATAAGAAAACATCGGTTACCAAAAAGTAATATGATTTGCTTCTAGACCTTTACTTTTTCAAAATCTGGTCTCCCCTAATACATGTAACCGCGGTAAAGAGTTAGTTACATCAATATTCTGTCATATTGTAATGTAAACATTGCCCAAGCGCAACATTTGCAACGCGCACGTTTTTATAATTATGTACCTACCTAATTTTAGTTTTGTTATATGCTGACAAACACTTAACAAACACTTAAAATGGTAAGAATATGAATTCCTACATTGAAAATTGAAGGACTTGATTTATTCAGAAATTAAGGACTTAATTCGTCGTAGATGTTATTGGTACAACGTAGAAATTTCGTTTGATGGGCCCAAAAACAATAGAGAGAATTCCCGTATCAAAAAAAAACTTAAGGTACCTACCATAGTTCGCAGTCTAGATAGGTAGCTTAGTCTGAAAGAGTCTTGGTACTGAATCTTTATGATTTCAACTTTACTACAATTTCACCAGTGACCAAAATTTTCGCTACTAAGTAAACGCAATCGACGTAAATTTATAGTATTAAAAAATATTTACTTACAACAGAAACTTAGTAAAATAAGTATACTTCGGTATAACGAATATCGATCGAATTATCCTACATCCTCTAAAATCTATTTAGCAAAATTTTTATCAATTTCTTTTGTCACCGATGTAATAAATTGCATATCTGTACAAAAATATATTCCGTAGAGACATGACGCTAGATAATTGACCCTACCCACACGTTAGGACTAATAGGGAAAGTGACTTTTTCAATTATGTCACTCTTTATTACAAGTGTCGTTCGTCTATTTTTTCCTTAATTAACCGTATTTGACCATTAAACGCTTTTGGAACTAGATTAACCGTATTTGAACTAAAAGCTTTGTAACGTGAGTTATGAGAAAATCTAAATTAAAATGTTGCTATTGACAGTTCCTCATTCAATGGAAGATAAAATATATAAGTAGATTAAGTAGGTATCCTATAGTCAATGACGTTTATTTTAAATATTGCTTATAGCCCAGTAAACGAAAAGGTGTAGAGGGAAATGATAGGAACACAATTTTTTACTTCGTAACTTTGTTTGGACCAGTTAGGAGGTGAACATATCAATAGTCCCTGCCCGTAGCCCCTATGCCGGGGAGGGGGGGGGGGGGGGGGGGGTTTGAAGGTCCCATTTTTCGGTTTTTCTGATATATCTCGAAAACTATGCATTCCAGCGACATGAGTGTTTTACAAAATGAAAGTTGATATTAAAGTTGAGACAAGATTTATTATGTAAAATTTTTCGATATCTCTTATAGTTTTTGAGATATCTGCTCCTGAATATCTTTAATTTAGGAAAAATAATATTTTTTGATTGATGTTGATTCGAAAAAATCTGTAGAGGTTGCATAGCTGAAGTTTGTTGGTGGATATCTACTTAATTTGGTGTTAGCTCAAACGAACCTATCGCTTTTCTGAACGGCATATTCTATCAAAATCGCATTTTCTATACACAAGTTCATCCCCCTTTTCACCCCTTCGGGAGTAAAATTTTCAAAAACACTGGGACACGTATATATTAATTTTTAATCGTCAGCCTAAACACAAAATTTGAAGATCCTAGCTTCGAAACTGACGGACTTTCATAAGAACTTTGGACCCTCGTTTCAGCCCTTTAGGGGGTGAGTTTTGAAAATACTTTCTTAGTGAATCTTTAGACCTCATAAGAAACCTATGTGCCAAATTTGAAGACTCTTGACCCAGCGGTTTGGGCTGTGCGTTGATATGTCATTCACCAGTTTCTTCTTTTATATATTAAAGATAAAACTACAGACTTTAAATTGTGAATATCACGAAAACTACACAAGATATCAAATAAAAAATTACTGAATTAAACATGTAGGAAATTTAACCAGCTTTCGTTTGTAAAAAAAATCATGTCGCTGGAATGTATATGTTAAAAACCGAAAAATGAGACCTTCAACCCCCCCTCCCCCCAGCATAGGGGCTACGGGCGGGGATTTTTGATATGTTCACCTCCTAACAAAGTTACGAAGTCAAAAATTGTGTTCCACGCCCTTCCCTCTATTCCTTTTTTTGAGCGTTCACTGCCTGAACTATTATGCTTGTTCAAAAACACGGAAACTAAATTCTATTCAGTCGATGATGTCGACAAAAATAAAAAATAAAAACAGCTTTTGCCCGTGTCTTTGAGCGTTTAGGCGCAGAACGTCAAAAGCTCAAAATGTTAAGCCATCGCAAAATGTCAAAAGAGCAGAATGTCAAAAGAGCGCGTGAATATTTACCTAGTAGGCCATGCTCTTTCCAAGATCCAATCTATCTCTACGCCAACTTTATCAAAGATGGTTCAGCAGCTTTCCTCATCGAACGTAAAATAAAATAAATAATAAACTCCATGGACAGTGCTTAATGAATGCTAGAGCAATCCAATAAGTTGAGTCAACGTGTGATTACTGATTAGCCAATTGGACAAAGATATTAGGAACGCAAACAACCTTGATGGTTATTTACCGTAGGGTGGGTGCAGACAGGCTAATGGGTCACAATCAGCCTCAGTTCACACGTACGTGGTTTGTTACCTTTCGTCGACTGATAACATTATTAGCTAATCCATTTCTCTTATCTGAATCAGTGTTCTTCTCATATAACAATAACAAAAACAATAATACGCTAAACATTTGCTTTGCAAAACATTTTTTGACCATTTTATTTTATGAAATCAAAAATATGTTAAGTACCTATATCGCAATTAATAAATCTGGCCACATATTTTGACTAAGGTGTAAAATATGTGAAGTTAAGGCTCTACAGAACTCTGCAGAGTTAGGGTGTGTAAAGTTTGGCTCATGAGGTCTGATAACTTTTTGACAGTGCGAGCCCTATATGGTCTCGTCTTGGTAACATTTTACGTGAAAATATTTTTGAAGTGAAAACTTCTTTAGCGGCGTTGTACACTTTTTTGTAATGGGGAAAAAATGTTAAACTCGCGTCAGGGTCACGTGACCGTCAGGGTCACCCTGATCGAAAATTCGTAAGACGGATGTAGCGTAGACAGCCGGGGGCGGAAGTATCCCTTTCTATGGTGCAGCAAAAATGGCGGCGTGTCGTTTTGACGTTCGGCGGGTTGATTTTTCTGAGAGAAAACCACAATATAGAGAGAGTACAGTAGTTGAGCTTAGCACTTGCGCGCTCGAGCAACGAACACATAGACATCTCTCACCGACACTGTATAACTGCAATCTTACACCACTCTCAAAACAGGGGCCCTATTTTTGAATCGCTCGGCAGGCGTCGAACGCTCTTTTCGACTGATTTTTGTTCGACATATGACTCAAAATGTTCGAGATAGAGTCATATATCGAACGAAAATCAGTAGAAACGAGCTCGACTGGAGTCGAGCGATTCAAAAATAGGGCCCCAGTTCGAGTACGTGACGCATCGGCGAGAGCTGTCTTTGTGTGTGTGCGATGCTCGAGCGCCCGTAGTACTAAGCTAAACTTCTGTTAGTCTCTCTATTTAGTGGATAAACTTTTTAATGTAATATAAATTGTCATGTTTGTGTAAGATAGCGCAATAAATAAATATCGTATTCTACCTTATAAATGATAGTACTTTTATACTGATAAGTAAAGCAATTCGTGCAAAATTATTCCCTAACCATTCCAAAATATCAAAAATGCACAACGTTAATATTCAAGTTTTCACTTCTGCACTTCCGGAGTGTAACCCGTTTTTTTGTGGGACTAGCTAGAATGATTATTTTATTGTTTCTTATTTTCCACTTACCAACGGAGGTTTTAGATTATATTCAGAAATAAAACTAAAAATATATACAAATGGGTGCTATATTTACTTGAGTCTATAGCGTTACTGAGAAACGATGAGTTGTGCAATATGTATTACAAACAAATATTTAGTCAAAGCGTTTACAGACGTTGTGACACACCAACACCGAGCGTAGGATGCTTTTAGTTGTCTACGTTATTTAACTACTTATACAGTTAAGGGGCGGTAATAGGAAAACATGGTTTGCGCGGGCTATATCTTTATATAGAAAACGTAAACTTGTAGCCACCAAAAAAATCATACGACAAGCTAAAGAGTTTACCTAGTTGCTACAAACATTAAATTGCGTATAAACCTCACTAAACAAAAAAAACAGAATATCATCAAAAGCGCTTGTCGCGGGCCATATTTTTGGCGTAAATAATAGCGTGAACGTATTGAATTCTACATCAAAATACACTTTAACGTACTATGCAGTTGCTGTAATAACTTTTTTCAAGAAAGATAATTGTACTAATGATGATTATGAAAAATCAATGAGAAACATCGAAAAAGTGCAGAAGTGAGGTTATTTTCCATACTCTTTACACGTAAAGAAAAAGACAGAGACAAATGATTTCGCGTAACGGAGCCTTAAGTTTAGAAACGCATAATAATTGATATTCTTAATTTCTAATATGTTCTTACCTTGATTTAAAACCCCATAGTAAATATTTGTTTAGTTACCAACTAGATGCGCCATCTTACCTGACTGATTTTATATTATGATGCTTGAATTCAATGAGATGGTATTTTATTTCAGCTTTTGTACAATGAAAACTGAACCTTACTCCAAATTTTGTTTTATTTTGTATCTTCAACAAGAAATGAGGCTTCGTTTGTACGAAACTTCATAATTTGAAGTGCACTTTTTTAAGTTTGTAGATGTAGTAGGTAGAACACTACTAATACATAGAAACAAAAAATATTTACATTAATATGTATCTCAACTCAATCACGAACCTTTAACATTGAACGCTTTTGTATTCATAGTACGCTATCACCCGGAAAACTGTATCGCACCGCCCATTTTTAGATGCTCCAGTAATTGGATGTGTTCAATAATGTATGTATTATAATATCGATAATGTACGGTGTGCGCAAACGATGAACCGTGAAGATGGGGTAACACGCTCTGCAGATATTGTTTATTTACCAAAGAAGATTACTCATAATGTATCTCGAACACTCGCCTTCGTGCTAGCTAAAGCCACAATTCTACATAAAAATGTAACATATTCAATGGAAGTTTAATTTTCTAATTAATTTCTTACCTGTGTGTTGTTCGATATTCAGAAATGTTACGTTTGACTGGAAATCAAAACATACACACTAATAGCAAACATCCGTATAGATTTTCTTTCCAGTTTTCATTACAAAATTTTCTTAGAGTTGGGATTTAGTTTAAACATTGACATATAACTTTTTCACCTCTCCAGCACGAAAAGGGTGCTTTTGGCGCGTAAAAACTCGCAGCAAAGTCGACTTTTGCTGCGAGCGTGAGGCAAAGTGCTTTTTTACCAAAAACTCGCAGCAAAATCGACTTTTGCTGCGAGCGTGAGGCAAAGTGCTTTTTTAATTTCTAACACCTTTTCTCGCTGGTAGAGGTGAAAAGTTGTATGTTTAACACGAGAGCAAATTTTTTGATGTCTCGTGCCTTTAAATCACTCACTGTGCTCAGTAGTCTATATTAGAATCACTCGCTACGCTCGTGATTCAATTCTAGACTACTTCGCTAGTTCGTGATTTAAAAGTCAGCACTCGCAGCAAAAAATGACTTTGCTCTCTTGTATAACAAATAACTATTTCACCGCTCCAGCACGAAAAGGGCGCTTTTGGCGTGTAAAAACTCGCAGCAACAAAATGATTTTGCTGCGAGCGTGAGGCAAAGTGTTTTTTTAATTTCTAATACCAACTTTTAAAATAATAAAGAAAAAAGAAATAAAGTGACAAGGATGAGACTTGTAAAATTGATATGTGCGAAAAGGATAGATAGAGTGCTTTATGGTGTCATACATGGATTAAAAAGTAAAAAATAAAATGCACGGATATACCAAGGAGTTTTAAATAAGGATTGTTAAAAAAGAAGGTTGATAATTCGAAATAAAGAGTATGGACGAAATGAGGTCGCATGTATGAAATAAATATAAAATAAAAAATAAAAAAAATATTAATATATTAGTGTTTTATGATTATAAATAAATAAATAAGATGGGATATTAATGAATAAGAGAAAAGCACAACGTAATAATGTAAAACAAAATAGCGGGAAACTACTTTATATAAAATTTTTCAGCATAGCTAGGTTTGATCGAACTATTTTTGTGATAAATTACAAAAAATGAGTGCGTCCAACGATGAAGATAGTTGTCTAACTCCAAAAGAATTGTGTGAATAAGTTTCTAATGCTGAAATTTAGCTTTTTACCAGGAAACTCACGTAAAATTTTTCTCGCTAGTAGAGGTGAAAAGTTGTATGTTTTACACGAGACCAAAATTTAGTTCTGCCTCGTGACTTTAATAAAGTCGGCACTCGCAGCACAAATTGATTTTGGTCACTTGTATAACAAATAACTATTCTTATAGTTTTTCACATTTTTCGCAAACACAATACAACAATAATTCAAACCACTCTTTACGCAAACCCTGAGATACGGAGAAACAGTGATGTCATCGACATCCAATCATTTTATGACTGGACCATATCAGAGCAGACAATGCATAACTAGATTATGTAGAGACAATAGCTTAAATCACTACTTATAACTATGATGAAGCACAAATATTTCATAATTTAAAACGAATCAAATCCTATTCTCTTCCCTTCCTACCTCAATAGTTATTTTCGCAATTTGTGGAGTAGGTACCTAGTTTACAAGTTGCTGTTAACCGTGGTAGTTACAATATTTGTGCAGCCTGAGAACTCACCCAAATGTCCACCAGATGTCGAGGCACATGACGTTGAGCCAGGCGAAGGCGGCCACGAAGCCGAAGTAGATGCCATACCCTGCACAAACAATATCCCTGCGATAATTGATCAACTCTGAACCAAGTAGAATTACCATGCCTGCGGATTTATCCGGACTTTTTACCGAGGGTTTTTTCATAACAAGAAAAATATGTTTAATTTTTTATCTTCCATCATTATCGAAAATTATTTTCAATGTCCCCACAGGTCTTTTCTATGGATAAATAAGGACAATGCGCCATAACACACCATCACATCACACATCATCATTGTCCTCCACTTTCCATATTTATATTTTTTTATTTTTAATCGTTTTTTATAAGTTTTGGATGTCGAACTCTAGCAAAAGTTGCTTTACCGTCGCAATCGTATGCCTCTTTTTTTGTCATTAAATACTGTACTTAGTTATCAAAGAATAGCGGAAAAACCATTTTGAATTTGGCTATCGTAGCCCATAGACTTATGGGCTACGATAGCCAAATTCAAAATGTTTGTTATAACTACAACTGGCGAACTGCGGACGACACTATCGTGGCCAAGTGACTGCCTTACGCAATTACGTACGTTATTTTTGTAATAGGCCCCCTGGGGCCCTATTTTTGAATCGCTCGACTCCAGTCAAGCGCTCGTTTCTACTGATTTTCGTTCGACATCCCATTGTTTTGAGTCATATGTCGAACGAAAATTAGTCGAAAAGAGCGCTCGACGCCTGCCGAGCGATTCAAAAATAGGGCCCCTGGACCTTTTTAAGTGTTCGGCTTACTGTCCCGACTTTATATATTTCGATATGGTGATCCTGTAGCGATCGTCTGTGCCCGCGGCCACACGAAGCACGCTACACTTTTGTACTCATTCTCACCTCCAAATATACGCTTTGTTGTAAATAAATAAACAGCTTTGTGAATAACGCGTTGTTGATATGATCGTTTGGATCCCTTTTGTTTATTTCAAATCCCTTGTATGAAAATAGTTATTAAGTACATATTTTTATTACTTTGTCTTAAATAACAATTTACGCTATAAAATAAGTGGCAATCTATTTTAACATGTTTTTATTATTTTTATTTAAGCGGCTTGAAACCATTAAATTGAATTGGAATCTTTATTAATCCCGGAGATTCTATTTTAAATCGAGCCAATGTCCAAAGATAACAATGAATAAGTACTTAACAATATGCCTGACCAATGAATTAGTTAGAGCAAAACCTGCTATAGTGTAAATACACATTCTTGTATGTACACAACAATTATTGAATCATTCATTATCCATGGAAAACCCGTTTAGGATTCAACTAAAATACTTATAATAATTGTAAGAAACTTTACTAAACATTTAGGTACTGGTACATTCAAATGCATGGAAAGCAGGGAATGTTAACGTTATTTTTTAATATAACGTTAATTTTTACTCTTTTTACCGTTAATTTTAACATTAACGTTATGTCAATAAATAACGTTAATTTTAACGTTAATTTGAGAAATTGGTGGGTTCTAAGGCCACCTTTGCGGTTTTAAAAAATAACTTTTATTGATTTTAATAAAAGCTCGGCGCTAGTAAAATATTTTTTAGTGGACTGTATTTGGAAAATGCGATAAATATATTAAATTCAGTTAGTCCACGTAAACGACACTTGTAATAACCTCGAAGGTGGGAGTTTCAGCTGTTTTAGGTAATAAAAGAATTGGAAAAAAGGTATCAGCTGAAAATGAAGGAAAGAAAATACATGCACTCACTTGATATGACTGGCTGAAGCGGTCCCAGGACACAATTTTAAACGAGCACTTCACGCCACGTGGTTGCAACCTTTTCCAAGTGTCCATTCGACGTAGCCAACTTCATTAATACAGCAATCAGTTCGTTTAACTTGCAGACACCACACATGAATCACTAATATGATGAAAAAACTAGAGGAATATCCAAATTGCTCAAAATTGTAGGAATTAAGTTACACGCGCGGTGGTCTATGCGACCGAAAACAGAAGAGTGGTGCAATGCGCGGTGACGTCGCAAGCGCGCATCCATCTATATGTGCATGTATAGGTATAAGGAAGAAGGGATGGATATTTAAAGCCGTTACAAGTGCGACAAATTAATTATAAAATAAAAAACCTATAACAATAACCAACAGAAATAACGTTAAATTTAACGTTATTTACTGAAATAACGTTAAATTTAACGTTATTTACTGAAATAACGTTAATATTAACGTTAATTTAATGTTAATTTTAACGTTAATTTTAAAATTTACGTTATTCCAGTTAATAACGTTAATTTTTTACCGATAATTTTACCGGTACTAAATTTAACGCTATATTTAACGTTAATTTTACCGATAAAATATTTTTAACGTTATTTTTACCGGTAAATTTACCAATAAAATGTTTAACGGTATTTCAATCCCTGATGTAAAGTAACTATGTCACCGTTAAAGTGTAAATAACTATGTCACTGTTAAAGTGTAGAAATCAGTTAGAGTGCAGAGTCAAAGGAAGGTCTTCCCATAATTATGTGGTGAGAGAAGGATAGGCAATGGGGAAAGGGTAAGGTATAGTATGGTTTGAGGTAATGCGGTACCACTGAGTTCATCCCTTGGTGAGGCCTGTTGCCTTCCGGTACCGCATCAGGGGGAAGAAAAAGATGTACCTAGTCTGGCCATAAATTCTGTTACTTAGGTAAAATTTCAAATTTAGAATGCAAGCCGAAAAAAATATTGCGGGCATTCGAAATTTGAACATTTAAAGAAAATAAAAACATATAGCTTCTGGAATTTTCTTCATTTTCTAAAATGGAGGGGACGCTCAAAAAAGACAAAGTCGTAGTAATTTCATTGCATCGTTGCGGTCTAGCGCCAAATGAGAGTTTCAAACTGCTGAAAAGTTTGAAAATTGCACTGCGATTTATTTATCGTACTATCAAACGATTTAGAGAAGATTCAAGATTAGAAGATAATCAGAGGAGCGGTCAACCTCATTCTGTTCGGACTCCAGCGGTCATCAAAGCAGTGAAAGCGCAAATCTATCGAAATCCTGTCCGTAAGCAAAAAATGTTGTCTCTGCAGATGGGACTAAGCAAAATCACTGTTAAAAGGGTGTTGAATGAAGACCTAGGACTGCATGCTTACAGAAAAAAACAGCACACCTTCTTAACGCATGTCTGAAGAAAATCATATTCGAAAAATGCCGGGTTTTGTTAATGTGGTACGCGGAAAAAAAATTGGTGAAATTTATTTTTTGGGCGAAAAAATTTTTAATGTTTTGGAGAGTTTCAACAAACTAAATGATAAAGTGTATACACACTCTAGTGAAGAAGCAAGCACACGTGTGCCACGTGTTCAGCGTGGTCATGACCCTTCAGAATTCATGGTTTGGTTTGGGGTCTCCTATTTGGGTCCAACGGAGGTGTTTTTTTGTGAAAAAGGAGTGAAAACCAGTGCCCTCATATACCAAAACACAATCCTAACAAACATTGTAGAACCTCTTTCACAAACAAGGTTCGAAAACGGACACTGGGTTTTCCAGCAAAATTCTGTGCTCGCTCATAAGGCGAAAAGTACCATAACTGGCTCACGACCTGTGAAATCGACTTTATCAGGCATGAGGATTGGCCCTCCTCCAGTCCAGACTTGAATCCCTTGGATTACAAAATATGGCAGTACTTAGAGGAGAAGGTCTGCGCTAAACCCCATCGCAACTTGGCGTCACTTAAAACATCCCTGATTAAAGCAGTCGCCGCTATTGACATGAACGTCGTGCGTGTTTCGATTGATGACTGGCCTCGCAGATTGAAGGCTATCCAAGCAAGAGGAGGACATTACGAATAATTTTAATGTTGTTTAAATCTGTATTTTATACCCTTTCATTTAATACATATATGGTTGTAGTGCGTAACTCACTGTGTCACTTATTTAACTTTCCATATGTAACAAAATTTATGGCCAGACTAGGTAGAATGGATAGGTAAAGAAAAAGAATAGAAGAAAGAAAGAGGACACTGCTAGATTGGGTCACTGGGACTTACCCAAGGCCACGCAGAAGTTTTTGTCTTTCACGTGGTTGTACTGCACGCGCGCGAGGCAGGAGCAGGCCAGCAGCATGGTGCTGACGTGGCAGATGAGCGTCAGCCCGTGCAGGTTGCGCAGCTCCGGGATCGAGCAGTACACCGCCAGCGTCAGCGCAAGGCATGCCGCCGATATTGAGTTCAGCTACAAGAAATATTGTTAAACTTATCATCAGGTACATCATTTATAAATATTGAAAAACTTGCTTGATTAACGCTAAGAGCTAGAGTATCCAAAGTGACTATAGTCCTGAAAAGTAGCAGAAACGAAAACTGAAAGATATTGTCTATAATAATATTAGTGGTAGTATCACAATCACAAAACACAGACTTTTGTGTTAAATAGTTAACGTAGTCGCTAAGCTAGAGAAGCTGAGATGCTTTTAACACGTTCAACGGACGCCAAGTAGTTTGATAAATGTAATGTACTTACGTTTATATATATTTAGCTTACCACAGCTACTATTATATATTCTGTGACCACAGTTCAATTAAAACCAATCGAACGCGACTCTATAAAAATGCTTTGTCATCTAATAACAAAAACCATTCTGTAATTAAAAATTCTTGAATTCGTTTTAGTTTTATCATTACTTCGATGATATATACTTCTAAAAATAAAACTATGTTTTTACTACCATGATGCTAAAGTAATTTTTGATAAAAACATGCGGATTGCGGATTGAAAAAATATTCTTACAATCCTGGAATAAATAAATAAGAAAATCTGTCAATCTGTACTCAACTTGAATGCAAGTTTCAGCGAATGTGTTGACACACGAATCAAAAATATATATTTTTTCTTAATTTAAATTATTAGAATTCGTTCGTAGCTATTTTTATTCTAAGGTCATGTTTAAGGATACCTTTTAGAGCTTTTTAGTCTGGTGCACACTCAGGCCTAACGCCATAAATGATCGCGCTAATCTTCTATATGTAAGTGTAGGTACGTTAAAGATTCATATTTGACAACATCACATCACATACATTACTTCTATTCCAAGCCAAAGTAAGTAGCTAAGGCACTTACGTTATGGAAATAAGAAAAAACGGTGGTATCACAAACACCCAGACCTGAGACAATATAGAAAAGTTCATTTTCTACACTGACCCAGCCGGGGATCGAACCAGGGACGGTGACGCCTTGAAAACCGGCGTGCAAACCACTCGACCACGGAGGTCGTCAAAGATATACCAGTGCGTACGCCATAACTGCTGGGTCCTGACTCCTGCCTTGCTCGGTGTGGACGTCACTCGGATGCGGCAGGCTACGAGCGAGCGCACGAGGCAAGTCTTCACCACAGTAATGGTTCTACACCAAGCGAGCAGCTTTGCGATCGCGAGGCAGGACATTTGCTGCTCGCTCGTTGTGAACCCAGTTATTAGCGTTGGCTTGGCTCCCGCATAATCAAAAAAAAATATAGTCTAAAACCAACTCACCACAAAGGACAATTTGTAATTTTTCATAATTTCTAATGGCTTGACGAAGCACAGCACAGCTGTGACATAAGGCTCAGTGTCGCAGGATCGAGTGTCAAAAGTCTCGAGGCAGTAGTCATTGGTCAACGACAGGGCGGAGAGAAGCCATCCATCTTTAGTCAGGGAGTGCCTGTCAACTGCATGAGAAGTGTTCAGTGCTACCTTCCCGGCTTTGCACTGCACTTGTGTCCGGATGCCCATTACATCTACAACATGAAACACATTGATTTAATGGCACGATTTCCATCAAATTCTTACCTACTTCATTAGTTTAAAATATAAGTACTTACTATTATTTTTTATCGACTAGGTAGGTATACAAGTTTACTGTATCGTGATGATAGTGCAAGTTTGCTGTGTCGTGGTATCTTTTTATAAAACCCCAAGTAAAGTTTAACTTACGGAAAGGTGAATAATCTTGAATCACTGGGAATTCCCGGTAGTCCAGTCAAATTAGCATAAAAATTGGAAGTACTTCGTGTAGTTGTAATTTTTATGGAATCATTAGAAGACATGAATATAAGTCTCCGCTGATGAGAGAATTCCGCACCATTCCTGTTATGTACGAAACATCGTTTAATGTTAGCTATTAACATTAGAGTCCCAATATTTTTTTTAATATAATACCTACAATAACAGTTTCTTTCCATGTTTTGTTACAATTTTAATTACCTATCATTGCATACCTAGATTTCTTAAATCAGATAAAAGTTACCAAGATAATTGACAAAATCAAAACCTAGGAGGCGCCACTTTTGTGACGTCGTCGTAGGTACTTGTTCCACTACTTTCGCATTGCGCGCGAGTTTCTGATCATCAAATCACTTTTTGGCACTCGCTAAAGTAGTGGAACAAGTACCTACGACGCACAGTGGTTCCAAATTTAAAATAAGTGGACACAGGACCCGATGTTGGCGTATTGTATTTTTTTTCATGGCTTATGATGATCCCCCTATCACCTTTTGTGGTGCTGGAGATCCATCAAACGCCTAATTTTTGAGAAAAAAAGTTTCGAGTATTTTTTGTATGGAGAAAAATCAATTTTTTTTTTTTCTCAAGATCATTTGAATTGCGTCCAGTAGATTTCACATGCATGAAAGGCCAGATGATATAGTATGCAGAAAAAAATAAATTAGCTAAATCCAGCTGCGGCAGCTTGCGGTAATAAGAAAAAAAGATTTTCTTTGTGTACTGTTTACTTGTGTTGCCTTCTTTCTGCTGATCAATTGTTGCTTTTCTATGTTCTTAAATACATTTAATGAAATATTAGAAATATTTCAGCGCACTGATAATCGTTATTTTTTTTTGTATTGATATAAAACGAATAAATATGACTTATACACTTCAGTAAAATCATGATCGGTAAAAAATGACAGTTATACACCGTCGTACATGAGTAAACAATATAACCCTTATCTATGAACGCAATTAGATAACGACCAATCAAAGCCGAGTTGCGGGAATGTTTTGTTTGTTTGGTTATTTTTTTGGTTGTTTTGTTTATCTTGCCTTTCATGCATGTGAAATCCACTGGACGCAATTCAAATGACCTTGAGAAAAAAAAATTTAGATTTTTCTCCATACAAAAAAAACTCGAATATTTTTTTTCTCAAAAATTAGGCGTTTGATGGATCTCTAGCACCACAAAAGGTGATAGGGGGATCATCATAAGCCATGAAAAAAAAATCAGCTTGATACGCCAACATCGGGTCCTGTGTCCACTTATTTTAAATTTGTAACCACTGTGCGACGTCACAAAGGTGACGCCTCCTAGGTTTAGATTTTGTCAATTATCTCGGTAAAAACTAGGTATGTATGTAACTAAAATTGTAACAAAAGATGGAAAGAAACTGCTATTGTAATTTAAAATAATATTTGGACTTTACCGAACGTTAAACAATGTTCCGTACATAATAGGAATGGTGCAAACTCGGAGGAAACTTATATTCATGTCTTCTAATAATTCCATAAGAAATTACAACTACATGAATTACTTCCAATCTTTTTGCAAATTTGATCTAATTTGACTATACTACAGCTCAGCAGGCCTACATAAAAACAATCGCTATAAGCGGACGATGTTTGTCCCACTCCGTGACGATACGAATTAACGTTCAATTCTAAATAAAGTTCAATTCTAAATTGAACGACGAATTGGGTCCGTTCGACCATCGCGATTTTTAGGCCTGCAGTTATAAAATGACACGGACGGAACTAGAGTACTTAGGTAATAAACCTTTCGAAGTATAAATAGGGTGTCTTAAAGTTTCAAACTGTAGTTTCATTTTTTCCGAAGTACCTAGGTACATTATGTATTCGTGTTATATTTGTGACATGACAATGAATGAATGAATGTGAAATGACAAAAAAATCCGTAAAAGGGAGAACTCTGCCACGTGCGTCTCATGAGGTTAATACTTTGGGTTTATATTACCTAATATATGTATTACCTACGGCTGGGATATTTTAGAGAAATGGGATATAGGTATAGGTACGAGTACATAACATCCTACGCAATCCTACGATGTTATTTATCAAAATCGCTTTGATGTAATTACGTAGCGGCCTTCGATCTTACTCTATAATGATTAACTAATGCTCACGATGATTATCATAATGATATCGTCGCTGAAAGCTCTTGAAATTTGAGTGCAGGTAAAAACTTTGTCATGTTATCCTTATCAGACACCTAGTTATTCACCAATTTAGTATAGTTATTCACATATCTACGACAGAAAAGTCCATACATTACAATAAGTAAATTGGTAATATTAAGACAATTATACGATAAAACTTTAGATCAAGAAATTAGGAAATTCTCGTGATAATCTCAATTAAATTAGGTATTATGAACTGCACGTATATATTTTTAACCAAATTAAAGAGATAATTATTCTTATGATATCTCATAGTACGTAGTTACGGGGTTTGATATGTGACTGTGAGCAATAATAAAAGAAAGGTTTGATATCAAGTTATCTTTTTTATCTCTTATAAATCTATCCAAGATAAATAAAATTTATCATTTACGACATGTACTTGCTTATACATCCTACAAGTGCATGTAAACTTTGTAAGACACGCACTTAAAATAATGGTCTGGCAGGAATGAGATTCAAATGAGGTCCACATTCTATGTCAGTTATGTGATTATGCCCAATGTTTTCAGTGCTTTTAAAATTAATAAGTACGCGCAGATAGGTATATTACCTATAATACTCATTCACTTCACAAAAATAACAATGCATTTTAGTTCTTTCTATGCGATGCTGTTTATACACACACCGCCTCTCATCCGGTGTTTTCTTTGAATTCATTTTACTAAAATGAAGTTTACTTGTCGAGTTCCGACTAGTTTGATATTCTAATTAAAGCAACGGATGCAAGGGAAAAATTATGTAGTTACTTACCACGTCATAGAATTGTCGGAATCTTTTTAAGGTGAATCTTTTAATGTCGATTTAATACTATTTTAAACCAAGGTAACTGTAAACTACTACTAGCTATAAGTACGTCGAGCTATACTATATTCAGAAAAGTCCATACAAAAAAAGAGTTAAAAACTGAAAGTATTCAGAAATACTTAAGTATTTTAATTTTCAGTTACCTTTGAGCTGTCTAACTGCTCATTAAAAATATTTATCATAGATGTCTATCAAAGCAAAGCCGGCTTTATAGGTACCATGGTTAATTAAAAAAATATAAAAATATGTACCACCTACGTAGTTATCGAAACTTGTAAATTTTCCCAAAAACTTTCAGTGTCATTACATTGTATCTTAATAATGGCTTTTTAAATAAATACGAGTATATACAACATCACAAACATCTCCCATTCCAAAGTAGGTATGGACCGTCGGCCAACCAGGGTCATTTTCGATCTATCGCATATAATATTGGTGTTAACAAAAATCATTGTCTGGGTTGCGAAGTAGGAAGCTTCTGGGAGATATGCCACCCTGAACATGGTCACCCATCGCTAAAAAAATATCGACCGCATACTTACGTAAATGGTGAACAAGGTCCGAGTGGCATCATTACTTGAACTATTTTTTTGTGCTTTCATATCGATCGAATAAGGAACAAGGATCACAAGAGCATATATGTGAAATGTACTTACCTGCCCTGCCCATACAGCCATTCTGGTAGCGGTTACGACTTAGAGTGCACACATTTGTGTCGAAACGTATTTTTTCAGTAACTTTGTTCCGTCACAATGAGTAGCCGTGTCGACCGTTGTTCCGTCGCCGTTTCGAAAAGTGGGGACGATTTGTAACATTTGGTAACAGTAACTTTTAGTCACACTGCGCTGTCGCCGCGTTGTCACATCGCGACGTATTTGTGCTCACTTCTATCAGGAATTCATTCGTTCATTCGTTCAGCAGTTCCTTTGACTCGTGAAGTGACAAATATGGTGACATGAACTATTAATTAAAATAAAAGGTAACGCCATCTTTTTCCAGACAAGTAATACTTATATACAGACTTTGTTAAATAATATTTTTAATGCTCAAATCGTAATGGGAAAAAAATTTGACGGTGTAATTTCATCAAATAGAATGAAATTTACTAACGCGCCACATTATTATCACAATTTTAGTATTTTGGTGGTAAGTAAACATTATTTATTTGTACACACCGAGTGCTCAAATGCTTTTGATTATTCATAATAGTTAATATCAAAACGAAAAATAATATATTTTAGCAATATTAAACAGAAAAATTGATAAATATTAAAGAAAAGCATTTTTGTTACGTGAAAATATTCTCGTCACAACTAGTCACAAAGTAACCATAATGCGTCGACATGGTTACGTAAAGTCGTCACAAAGTAACAGGAATCCAAAAATGGTTTCTCAATTTTTTTTCTTCCAGTGTTTCTCAAAGTTTCGATATTTGTTGCAGGGTCAAAAAAATCCAACATTTCTGGAACAGGCGCTCGCAGTTAGAACATAGAAAAATAAATTATGCTACTTATAAAAGTGGAATAATTGACTATTTCTTCTCGTGAGATGTACTCGTACCTTTGCAGATTGCAAAACCTATTTAATGAGGGATTTTCCAGGCAACGTTCCTTTAAAATCACCTAGATGGCGCTGTCCAATTTCCATGGCATTAGTATGAAAGACTGACCAAAGTGTACCGAGCGACCATCGAAAGAAAATAAAAAACTTATAATGTTGACAAGTGATTATTTCCTCTATGATTTTGACAGTTTGCTTTCTTTATGTTTCGCGGCAATTTTAAATGTTGTGATCTGCTTTTCAATAAGAATAAATAAATGTCGATAGGTATCTTATTTTGAAAATACCTTAAAATGAGGAGATGTCATTGTGTTGTGCCTGGGTGCAAAAATTGGGGGCATCATGCAATGCCGAAACATAATAATCGGAGAAGTCTTTGGATTAATGCTATGAAGATAGAAAATCTGATTTCAGAGTTGAAACATCCTTTAGTTTGTACACTCAGGGGCGGATCCAGGATTCATGTTTGGGGGGGGGCCCTCGGAGCCTCGGGTCTAGGGTTACCTTACATAGATATCTACGTAAGTGAGGATGCCTTAGGATGCACAAAACGCCTGATTTTTCAGAAATGCTTGTCTATAGGAAATAAAACGGCCACGCAGCGCGATTTTTAGTCAGTTTTATCCACTAGTCTTGTACTCTTGCCTGTCTATAGTAAAAAAAAATGGCCGCGCAGCTCAATTTTTAGACAGTTTTATTCACTAACCTTATCTGTCTTTAGTAAAAAAACGGCCGCGCAGCGCCATTTTTAGTTAGTTTCATCCGTTATACTTGTACTCTTGCCTGTCCGTAGTAAAAAAAAGCAGCCGCGCAGCGCGATTTTTAGTCTGTTTTATCCACTAATCTTGTCTGTCTATCTATAGTAAAAGATACAGCAGCGCAGCTCCACTTTTAGTCAGTATCATCCAGCAATCTTGTTGGTATTTAGTAAAGAAACGGCCGCGCAGCACCATTTTTAGTCAGTTACATTACAACTGTTATACTTGTACTCTTGCTTGTATATAGTAAAAAAAGCAGCCACGCAGCGCGATTTTTAGTCAGTTTTATCCATTAATCTTGTCTGTATTTAGTAAAAAAAAACAGTCGCGCAGCGCCATTTTTAGTCAGTTTCATCCGTTAATCTTGTACCTACTTTTGGTCGTCTTTAGTAAAAAACGGCCGCGCAGCGCGATTTTTAGTTAGTTTCATCAATTAATCTTGTCTGTTTTACAGTAAAAAACGGAGCCCGCGCTGCGCCATTTTTATCCACTAATCTTGCAATATGTGGTTTCATCCGGGCAGACGGGTAGCTTGCGCAGCAAGGTTTGCGTGATTGGAGCATGTACGCAAGATTTTACAGCGAGACTCACTAAACAAAAATGCCTGTCTCTGCTTTGCTCCAGCAGCAAGCCTTGAAACCGTAAAATGCTTGTCAAATGCGCCAAATGTCTGTCAGATAGTAACCTTACTCGGGCCACGTTTTATGATTCAAAAAAATAAAGATAGAGGCACTGACACTACCTACATAAAACAGTAAGACTTTAAAAATAATTAAAAAGTTCAAAAAAGTTCAATGTTATCCGCAAAGGTAATCGGCTTCGTGGGGGGGGGCATGGCCCCCTTGGCCCCCCCCCCTGGATCCGCCAATGTGTACACTACATTTCAAGGATTCTGATTATATGGATGCAGAATATGCAGATATAAATGTTCTGAGTAAGTTACACGCTAACCCATTATTATTTACGTGTTAATTTAGAAACACGTATCAAGATTGATGCAACAACTATCTCTAAGAAACATGTGTCAAATTTCACCAGAAAATTTTGGTCATCCCATACTAAATTGATCACGTGATCTCTTTGATTTGTATGGTAAGTCGATTTTTATTTTACATTTTTGACCATGTGTTCACATTTTCGAGCAACTGTAACTATTGAAAATCATGTGGAATATATTATGACTTGGCGTATTAACATTATGATAAATAAATAACATTTTGCAGTGTTTCGTGCTACATTTGTACTTGCCTTTGAACGAGAACAGCTTTTTTTCCGGTTCGCTTAGCATTGCGCTTCTCCAACTCTGCTTTTAGCGCTGCTAGTGTCCAACAACCGTAGTTTTTACTCATGACCGATGGTAATAGGAGCAATAAAAAAAGTAAGATGGACTTTACGCTCACAACGCGCAAACAGATTTCAAAGAAAACAAGCTATCAAATTATACATTATAGAAGTCTTTGGTCAAATCATATTTTTTTTACGATGGTACGGATGGTGGGTATTCTTTTTGGTCAGACCTTTATACTAATGCCATGGAAATTGGACAGCGCCATCTAGGTGATTTTAAAGGAACGTTGCCTGGAAAATCCCTCATTAGTAAAGGGGCTGTTTATTTAAACTGAAATAAAAATTATACCTTTTTCTTATAGCTTCTCATTTTACATTTAACCCTAATGTTGTCATGCTAATAAGTCAATACCTAGTTGGTTGGATCGGCGGGCTGATTATCTAATTAGAAACCACCTAGCGACCGGTTGCAGTTCACAGATGATAGTGATCCATTTCTACTTCTTTTTGGATTAAAAAAAAACATACCAAAGAAAAGTAGCAATGTATGTGGAATGAAACCGGTCGCTAAATAGTTGCTTTTTAGATAATCAGGGTGCGGCATGATCAAATTTTAGGCTCACCCCCGTAGCATGACCATCGAAACATGATAAATATCGCGTAATATAGCGTTTTATCGACATTCAGCCGTCGAAATCCATTGTCTTTTGACAGATACACGTGATAAATCGCTATATTATATCGTGTTTCGGTAGGCATGCTAGGGGGCAGAAAACAAAGGCAATATTTGAGAGTGATTGGATTTGGTGACGCTCATTTGTATAAGTTAGGTTATCTGATATTCCGGAACATTGTCGTAACGTTACAACACAATGTTTTGTAACGTTACCATCCCGTTACCACACATTGTTACAACTTTGTACTCTAGTTGCAAACTGAGCACAAAGTGTATACAATGTTTGGACACAGATCATTGTGTATTATGTCGACACAGCGACAACACAAAGTTACTGAAACTCGTTTCCGTAACATTGTTACTGAACTGTTACAACACCTTTAAACAAAACCCTACACAGTCGCAAATAGTCGCAATGTATCGTATCAGTTACGAAACTGTAGCGACTTGTTACATCTGTTGAAAATCTGTGACCAAAAATGGCTGTATGGGTGACCTCCTAGACGCTTCCTGAAAGCGACGCAAGACTATGGTTTTATATTCGCTTGGGGCCTGCCCCACCCCCTGAATGTAATTACATGCCAATATGTAGTCGATTATTTGATTTGGAAAAAAGGCTCTATGTTTCTACACTGGCCGCGCGCATGCTTCCTAAAAACTAACCAAGCCGATGTCTAACATGTTTGTAATGATGCCATCTACCATCCTGTTCACCATTTATATCAATATGCGATCGATTATTTTTTGCGATCGGAGATCATTGTATGGGAGGCCATATGTTCAGGGTGGCATATCTCCCAGAAGCTTTCTACTTCACAACCCAGACGACAATATTTGATAACACCAAATTAATGGCTTTCTTGCCAAAGTGGTCTGGTACGAATATGCGATAGATTGAAAATGAGCTTCTGGGCCGACGGTCCAGTAGCATTTTAAAGCACTTGTGTTATAGAAATCAGAGACAACGATAAAACTACAAACACTCAGACCTGAGCCAATATAGGAAAAATCGTTTTTAGGGTTCCGTACCCAAAGGGTAAAAACGGGACCCTATTACTAAGACTCCGCTGTCCGACTGTCTGTCTGTCTGTCACCAGGCTGTATCTCATAAACCGTGATAGCTAGACAGTTGAAATTTTCACAGATGATGTATTTTTGTTGCCGCTATGAAAACAAATACTAAAAACAGAATAAAATAAATATATAAGGGGGGCTCCCATATAACAAACGTGATTTTTTTGCCGTTTTTTGCTCGATATTAGTAACGACAACAGGTAGACTGTTTAAATTTTCACAGATGATGTATTTCTGTTGCCGCTATAACAATAAATAGTAAAAACAGAATAAAATTAATATTTAAGAGGGGCTCCCATACAACAAACGTGATTTTTGCCGTTTTTTGGTACGGAACCCTTCGTGCGCGAGTCCGTCTCGCACTTGGCCGGTTTTTCTAACTTGACCCAGCCGGGGATCGAAACCGGGACCTCAGCGATGGCATCACTTGAAAACCGGCGTCTAAACATCTCAAGGTCGTCATTTAATTATGTGCATTAATTCCTTGAAAAATTGAATAATCATAATTACTCGATAATTATCACTCGGTCACGTGTTAACATCTAGTTATAGGTATAATAGTTGTTCTACAAAAAGATATCAATCATCGATACGAAAATGAAACACAGATTAATCACTCTTTGTGCATGGCGCAACCATAATTGTTTATAAGACTATGTCTTTACCTATGAAATTGGCGTTTTGTATTGAGAATTTTGAAGAAGTTGTATTTTCGAGCATACTAACATAACACTTTCTTAATTTATTTAACAATCATGAACGCTAATGTTTTAAAACTTTTATCTACTCTCATATCGTAAGATTCGAATTCCCTTAGACGTATAATACCACATACGCAAAATACCACCTTTACGCAATACGCCATAAACGCAAAATACCACTTACGCAAAATACCAACTTAGCAAGACACCAACTTTGATTTACGCAAAATCCCAACTTTGATTTACCTACGCAAAATGATTGAAAAAAAAAATACTTTCTGTACTTTGATTTGCTACCAGTAAAGTCGAAGTCTCCAGTAGTAAGGTAAGGACTCCCGTTGACGGCTGTGGGGAATATGCTGACCGAATCTGATGAACAGGTATGATAAGACCTCCTTTACATTCATGCTAGCCTGGTACTTTTCAATAGACTGATTGCCCTGTTAGACCATGCCAACTCTCCAGCAGTTAGCACTCCTGCGTTGAGAGCTGTGGGGAAAATGCTGACCGGATCTGATAAACAGATACTTTGATTAGCTCCTTTACATTCCTGATAGTCTGGTACTTTTTAAGCATAGTCATAGAATGGATACAACCTAGCTAGGATAGCTGAGTATTATGCGTCTAAAGGGCTGAGTAACCTTAGCGAAATAGTTTCTTCGGCCACTCCACTTCAGTGACAAAATAATTCTAAGTCCCAGGTGGTGTTTTGCGTTTATGGGATTATACATAGTTGGTATTTTACGTATTTTTTTCTACAAATCCGCAAAACACCACAAAATCTCGAGTTGGTATTTTGCGTTTGTGGTATTATGCGTCTAAGGCGGCCATTACACACGTCAATCTGGTGTAATCTGATCAAAACCACAGATTGATGGAATTTGATGCGGTTGGTTTGCGACGTTACACGGTCAATCCAGCGAAATCTGGATCGCAGTAGATCTTGGTAGATTGACAATCTACCACGATCCACGGTGGTCTTTGGCAGGGCTGCCCACTTTTTGCATTAATTTTCGCGTGATATCGATCGATGACCCGAGTGGTGCAGTATTCAACATGCCAGTCTACCACGCAAGAGATCCCGGGTTCGATGACCGGACGAAATTGAAATGAAATATTTTAATTTCTGTGAGAGGTCTGCGTATAATAAGTACCTATCTATTGCGAAAAGTAAGTACCTACCTAGTAAAATCAGTTGTCTAGGGTTAGATGGCGCTGTGTGTGTAAAATCAAATATCGATATTTATAATACTATATTACTAAGCTATGAACTATCTGAGTGCCAAATTTCATCCAAATCAGTTCAGGAGGAGAAAAGCAGGAGGTTGTTTTTCTGTTCGTCTGTATGTTATTTTAGGGTATTTTTCAAATGTCCACCCGGATGTAGTTGCGAGCGGAAGCTAGTTAAAAATAAATATGGGCTTTATTTTTTATAAATTTCTCAAAAGTATTTACCCTAGGGTACCTTTGACCAGAATAAAAAGTATCTTATAATTTAATCCAGGCTATAAACTGTGTGTTAAACTCCATTCAAATCAGTTCAGCCTTGAAAACAACATACAGACGTACAGAGAAACAAACTCCTGCTTTTTTGAAGTCGGTTAAAAATATTAGATCACAGTATATTGTGCTAGATTGTCAGTCTACCGTGGTAGATTGACAATCTACCACAATCTACCGCGATCCGATGCAAACAATCTATTGGGATCTGATATTTTAACCGACTTCACAAAAGGAGGAGGTTCTCTGTTCGTCTTTATAATTGTTTTTTTTTTATGAGATTTTTCAAATGTCCACGCAGATGTAGTCGAGTAGGAAGGAAGCTAGGTAGTTAAAAATAAATGTGGACTTATATTTTTTTATAAATTTTCTGAAAGTTAGTACTTACTACATATTAATTTCAATGTTAAAAAAAACTAAAAATACCTAGGATACCTTTGACCGTGATAAAAAGTAGGTATACTATGTTTTAATCTAGGCTAATAAACTGTGCCCTAAATTTCATCTTTATCAGTTCAGCTTTAAAAAAAACATGTATCGGATAGAAGTAGATTGCGATAAGCAGACTGCAAGTTTTCTATTCGTTTGTATGTTTGTTTTTTAATCATTTTTCGAATGTCCACCCACGCGGATGTAGTCGCAGGCGGAAGCTAGTTAAAAATAAATATGTACTACATTTTTATAAATATTCCAAAAGTAAGTACTATAATGTTTAAATGTTTTGAAAATAATACTATTACCTCGAAAAAAAAGGTGCCAACCCTAAGCCAGACCGCGCCAGATTGACGTAGATTGACAATCCAGCACAATCTGATCACGCCAGACCGCGCCAGATTGAAACAGATCACGAAAAACGTTACACAATCAATCTCTGTCAATCTGGCGCGGTCTGGCGCGATCTGGCGTGATCAGATTGTGTGTGTAATGGGTGCCTAAAGGTTCGAATTATGAATTTCAAAACGAATTTATATTGACATACTTTATACACACAATACCGAAACTACTACAATACTTGACAACTTTTAATAATATTATCTTAGAATAATAATATAAGAATATAATAAAAAATAAGACTCATCTATAACAAGGCTTACCTCCAATTCCATATTCACTTCTCAATGGCCCCATGTATGAAGATATATTGAATAAGATATTGTCATCATTACTTGGCACGCATTTGCTGGCGGGTCTGCCGCATTGGAAGGGCTCATAGTGTTCTCCCACAGGACAGCACTTTCTCATGCAGAACGCTCCGAATGCAGCGCAGTCTTGCGTGCAGACACGAGCTACAAGATGCCGGCTCGTATACTCCTGGTCTACACACCAATCCCCCTTTGGTATATAATTTTCACTTTTCTCACTATTTTTCAAAATTTTCAGAGTACTGCCATTTATTGTGAAATGGAAAAATTCTTCTTTCATCTCTACAGCGTACTCTTCTGTCTTACAATTAAGTCCATTTTCGAATTGGGTAACATCTGCACTTTTGATGTTTAGTTTCTCTATGATCCATTTTTCGTTACTGACTTCGTAACTATTCCTACACAAATGGTATTCTGTATCATAAACATGCCCCCTCGGGCAACATTTACGAATATTTTGTATTTCTAACGCAGTTTCGGGTATTAGTTCTGTTCCGTTACATATTAAAGCCACTGTCTTCGGTATAACATTTTCAAGTGTGCCGTTATTAATTTCCTTTACAAGTCTATCGTAGCAAACGTCCCTACTTGTGGATAGTTCTAAAATATCGTTTAACTGAATTACCTTTAATTCACACTCATTAGGAATACCAGCATCCACGAATACACTAGGGTTCACAACAAGATGAGAGCTCGGGTTAGTAACTTTGTAATCACTTATTTCATAATCACTCTCAATACACTCGTAAGTTTCTGTTGTTAAATCGAAGCCTGATACTTTTACCAGACTTCGGTGTTCCGGACAACATTTCCTAAAAATCTTAAAGTCTTCACTGGCTGCACTGACGGCGATAAGAAGTAACATGCACAGAAATATTAAAGAGCACATGTTTGCGTTATCGGCTATTGTTCGGTGGGGAATTATATTTGGGATGCTCACAACAGGTGGTGGCCGTCTTCGATTGACGCGCTGGACATTGTTTATACGAGGAGCGTCCGAGGCAGCTGGGCGGCGGCGACGGAGTGAACCATGATGAGTGAACTAAGCGAACCGCCGGACCGCCGCGCCACGCCGTCACCACCACTGCTCCCGGCTGCTGCGCCCTTGAGATCGCCG
Organism: Agriphila geniculea; assembly: GCA_943789525.1. NCBI lineage: Eukaryota > Metazoa > Arthropoda > Insecta > Lepidoptera > Crambidae > Agriphila > Agriphila geniculea. Next base: position 17,068,821 of record OX038873.1, on the reverse strand, counting down.
ACGCACCCCGCACCTCTCGCACTACTTCAAACACGTCAATTTTTTTGTGCTTTTTTGCAAGCTTTTGTTATGCGGGCAATGCCTTACAATTAATATTACTACACAATCTTTTAAAATTAAGATTCTGGTTTTTAACGCTATATAACACAGCAAGGTATTTATTTCTTCTTGAATATATTATTTTATTAATGATGGTACGAACTAGGATTACACTAACAACACTCCGACTTCGATTAACCGGTGTTATTTACTAATAAGTAAATATAGAGGAGCGTTCTTTAATCGTACTAACACACCTCAGTAACGACAAAGACGTCGATTTAGAATCAGACTGATAAGCGATAAAGTTGTGGTTGATTTGATTACGCAGAATTTGTATAGAACTCGTATCGGTATCAATATTCGTCATCGGTATTACTATAGTGATGAAAGAGAAATATTACATTTGACATCTAACAAACCGAAAAAATATATCAAAGGTACTCCACGTGTTATCAAAAAATATTGAGTAAAAACAATTTAGTTAGACGATTGGTCCAGCTAGGTACCTACTGTTAAGCAGTACAAATAAGATAACATTTTAATTCTGTATATACCTAGTCCTGATGCGCAATGCTGATCCAATAAGGTATCCGAGAAAAACATATTTTTTTTACTTTTGAGGGGTCTAAAAAATTATTATTAATCCTCTCGTACCAAGTTTGATCGGATCGTACTTTTCCTGAAAAACTTAAAATACCTACGTTGGTAACTTCTTATTGACAGATACAAGAGGACTTAAATTTTAACCGACTTCAAAAAAGAAGGAGGTTCTCTGTTCGTCTGTATGTATGTTTTTTTTATGTATGTTCACCGATTACTCGAAGACGGTTGAACCGATTGAAATGATTCAAACGTCTTTGTTCCCGTTTGTTCCATTTTTTTAAATTTTGAAATCGGTCCAGTTGTTTTCAGGAAATCTTGAAAATACTGTCGTTTTCGTTGCCATTATATTAACTTCTAAGGATGATAGTCAACCATATCCCTATGCGATACAGGCGTTTTTTATTTAGGTAGGTAGGTAGGTCGTTTTTTTTTTTGCTTTTCCAAGTTCTAGCTAGGCTAATGAACATACTCGTACATAACGAAACGTTTTAGTTATTACTGATAACTAAAACGTTTCGTTAGTTAGTTAGTTTTCTAGTCTGATAAGTCTGATAACTTATCAGACTAGAACATGGAAACTATATAAAAGTGTTAATCACCATTATGACTAAAAATAATTGGTAACTTTAGGTCGAACCCGCAACTACAAAAGTAAATTCGTTTTTTCGATATTCGATTCCTTCGACCAACAAAGGCTTCTTTTCGTGCCCGTCTTACTCTAAGTTCGATTCGATCGATAGCTTTATCGGACAGAAAGTTATCTTTTTCAAATTATTTTGAAAATAATGAAATACTGTTTTCTCAAAATTTTTATTTAATCTTAAGACAAATTTTACGTCTACATAATATCATAAAATACTTAAAAGTGACTTGTTTCATTGGCACATTAATTACATTGAAATTAACAAATTTCAAGAGAAAAAGAGTATAACAATAGAGTATATCTTAAACAATAGTCCGACATTTTAAAAGATACACTGAATTTGTCATTGTTTGAGGCTCTTTAAAATAGTGGTAAAACATTTACAACTGTTAAAAATGTACACTCCCTGCCTAAAGTGACAGTGTTGTGATAAAAACTTAAGTGTCACTGCGGCACCTACCACTTTTTGCAGTGTTAACATATCTTAAAACCTTTTTACATAACTAATTATGCAATGTATGTACTTACGATCCACCTACTCACTCTGTCGATTCCGACAGTCTAGAGTGGATCGTAAGTACGTAACGAACATTGAAGTGAAAAGAACAATAAATTCCCATACAAGTCCTGTCAAACAGCTTTTTTAAATGTGGATGTTTAATGATAATAAAATTCTATTTGAATAGTTTAAAGTTAGTTCCAATTGAAATTATTGCTTATCTTTAATTTAATGACTTATATCACTTCTCTATAGGTACTCGGTATTTAGACAGGTCAGAAATGGGCGTCTTTCTTTAATAATACAAACAATTACGTAGGTACACCTACGTTTTTTCGCTCAGAATTATGAGAATACAAAATATTGCAATTAATTAGAAGCTTGCACAAAAAGGTATTAAAGTAATTACAATTAAGAAAAATAAAAAATATTTACTTTCATCAATGTAATAAAAGAGAGTTAAGTTATTCTATTACTGTTTTGAGCAGCCAGAAAAAATATCACGAAACGAAACGTTCGATTATTTTTCGTAAATACGTTCCTTGTATTCGTTATAATTATGTACATACAATATTATTATTACCCTATAACTATACAGTCAACACCTAAACATATTGATTTATTTTCCTTTGGGAACTCCAATGGTACAGTCAGCAATGAAAGTCTCTTAACGCTGTGGCACTTTGTCATAGCAACCAGTTATCTGGCCGTGGTTATCTCCGAGGAACAAGGGCTTTTTAACAGGTGACTCACGGTTTGAAACATTAGTCAAAAAAGTTACTATGACAAAGTACTAATATGTTAAACAACTTCGTCGCTGACCGTACCAATTTCCTTGGTAAACTATTAATGGCAACCGCAACTCTTCACCACCATGTTCTTGTACTTGCGTAGGATGACATTAGAATCATCAGTGTAATACAACACTGAAATAGGTGAAAGCTTGATTGGAGCACACGAAGGCTTAGGTACCTAGAAAGAAAGGTATTTTTTTTTATTCCGTATAACTTAGTTTTATTTCAGAAATAAGCTGTAAAGCAGTCAGTGTAGGCTTGAACATGAATGCTAGCGCCACTGAAATAAAATGCGGTTGGCTTCAGAAGTAGCTAACTTCACCATAATAATAATGATTTATACAACCAAAATAAATACATTACATTTTTACTTTACATTATTTATTTTGTACAGTTAAAAAATGAAATAACTCCAACAGGAGTAAGTTTAGAAAAACTAGGACAAATCCTGTATATTAGGAGTTGGTGATTCCTCCATAAGTATAAAAACATCGCAAAGCGTAAGTAAAGCATCAAAAAAACGTAAGTATTATTAGGTTACACAGGTTACAAGACTAAATGTGTGTGTGTTTGTGTTAATAAAGAAGGTAACTCAGTAAGCAATTCTGAGCAGTAGTGAATTTAAAAAAAAATGCTTTTTGCAAACACCGTAATCGCGTAGCACCCTATTGTACGGTATTCGTAGCTTTTGTAGCGCGCGCTGTGCTACGTCGATGTCCATATCCATGCCCGCCCAGTCCATTTATGGACTTTTTCATTTTGTGATAATATACTCGAGAACTTTCATTGAGTAAATATACCTATTTTTAGAGGAGTTCACCCTGCCCCCCACTTTTCAATTCGTTCGCTAACTTAAAGCTTAAAAATAAGCAAATAGACGTCACACGTCGCATGTTTATATAAATCACAGACATTGTTGTATTGTATGGAATTGACAAGCCTCCGACAAGTAATTTTAGAATTTACGGCTTATTTTTAATTTTTAAGTTAGCGAATGAATAGAAAAGTGGCCAATTGGGTAGGGGGGCTGGTCACGTTTGTTACACTGTCAATAAGGAATATACATCAATTTTTTTGTAACAAAATCAAAAGTATAAGTAATGTAATGCATGAGAAAATCAACTGTAATATTAAAACTTTTCTTTACGTTTTTTTCTCGTGATATAGTTACTTGAAGTTAGCACGCAGCAGCAACCGCCGAAAACGCTCTATTTGTGACATCACAATGTCACGTTTCAGGCGTGTTTATTATGGAGTTAGCATAGAATTTTCAATTATTTTCAATTATCTCCCTAAATTTTGCGTTTAAGTATACACGCTGAAATTTTAATCATTTGGTTCCCGCCGTGAGGTGGTTCCACTCATGATCACTAGCAACTTTTACTATGGGGCCAACTCTCCTGCTCGCAAAAAAAAATCAGCTGTTCCATACAAAAGTGCAGTACCTACTCGACCTTAATGTATGGAACAGCTGATTTTTTTTTGCGAGCAGGAGAGTTGGCCCCATAGTAAAAGTTGCTTGCGATCATGAGTGGTACCACCACACGGCGGGAACCAAATGATTAAAATTTCAGCGTGTATATGACAATGTGTCATTCAAAATATTATTTCTTATTCGATATTCTGACTGTTAAGTGCATATTCGAATATGAAAAAAAATCGTTATTTTTCACTGATTTCATGGTGTGATAAAACTAAAATAATCTTTTTTTTCTGTTCCATCATGTTGAAGTGAAAACTTCTTTAGCAACGTTGTACGCTTTTTTGTAATGGAGAAAAAATGCTAAACTCGCGTCAGAAAGAATCACGTGACCCTGATCGAAAATTCGTAAGACGGATGTGACGGATGGAGAGTAGACAGCCGGCGGCGGAAGTATCCCCCTCTCTTTCTACGGGGCGCGGTGAAAATGGCGGCGCATCATTTCAAGACGTAAACACTTGTCACCATAGCAACGCGCTAATTTTTTAATTCAATGTCAAAACTTTAGATTTTCTGTCAAGCTATGGATAAGACTTTCGTACAATACAGTTCTGTATTCGTAAATTCAAATGCAGAGTAAATTCGTAAGACGGCAATTCGTGCAAAATTTATCCTTAACCATTCCAAAATATCAAAAATGCACAACGTTAATAATTTAATATTCAAGTTTTCACTTCTGCCGGCACTCCCGGAGTGCAACCCGATCTTTTTTTTATTAGTGTCCGAAGCGATCAAGCTCAAATTTATCAAAATCGTTGACTTAAATGCATATTCTCTATTGTTTCAAACATACTAATTTACCTGTGTAGGGTTTAAGAGATGAACGAGAGTCTGCACTATGGCGTGGTTGGTGGCATTTTTGTGGGCATTCAGAGGGAAGTTGCATTCCCCGCTGCAGTAAAATGCGCCGTAACCATTGGGAGCGATGATCCAGTCCTATAAAAATGCAGTATTCAAACATGATTCAATGGATGCAATCAAATATTGGGTAATGGATAGAAGTAACGTATTTAGGTTTTTGCAAACCATTTTTTTAACTTGATAGGTGGTATTATTAGCTTTCGAAATTAGTTTTTTTTATAACTGTAGGACTTCTAAATCCGGAGTAATTAATATTTTTGGCGGGGCTATCTAAAATAAAAAGTCAAATTTAAAATGGCAGCCATTCCAACAAAAGAGGGAATATTTGTGGGTTTACTTGTTGGTGTTTTTGTCGATAAAATTAGGTGTAAGTATTTCATACCTTTAAACACTGACATGAAAAATTTTGATCTTATTAACTGGACTGGCTGTCTGTATGATTTGACAGCAATGTTCTTGTGCCTATTTGAAACGCCACTAGCGTGAGTCTAAAGAACTAATTTTGACGTGTACAATGAAAATGGTTGCCGCGATGGTCTCTCCAGACTTCACACTTTAGTACCATGTCCCTCACGCTATGCTCACGCTACGTCCTACATCAAATAGGCACAAGAGCAGTTTGACAGCAGCCAGTCCAGTGTAATAATATAGAGGTCAATGCCTTTAAATTATTGCTAGTAAAAGACCAAAGACACTGTAGTTATAGCAAAACGCAAACTACATATCGAAACGAGAACTAATTTGTGAACAGCAGGACAGGTATGCAAAACCTGACAGAGATTGAAATTTGATTAAAAATAGAATTTCGATTCGAACTTCTTGTAAGTTTTAAAAATATTCGCACAAGTATGATTACACTCACCTGCCATTCAAGATCTTTAAAACTGACATACAACGTTTGAATCTCGCAACTTCTTGTTGTCCAGTGAGACGTATCTGTGAAAGAAAAAAATAATGTTACACAACAAAATAACAATGGCTAATTCATAATATTTTTAATACCTAAATTACAAATATACCTACGAAATTCTTAACGCTAAACTCGTTTAAGAATAAAGAAATCTAAACAATTTTATTTACAATACGTTTTATTTGCTTTTGTCCTTTTTTGATTTTTTTTTTTAAATTACATGAATAAGTATTCTATTATGAAAGCAAAAATCACACTAATTTCCAAAAGCCCGTTCTTCATATTTTAATTACAATCAAAAGATTAATTTTAAACAATAATCGCAATATCTCAGTTTTTTTAAACAGATAAATTGGGAGTCTGACTCGTAGACCATGGGTTATTCGATGATATAATCACTGAAGTCGGGTAAATATAATTACTGAAGTCGGGTAATTATAATTACTGAAGTTTATAAACCATGAGAGCATCGAACACACAGTGCTGTAACGAATAATTTAAAATGTTTTGTGAAATCACTTCCATTTTCGGATTTCTCCAGACTTTACTTGTGCTATGATATTTTATTTCTTGTATTTCATGACGGGATCTATAGAGAAGTTTTAATCAATATTGGTGTGAAACAAGAGACGTGGCAAAAATAGCCAAACTATTTGGGCGCGTGTCATTTCACAATTTTTTTCAGGGACTAACCTCAAGTAATTTTCTTTGAGAAAAAGGGTCTTAACTTGACAAAAACGGACAGCGTAATAGTCATATTGGTGTTTTCACCTAGTCACCTTCCCGTTCCCTTTCCCTTTCATATTCAATTTTCTAATCGTCTTGCGTCAAATGCATGCCATACAAATTATTATTTTTTTGTGAAGATAGGCCATGCGATATTGCATATCCTGAGACTTGTCTTTGATGAGAGAGACTGGGTGAAGACAGAGCCTATCAAAGATTCAAAACCCCTATTTCGCCAAGGGGTGACCTTCCAGAGGCAGTGATCATTTCTTTCCATTTGCTACGATTCTTACATATTAGTTTTGCTTTTCCGAGATCTTCATTTAATCGGTAAAATCCATACTAATATTATAAATGTGAAAGTATTATTATTATTTGAATGTTAGGGGCTCTGCAGCTCAGATAAAGCTATAGTCACTGCAACCTAAACGATTTATTGTGATTGTGACTCGCCACCTAATAATTATAGTAACTCTTTAAGCCCTGCGGCTCCCAGGAAGTCTAGTATCTTCCTGGTTTTAAGAGTTTTTATTTCCTCCGGGTCGATTACGTGTCACCCCAGGTGGATACTACGCCTGTGGATTAGGGGTCCACAATCACATAAGAGGTGCTTGAGCGTTTTCTTCCTGCTCCTCATTGCAATATCTGCAGACGTCTGTATCACTCAATTTCATATAACATAGGTGTCTGTTTAGTTTCCAGTTAAGGCTCTAATAGTCGCGCTGACGTTCGATCTACTGAACTGTATTAGTATAAAAGTAACTCTGTCTGTTACGTTTTCACGCCTAGACCGCTAGACCGATTTTGGATATAGATGGGACCTTGGGGAAGGACATAGGCTACTTTTTATCTCACTGCTGGGCACGGGTCTCCGCCCGCACCATATAACCTGTAGTCATTGACCTGAAATTTTTTTTCTTATTACTGGACTGGCTGTCTGTATGATTTGACAGCAAAGTTTTTGTGCCCTTTTGAAACGCCACTAGCGTGAGTCTAAAGAACTAATTTTGACGTACCTACAACGAAAATGGTTGCCGTGATGCAGGTCAATGCCTGTAGTGCCTGCAGCGGAAAGCTAGATTCCTATAAAACAATATCTGTGATCTTCCTGAGTGAGCGTCCGCTGACCAGTTTTACGGCCCGGCCACGGACAGCGCGGCAGGAGGCGAGGCAGGCGGCGCGGCAAGCGAATTCGGTAACCACTGCGCGGTCGTGACGACAAGCTGAGAGGCCGCCATCGGGATAGCGCGCAGTGATTATTGAATTCACTTGCCGCGCCGCCTGCCTCGCCTCCTGCCGCGCTGTCCGTGGCTGGGCCGTTATACCTGTAAGAGGGTTCTTCAAGTAGTTCTCGGAGTAGTTGCGCCAGCGCCGCGCCTCCCGCTTGCGTCGCGCGCCCGCGTCCGAGCTGTCCAGCTTGGGCCCGCTCTTGAAGAATGCTACCACGAACGGCTGCTTCCCCTCCACCACACCACCACGAGGCTCCTCTAAACCAATTTCCTCTGGTTTCACGTGACGTTCTGGGAAAAAAATTGTATAAATAGTAATTGAAAATAAGTTGACATGTAATGTTGATTAGCTTTATTTTTGAAACAATGGGGAATGTCCGAAAAAAATCAAATTGGCTGAATATTTTTTTATAGGTAGAAATAATCTCCTTTAGTAATAGAAAAAAGTTGCAGAATTTTCGGTTGCGTATAAATAAAAATAAAAAATAAAGTCACTTCGACTTCACAAACATACGAAAGTAACAGCAGAATTATACCTTTGCCACCAGGACCTGTCATAACCACAACTTGCTATTAAAAAAAGTTTTAACACAAAATGTCAAAACTTTTTTTTTAATACTTGCTGTAGTTGTGGCAGGTGGTGGCAAAGGTATAATCGCCATTCTGCTGTTACTTTCGTACATTTATGACGTCGAAGAGACTTTTAGAGTTTTTTGGCGGGATTTTGTCGAGTTCAGTTCGGTGACTATTTTAATTATTCGCATATTGATTCACAGTGGATATTGTGTGTTAAAATTGGTGCAGTTTTGTGGTACAAGTGTCTACGCAACTGAACAATATGTGGGATAATGGAAATAGGCGTGATCTTGGTTGTGTGAAGCTGAGACTTTTATTCTAGTGGTCGCTACCTCGGCAAAACTTACCGAGTAAACTGTCTTGATATACTTGCTGCCAAATGCTCCAAGCAGCATTGGAATGTGATGCACCCGCATTTTAATGTAAACTGAAACAATCTACTAGAACATCTAGAAATACTGAACTATTCAAAACATGACACTGGCAAAAATTACTTCCAAGAGAAAAGTAGATTGCCATAACAAAAATAAGAAGAAGAAGAAGACTTTAATTTATTAAAAAAATTTGACGCAACCGAAAATTCTGAAACTTTTTTTCTAAAACTAAGGGAGCTTATTCCTACCTATAAAAAAATATTCAGCCATTTTTATTTTTTTCGGACATTCCCCATTATAATATTTTTCGTACCGAACATTATAATTGTTTCAAAAATAAAGCTAATCAAAAATAAAACATATTACAATTCCAAACCACATTTTATTTAAAAAAAATAAGTAATGCGAAATAATTTTTGATCTCTTGGTAGAGAAACGAAAATCACTGATTTCTTATTTTTAAGTTTAGTAACTTAGATTTTTATGCAAAGAATCACTTTTATTTGTTTATTGTATGAAATCAGTCCGGCAAAAATTAAAATCAGACTGTTATTTGAAAGCAAATCTGTTTAGCTCCTAATAAATCTTGATTCTTTCTTATATCCTAACCCTCTTACTAATAAAGATTGTACAGCAGATTAATATTTACACAGTGTTTTGTCACTTTCTTTTCAATGTCAAACTCAAATAGTTTGACAGAGAGTAACTATTCTGTAACTATACATCTGCTATACAATCTTTATTAGTAAAAGGGGGTTAATATACAGGACTATCACGTTCAGCCAATGTCACCTGGTTGCGAATGAGGATGCATCGTGACGAAGAACCCGTGGTTGTCAGCAGGCGACCGCAGCCAAGCGCCGAGCGCACTGGTCACGTTCATCTCCAACCAGCCCTCCGCTGAAGCGCTGGTGTTCACCGACGCTACCTCCTCCAACTGCAAGCCTCTGCGGAAAATGACATGAAAATATAGAAGTCACTTCGTTCTCGTTCATTCATTATATTTTTATGTGAAATAAGAATGGTCATTTTGACCTAAACCATCCTAAACCCGACAGGAAAGCGACCTGTCCCGAGTTTTTTTGGTATCATTAGTGTAACAAAATATATAATTTTTATATTCAATACCAGTGCTATTATATACATGAATATACCGCTTTGATTGTTTTTTTCAGTTGTAGTACACCTATAAAAAAATTTTTTTCACAGTTTGAAAGGAGTGAAGTACCTAAGTACCGATAAACTCTTATCTTATAGTATTTTTCTGTTTAATACCCTAGCATGACCACCGAAACACGATATTTATCGCGTGATATAGCGTTTTATCGTCAAAATCCATTGCCTTTTGACAGTCAAACGTGTATGGCTATATCATATCGCGTTTCGGTAGTCAGGCTAGGGGGGTTGTGGGTGGTTGCCACAACTTGATATCCAGGTGCTAAAATTACAAGACGAAGTACACTACGTACGTACCCCAAGTTATCGACGCTGAGCACACGGTGTGCGACGACAGTGTACAGCGCAGCCGGATCGGGCGCTTCGTGCGCAGGCGCCTGGTGCAGGCGCAGCTCGGCGCTGAGCAGCGCGGAGGCGTCGCCCGGCGCGCCCGCCACCTCGAACCACACGGGCCGCCCGTGGCCATGCCGCAACGCACCCAAGTGGTGCTCTGGAATTAATTTGAGATTTTTTTATCCACTACAGGATAGTGCTTTCTTCACGTCATCTTAGGGCCCTACCGGCTAACTTTTCGAACTTTGGCGGGTCTGCCGAGCTTCAACTTAAAACAGGTAAATCAAAGTAAGGAATTTCGTATTGTACTATTTGCCGAAGTTATTTGGAAGATATCGATGTTCGTGTGACATCATGAATTGGGGTTCACCATTTTGGCCTGATTGAGGCTCGATTTATCTGTTTTAATTTGAAGCCCGACAGACTTGCCGAAGTTCTATGCGTCAGCCGGTTCGGCACCTGGGGCTTTACTACCTAAGTACATTGATATGAAGTTCATGTAAATTTGTATGGCTTTTTTATTAATTTGACTGTTTTTTTGCAACAAAGCACATCTCGTTATTACGGGCGTCGTTGAAAACAACAAAAAAAATGCCAAAAAAAAAACCTTAGAAATAGGGACTTTATCAACATTTACATGAACTTCATATCAATATTCTTACGCGGTAGGGGGCGGATGTTAAATAAAGATAAGGCCGAAAGTATAAGCATACCCGGAATCCTCACACTGAGAACGGCTCATCGATATGTACCTTTCAGTGGATCGGCTATCTTATTTAACACTACTGCCGGAACACAACAATTTTTAAATTGTTGTCATGTAGTCAAACTTGGTAAGATGGTGGTAGCTAACCAGGCGAACTTGAAATAAGCCCTACCACCAGCCAAACCGAGTACAAATACAAATTCTACCCCCTCCTGGCAATCGAACCCGGGAGCTCTGCGACTTACACGGGTAGGCGAACCACTAGACCACAAAGGCGGTTAAAATGAAACATGAATTACTTATTTATGACGATCTGTGGTCGAATGGCTTGCACGTCAGTTCTCATGGTGTCGCCATCTCCGAGGCCCCGAATTTGATCCCCACCGATTTAGAAAACGAACTTTTCTTTAGTGTCTCAGATCCTGAGTGTGAGTGTTACCACAGTTGTCTCTGGTTTCTATAATACAACTGCTTTAGCTGCTTTGGAAATGGAACAATGTATGAATGTGAAAGTGTCCAATATTTAAGTCTGACGCCATAACAACAATTCAAAAATTGTTGTGTTCCGGCAGCTAGACGTAAGATAGCCAGGGGCCGTACCGGCTAACGAATCGATTATCGAAAAGTCTGCTGGGTTTCAACTTAAAACGGAAAAATCAAAGTAAGGAATTTCGTCGTGTACTTTCTGTTGACGTAATTTGGAAGATAACGATGTTCGTGTGACATATTGAATTGGGGTTCGCCATTTTGGCCCAATTGGGGCTCGATTTATCTGTTTTAATTTGAAACCCAGCAGACTTATCGATAATCGATTCGTTAGCCGTTACGGCCCCAGTTCCTCAGTGATGAGGATTCCGGGTGTAGTGCGCTTCCATCTTTGGCCTTATCGTCACTTAACATCAGGTGAGATGAAGGCCAAGCACTACCCCGTTGTGCATAAAAAAAAACAATTTATTCTTAGATAAAGTGAAATGGTGAAAGAAACAGTTTTAAATGTGTAGTTTACATTCATAAAACATTGGTAAGTACTCCAGCACACTATACTATAGAGACTATAAATTATCGGGTAAGTGATGTATAAAATAAACAGCGTACCTAACTAGTTGCGCTAAGAATAGACTAAACTGTTATTCAATACGCAGTGCAGTGATTAAAACAAACGTAGTAATTGTGTGCCAGTTTAAGGGGCCGTACAACGTTAAGCACACATTTAAGCAACTATTTCACACAGTATTACTTAACTTTTCAATCCCAAAGAAATAATATAGATAGTAAACCAGTATAGTCCTCAGTGTGCCTCAGTTATGTGATTGACAGAAATATGAGTGCTATTAAACTTGTGTCGATATAAAAAATCGTAAAATGTCCTCCAATTTTTTAGTTTTTCAATGCTCTGCCAACCATTAATAAAACTAGGTATACTTTTGAAACTAATTTTAAAAAACCTAAACTAGCTCTCTAGTTTTTTGTTTTCCAAAATAAGAAATAGTTTTATTAGAAATCAAATCATTAATAACGATAATGTATTCAAAATTTCGACTATGAAAATTTCATTCAGCGTTGTACGCCCCTTAAACGACGGACATAGGTCATGTACCTTATTATTATTAACTTATTGTTTAATATTATAGCTACATAAAGACTGAATCGGTATCATATTCATGAAGTTCTTATTACACAAAAAATAAGGCTCAATATTAAGTAATACCACTAGATTTATAACGACTTTCCGCTAATTGATAAGGCAATTCTCATGCAAAATATCAAGATGTTGGTAGCAGGTGCTGCGCGATGACGACGGAAAGTAACTTGAAACTCAAAGTAGGTGCGGTATTTTAAATCGTTTTTAGGGTTCCGTACCAAAGTGGTAAAAAAGGAACCCTTATGGTGTGACTCGACTGAGTCACATCATAAGGGTTCCTTTTTTACCACTTTGGTATATCCAGCGAGATATCCAGCGAGACAGACAGACAGACAGACAGACTTGTCTGTCTGTCTGTCTGTCTCGCTGGATATCTCGAGAACTACTGATGATATCAACTTCAAATTTGGAATAGTTTAAGATGACATTTGCCCAACTGTTTTGCAAATAAGAAAGAAATAAAAAACTAAATATCATTTTTACAACAGGGACTGAAAAAGGGGTCTTAAAAATTTTAACTGGGGCTTCTAGGGCATGTGGGGTATCATATGAAAGAGTGCCGATTGCACGTTTTCTAATATTTTTTTTATTTTATTTTAGGCCGCATAGTTTTCGACTTATAATGAAAAATGTAAAAAAAAATACTGTTCCCCCCTTTATCTCCGAAGTTTGCAAAGAGAAAAATCTAAAATAATTCTATGTGATAGCAGTTTATATAAAGATTACAGGAAAAATAAAACAATGTCTCAATATAGCACACTTTTTTAGAAATTATCAAATTTCTAAAAAAAGTTAACATTAGTTCCACTATCGGTCAAGAGATGGCGCTGACCTAAAATGCAATAATAATTTAATTATTCTACTCTGCAGCTGCAGTGTATTTATTATGATGGTACGGAACCCTCGGTGCGCGAGTCCGACTCGCTCTTGACCGGCTTTTTTTTTAAAGAGGAAGAGGTTGCCAGTTCGTTTGTGTGATTTAGATAAAAAAACTACTACTATAGGTAGGTACTTTTCGAAACTTAGAGCATTTAAGTTTCGAAAGCTAATAATATCACCTATCAAGTGAAAAAATTAATTAGGTACCTAAACTTTTAACTTTAATATGTTATAAAAAAATACTAAAGTTTAATCCGATATTAGTACCTATGCTTTTTTTTGTTTTTCTCACAGGTCTCAAAAAACTAGGACATTAAAGTTTTTTCATTTTTATAATACACAGGAATATTATCTACAAAACGACATCAAAATCATTGCTCTGAGTTGCATATTTCGAGAGTTGGTTAGGTATTGTTGTTTAAATATGACCCTTACGAAACCAATAAAATTTACTTCGAAATAGACAAATTTAAAATCATTTTTACTAGTTTTGTAAATTAAGTTGACAATTTTACCTGAAAATAAATGTCATTGAACCATAAAAGCGTATTTACGCGTTTTTAATTTTGACCATTTTCTAAAATTATCATGTGCTTGTAAGGGTCATATTCAAACAACAATAACTCTCGAAATATGCAACTCAGAGCAATGATTTTGATATCGTTTTGTAGGTAATATTCCTGTGTATTATATAAAAAATCTGTAAGAAAAACTAAAAAAAGCAGCAGTCATTACTAATTGCAACAAATGTCTTAAGTAAAAATTAGTTTTGACTAGTCAAAACGCGTTTTAACTAAAAACTGGTATTTACTGTAACTAGGGTTGCCAATTTTTTTTACATTATATATAGAATTTTCAAGATTATTACGTGTAAAAATATAGTAGATGGCGAAAAAGTCCAAAAAATATAGTAGGTCGCCGTTTGTATGGAGGATTTTTAAGAAGTTTTTCATACTTACTAAACATTTTCATAATTTATTCAACAACAATAAACACAAAAAAATTTATGCAATTACTTAGGTATGTGCATTTAATTTTTTGCTGCTTTTGTTTAATTTTTTCACTTGAAAAAATATAGTAGTTTTGCCTACTATATATTTTTTCAAAAATTATAGTAGGCGAGGCCGCAACAGAGTAGGATACTATATTATATAGTAGGGTTGGCAACCCTAACTGTAACATATAATATGGTAAACAATCTTCACCCAACTCTTTATTGAAATAATCATTTATAAAATACAAATAATGGGTTTTCCACTCATGGATTACGAAATAAATTGTTAATAAATTATCAACAATTTCATAAAGTTACTAACATATTTTTAAATAACGATTTAAGTTTAAAAGACGTATGACAACTGTCAAAAATTGTTTACTAAATAAGACAAGTAAGGATGGACAGACTTTACTTACCAGAATTTAGTCCCCATTTTATTATGAAATTATCACCAATAAAGTCTGCTATCCTAAAAAAAACCGGCCAAGTGCGAGTCGGACTCACGCACGAAGGGTTCCGTACCAAAAAACGGCAAAAAAAAAAACACGTTTGTTGTATGGGAGCCCCCTTAAATATTTATTTTATTCTGATTTTAGTATTTATTATTATGGCGGCATCAGAAATACATCATCTGTGAAAATTTCAACTGTCTACCTGTTGTCGTTATTAATATCCAGCAAAAAACGGCAAAAAAAACACGTTTGTTGTATGGGAGCCCCCCTTAAATATTTATTTTATTTTGTTTTAGTATTTGTTGTTGTAGCGGCAACAGAAATACATCATCTGTAAAAATTTCAGGTGTCTAGTTATCAAGGTTCATGAGATACTGCCTGGTGACAGACAGACAGACAGACAGACAGACAGACAGACAGACAGACAGACGGACAGCGGAGGCTTAGTAATAGGGTCCCGTTTTTACCCTTTGGGTACGGAACCCTAAAAAGGCAAATATCTTTAGAATAATTTATTTAATTTAATTTTATTTAATTTAAAAAATTTATCCAAATATGTTACACAATTTTATCCTAATAAAGTAAATTAATATACAAAAATCATTGTTTACCCAAAAAATATAAATGAAGTTCTAAAGGTTTACCGATCTTACCGTAAAATGTTTACTAAAGGCTGAGCTTCTTAGAGCTTTCAATAAAATAACGGCCTCCCCAGAATGGGGATGTCCGAAAAAAATCAAATTGGCTGAATAGTTTTTTATAGGTAGGAATAAGCTCTCTTAGTAATAGAAAAAAAAAATCTGAATTTTCGGTTGCGTGAAAAAAATTAAAAAAATTAAAGTCTCTCCGTCTTCACAAATATAGGAAAGTAACAGCAGAATGGAGATTATACCTTTGCCATCACATGCCACAACCAAAACATGCTATTAAAAA
This sequence comes from Agriphila geniculea, assembly GCA_943789525.1. NCBI lineage: Eukaryota > Metazoa > Arthropoda > Insecta > Lepidoptera > Crambidae > Agriphila > Agriphila geniculea. Next base: position 17,052,966 of record OX038873.1, on the reverse strand, counting down.
AAATATCTTCTTCGTCTTATTTTTGTTATGGCAATCTACTTTCCTCTTGGAAGTAATTTTTGCCAGTGTCATGTTTTGAATAGTTCAGTATTTCTAGATTTTCTAGTAGATTGTTTCAGTTTACATTAAAATGCGGATGCATCACATTCCAATGCTGCTTGGAGCATTTGGCAGCAAGTATATCAAGACAGTTTACTCGGTAAGTTTTGCCGAGGTAGCGACCACTACAATAAAAGTCTCAGCTTCACACAACCAAGATCGCGCCTATTTCGATTATCCCACATATTGTTCAGTTGCGTAGACAGTTGTACCACAAAACTGCACCAATTTTAAGACACAATATCCACTATGAATCAATTTGCGAATAATTAAAATAGTCGCCGAACTGAACTCGACAAAATCCCGCCAAAAACTCAAAAAAAAAATATCAACACAAAATGTCAAAACTTTATGTTTTTAATTCTTGTTGTCATAGTGGCAGGTGTTGGCAAAGGTATAATTTCCATTCTGCTGTTACTTTCCTACATTTGTGAAGTCGAAGAGACTTTAATTTTTTTAATTTTTCCACGCAACCGAAAATTCTGATTTTTTTTTTTCTATTACTAAGGGAGCTTATTCCTATCTTTAAAAAATATTCAGCCAATTTGATTTTTTTCGGACATTCCCCATTGCCGTCTTACGAATTTACTTTGTATTTGAATTTACGAATACAGGGTTGCGTTCAGAGGCTTAGAGTGCAGTTAAAAAACAACCAAACGGTTGTTTTTTAACTCACTCTAAGGTTAGGAACGACCAAGAACTTTAAATGTCAATGTCAATACAAAGTCTTCATTTTCCACTTGAAATAGGAATAATTTAAACTTTTCTTTATTCAAAATCAAATAAAAACTGGTTTTTTTTTTGCGAAGCTACCATGAATTATTTGAAAATTAGACACAAAAACATCAAAATACAAAATAATGTCAAATGACATTGACAGTTTTTTAATAGACAAACGTCAGAGCGTTTTACAACCATCAATTTTGATGGTTGTTTGGTTGCAACGCTCTGACGTTTGGAACGGGAAAGTTGTTACAACCGAACGCTACGCTCTAATGTTTGGAACGGCGTTAGAGCTTCCGGTTGCACTCGGAGCGTACGTTCGGAACGCAACTCTGTATTGTACGAAAGTCTTATCCATAGCTTGACAGAGAATCTAGAGTTTAGACAATGTGCGCTTTTATAATTCTCGACGGCCCGGCACGGCACGGCCCGGCACGGCACGGCTCGGCACGGCAGCGGCGACACCGAAAGACGCTTTTATAATTGCTGCCGTTGCCGGCCGTTGGATGTTCAACACAGAACACTCATAGCGAAGAAGTTACCATTTGTACATTGTACAGTAGTGTCGTGGTACCTACTTTTTACTTTAGAATAATATAAAGAATAAAAGTTGACCTTTTCTCTCTAGATATTTGTTATCTTTATAATTATTTCATAAAATAATAGTTTACCAATTATACAACGTGTAACAGAAAGGAGGTAGGTATCAACTCGAAAGGAAGTCAATGTACTCGTGAATCTGAACACTTCCAACAGAAAAAGATTTCAAATCGAAAATACAATTTTGGACTCTCCATAGAAAATTTGAATTTGCCGCCAACATTTTATACAGGGAGGGACATTCAATAAAACTTTTTTTCTGTTGGAAGTTTCACGAGTACATTGACCTCCTCTCGGGTTGATACCCCCTTTTTGTTGCACGTTGTTTAATGATTATGTTACAATGTAGGTAGGTAGTAGGTACTTACTTAAATGATAAATAAATCTTTTAAAAATCAAAGAATATATTATATGTAGCTGGTTTTCATTACGTATCTACTTACCAATATAGGTAGGTATCTACACAACACATTATTTAATTAAGTAGGTAACTACCTACTTAAGTAATATCTAGGTAATTATTTGTTGAGATAGGTAACAATATTTAACTTTGGTAAGTCCCCTATTAACGGTGTTTCCACCGCTGTAAGTACCTAGATATCTTTCCGATCAGTATCGAAATAACTGTTTGTCGGAATATTACCTATTTGTTGATTTTGATGTTGTTTGTTTTCACAATCATACATAGGTACTAGCATACCAACAACAACACATTAACGATATTACGCTAATATACTGGTTGTGCCCTTTATACACGCTGCGCTGTATATTCTTTGCTCTGGACTCACACTCACACATATGAATCCTTGTAGCTACGCACTACATCGTAAAAGTTCCTAACCTAATCCTACGCTGCCGTCGAACTTTTACGATGTAGTGCGTAGGATTTGGCCGGCACGGCCCGGCCCGGCACGGTTTGCCGGTGCCGTTGAGGAAATATAAAAGCGTCTCCATATGATTCCATACATTTCACTTGAAAATTATAAAAGCGCACATTGTGCGCTTTTATAATTCCCAACGGCCCGGCACGGCACCGCCCGGCAGCCGTCCAACGGCACAACAGGGAAGTGAAATGTATGGAATCATATGGAGACGCTTTTATATTTCCTCAACGGCACCGGCAAACCGTGCCGTGCCGGCCAAATCCTACGCTGCCGTCGAACTTTTACGATGTAGTGCGTAGCTACAAGGATTCATATGTGTGAGTGTGAGTCCAGAGCAAAGAATATACAGCGTGTATAAAGGGCACAACCAGTATATTAGCGTAATATCGTTAATGTGTTGTTGTTGGTATGCCATGTACCTATGTATGATTGTGGAAACAAACAACATCAAAATCAACAAATAGGTAATATTCCGACAAACAGTTATTTCGATACTGATCGGAAAGATATCTAGGTACTTACAGCGGTGGAAACACCGTTAATAGGGGACTTACCAAAGTTAAATATTGTTACCTATCTCAACAAATAATTACCTAGATATTACTTAAGTAGGTAGTTACCTACTTAATTAAATAATGTGTTGTGTGATGCCTACCTATCTTGGTAAGTAGGTAGGTAATGAAAACCAGCTACATATAATTATTCTTTGATTTTTAAAAGATTTATTTATCATTTAAGTAAGTACCTACTACCTACCTACATTGTAATATAATCATTAAACAACGTGTAACAAAAAGGGGGTATCAACCCGAGAGGAGGTCAATGTACTCGTGAAACTTCCAACAGAAAAAAAATTTTTTTGAATGTCTCTCCCTATATAAAATGTTGGCGGCAAATTCAAATTTTCTATGGAGCGTCCAAAATTGTGTTTTCGATTTGAAATCTTTTTCTGTTGGAAGTGTTCAGATTCACGAGTACATTGACTTCCTTTCGAGTTGATACCTCCTTTCTGTTACACGTTGTATAATTGGTAAACTATTATTTTATGAAATAATTATAAAGATAACAAATATCTAGAGAGAGAAGGTCAACTTTTATTCTTTATATTATTCTAAAGTACAAAGTAGGTACCACGACACTACTGTACAATGTACAAATAGTAACTTCTTCGCTATGAGTGTTCTGTGTTGAACATCCAACGGCCGGCAACGGCAGAAATTATAAAAGCGTCTTTCGGCGTCGCCGCTGCCGTGCCGAGCCGTGCCGTGCCGGGCCGTGCCGTGCCGGGCCGTCGAGAATTATAAAAGCGCACATTGAATTAAAAAAATTGCGCGTTGCTATGGTGACACAAGTGTTTACGAATTTTCGATCAGGGTCACGTGATTTTGACTGACAGACGCGAGTTCAACATTTTTTCCCCATACAAAAAAGCTAACAACGCCGCTAAAGAAGTTTTCACTTCAAAAACATTAGTTTGCATTCATTTATTAATGGCTACCGTTTAAAGCGGCATGGCGGCAGTTTACATACAAATAAACTTAAATCTTAGATAAGGCAGTTCTTAGTGTAATTTTAAAATTTTAATGAAGAGTGGATCTTCAAAAAACTTAATCTTAGTGATAAATGAGTCTTCAAACAACCAACATTAAAATAGTCATTTGAATGGTCAAAATGATTTAAAAAAAATTGGTGCACGCGTGGCCTTTTTGGGTTATGAAAAGTTTTTGTAGTGCAGGCATGACTTAAATAGCCCGAAATTTCAAAATCATCAAAATCTTAATTCATTTATTTGTACATATTATATTTTTTTGGATGAGGCTGTTTAGGGTAACGATTGTTTTTTGGTGGTCATTAAATTTCATCCCTTTTCATATTTCCGAGATGACTTGTACGAAAAGTGTTTTCTAAGCGTCTTTTTAGGGTTCCGTACCCAAAGGGTAAAAACGGGACCCTATTACTGAGACTCCGCTGTCCGTCTGTCTGTCTGTCTGTCACCAGGCTGTATCTCATGAACCGTGATAGGTAGACAGTTAAAATTTTCACAGAAGATGTATTTCTGTTGCCGCTATAACAAATAATACTAAAAATAGAATAAAATAAATATTTAAAGGTACATACAACAACCGTGATTTTTTTGCTGTTTTTGGTACGGAACCCTTCGTGCGCGAGTCCGACTCGCACTTGGCCGCTTTTTTAAGATTAACTCCGCTTATTCTGCCTTGTTGAGTAAAACTATAAAATTTTCATAAAATGTTTCTGTTTTGTTTTTTTTGTCCGATCCTGTTTAGTTAGAAGTAAAGTAAAATAGTAATTAAGTAAGTAATAAAAATAATATAAATCAAACATCTGCTTTATTGAGTAGATTACTGAAAAGTAATAACGAAACGCAAAATGTCTAAAACGCTGAAGGACTAGGATCCAAAAGTTTTAAGAAAAATTGCTTTTTAGGCATTTTACTACCGGTTGTATCTATGTATTTAGACATTTTGCGACGTTCGCGCTCATATCATAATAAGGGTGTCTTATCACTCCTTAGAAGTTCCTCAGAAAAAAATCAACTCAATGTAACTATGTACAAAATAAGTAAAGTAATATTATTATTGTTATTTTGTAAGTACCTACCTATAGATAATACAGCGCAATGCAGTAATTAATTCGCACTATAATGAGATAATGTGATTCCTAGAAAATGTTATTGATGCAAATACATAACAACATCCAAACTGTATACAAGACTTATAGGGAATATGGATTCCACGAAAAACTATATAATATAAGTACTTAAAAATGATCAAATAAAAACTACCCTTTTTTAACTCTACACAGCTCTACACAGATAAAGCTTTGTCCAGACTAGTCCATTTTGGCGATGGGCGTATCAGATCACCGTATTTTTAACATAGCTACATCGCTAGTTTGGTCGGGCGTAGGGTTACCGGGACCGAAATTTGGAAATCCGGTCGCAAGTAGGGTTACCATCGGACCGGATAAATCCGGTCTTGACCGGATTTTAAGAGCTCAGACCGGACTCCGCCCGGATTTCATTCGAGACCGGATTTTTAATTGTGCTTGGACAAAATCATTACACCATCATTGATTGTAATGATTTTTTCTGAACTATCTTAGCCACACAGCTCGGTGCGCGGATTTCCAAATTTCGGTCCTGGTAACCCTAGTCGCAAGAGGTTGAAAAATTCTGATTTTTGGATAAAAGTCCGGTCTTTGACTAAAATAAAAAAAGAACATAGTAGACCACTTACATTAGGTACAACTTAAAATATAATCAGCTGATGCTTACTTATCTTTTTTTAAAGAAAACTTACACATAAATCTACGGGCGTTGATTTTGTCCAAGCGCAATTAAAAATCCGGTCTCGAATGAAATCCGGGCGGAGTCCGGTCTGAGCTCTTAAAATCCGGTCAAGACCGGATTTATCCGGTCAGATGGTAACCCTAGTCGGGCGTGCGTTGAAGTAATATCAACGCACGCCCAACCAAACTAGCGATGTATGGTGAAGATACGGTGATCTGATACGCCAAAATGATACAAGTCTGGACAAAGCTTAATGGGTTTTTTTTGTATCATAAATGGCGCATCGCTTGGCGTAGTTCTTATGCCGCCGGCTTCAATCTGTGTGGTATGTCGGGTCGGGCGGCGTTAAACTCCCAACTCCTGAGTCATCATAATAATTTACCTGCAGCCCGCTCCGCGCCGCCGCCGTCTTTCTACAAAGACAATACCATCTTGTTCTAAAATATCTTTAATTTTCGTTGACGGATCTATTATAAAAAAGCAGGTAGGCAGGTTCCAAAGTAAATAAACAAATTCTCATATTACCTACTTACTTATTTTACAACGCACTTTAATGTTAATACTTTTTGAATTATTATAATATAAAACTTATGCGAATGCAAAATGCTATCAGATAATTCACAGTTTTTTGGCAAATAGTATGTTAAAAGAACTTAATTTTCAATAACTTTCCCTCCGTAAACTTAATTCACCTGGGTTAAATAACTTATTTATTTATTTAATAAAAGTGAAAAACACGTTATACGTTTTCAAACTAAAAACTTATAAAAGGTGAAATGCATAAAATATAAAAATTAAATAGTGGTTTTCCCAAAACAATGTGTAAAAACTCACATAAAACTATAGAAACATTCCGCTAATCAGTTTACAAAAAAACTTCCTTAAACGATGCCAAAATGAACTTCGCTAACGTTTTATACTTTAGTAAATGTTCTTCAAAACTATGGAATTACATAGATTGCTTTTTCTTGTTGCAGATCATGTTTTGAATAATGGTACTTACTTACTTTTACTTTGGAAAGTCATAATGAGATCGCTCTCGTCGATGGCTTGTTGCTCCTCGCCGCTGAGGGCCATGTCAGAGCTGCGGGTGGGTCGAGCCTGCTCGTGGTCTTCAGCCAGTTGCTTGTACACGTCCAGCAAGAAGCTGGGAGCCGATCGGTCCAGCGGGGGCGACCGCGCCCGCCGAGGCGGTTCCCCCAGACCAAGCAACTCTAGGATCTCATGTTCGACCACCAACCTCTCGTGCCGCGTCATCGAGTGATGTATCATCGTCTGCTCACCATTGTCTATGTACAAACCGGAGAGCAGAGCCTCCGTTATAGTAAACAAGAGCACTATAAATAAGCACGCGCACTGGCACACCAACTGCGCGCCGGCCATGTTCACTGTGAAGCGCCGGTCGACTGGCGAGCGGAGACGCGGAGGCACGCGACGGGATCACCCGCGGAACCTGCCCACTCAAGGTGGGCCGCCGCCGCCGCAACATTCCTCCCCTCCCCTGGCCCTACCGCATTCATCATACCAACAAAACGTAAACATTGACCATTTGACCAGCGCAGACGCACATTTTAGTAAGTTCAATGTGCATAGTTTCAAAAGAATGTTGTTATTAAAATGAAAAGCTAAGATAAGTAGATAAAACAGAATTAAGTAAGTAGAGTGAGGAAAATGAGTGACCAGAATGACCCGAGAATTTCATTTTTCTAGCTATTCATATAATGTCATTGATCATTTAATAATACTTAAATAGTCAACTTATTACATTACAGCGGCATGCAAGACATTTGTACGACCGTGAAAATACTTACACGAGTTCATCAATGCCTAGTCACACCAAGTACATAGTAACGTTTATAATATCTTATTTTTATTTAACATTAATCACACCACACCGTCTCGATTTTTTAACACGTTTATATTAGGTTGCTTTCTCGTTTGTTTGCTTTTACGTTTTACCTATGTATCATTGTGAATGTCTTTTGAGCATTGCAGTAAGGTTTAGGTACATAATGTTCTATTGATTTTAGAGACAACAAGTTTTCTGCCGTTTCATGAATTTCAGATATCAAAATATCACTTTCATCGCTTGAACTCTAGGTTGCTTTCTCGTTTGTTTGTTTTTTGTGTGTCCACAAAGTTTGCAAATGATTTTATACTAGTTTCCCGATGAGCGAGACTTGAGACTTTGAACATAAGTCAGAACTGGAAGGCAATGCAATATTATTAAGATTACAAGATTAGTAGGAACTGACTAAAACTCGCGCTGCGCGGCCGTTTTTTAACTAACAGACAAAATAGAAAAACTTGGAATCGCAGATAGAGGGCGCCCCGTAGAAATGTCGCCTAGGGCGCTGGTAGTGCTAAAACCGGCACTGCTTCCGCCCTACCTGTAACCAATGCTGCCCTACCTCAAATTCGACTAGCTACAGCCCTGAGAATGACTCAGGAGCTCTTTAATAAAACCACGCTACCCCATCGAGTTTAAGCTCGTTTGAATCTTTTTGACGAGTACTTTGTTGGGAAATAGTTTCCAAGGTCTGATGATGGAGCTGGGAGAAGGCCACTTAAACTCTGTAATAAAACCATGCAACCCCATCGAGTTTGAGCTCGTTTGAATCATCTTGACGAGTGCTCCGATAGGAGATGGTATATTTTTAGTTTTAGCTCTTTAAAAATAGCTGAAAATAATAAAGTACTGAAAGAAACCTCTTTTTTAAAAACGCGTTTTTAAAACGGACTAAAAATTGTAAAAATCGAACTAAAAATATTAAAACGGACTAAGTAGTAAAAGTAGTACCTTCAGAAGTTTTAAACCTAAAAACGTGGGGCGCATGCTAAAGACAATATTGATGATAAATTTTACAAATGCGCCCCACGTTTTTTGGTTTAAAACTTTTGAAGGTATAGGACTATTTAATGTACAGAAGAATTTATTTTTTATACTTTTTAGTCTGTTTTTACTAGTCCGTTTTAATGTTTTTATTTTTAATTAGATTTTTTCAATTTTTAGTCCGTTTCAAAAGAGTTTTTTTTCAGTTAATTTTGAGTCTAAAGCTTCTGTAGGTATAGGGTAGGTATAGGGTATATTATAAATATTTACAGAAGAATTTATGTTCTATTTTTAACTTTTTTAGTCTGTTTTTACTAGTCCGCTTTTATGTTTTTCGACCGATTTTTATACTTACTTATTAGTCCGTTTTAAAAACGTGTTTATAGAAAATATTTTTTTTCAGTAAATTTTTAATACCAAACTAACTGCCCCGCACCGGCTTCGCACCGGTGGCGCCATCTATTAGTTATATTGCGATTGATGACGGAAAAGAGAAAAAATGTTTTTTACGTCTTTGCGTACCATTTTTTAAATATTTCTTTTATACAGTGATAATAACAAACGGCTTAGGTTTAAGCAATCACCAGATATAATGAAATATAACGCCCAAAAAATCGTAAGTAGGTACTTACCAGAATTTAATCCCCATTTTAACATGAAATTATCACCAATAAACGTAAAGTCTGCTAACCTAAAAAAGGCAAGTATGTTCAGAATAATCGCTGAGCTACCCAAAAAGGCCACGCATGCACCAAATATGTACTCGCATTTTATTTAAAAATTTCATCCAAATATTTTATGTTACACAATTTTATACTAATAAAGTAAATTAATATACAAAAATCACTGTTTACCCAAAAAATATAAATGAAGTTCTAAAGCTCAGCCTTTAGGGCTTTAGTAAACATTTTACGGTAGTATCGGTAAATACTACCGTAAAATGTTTACTAAAGGCTGAGCTTCTTAGAACTTTCAATAAAATAACGGCCCCAAAAAAAACATTAGTTTGCATTCATTTATTAATGGCTACCATTTAAAGCGGCAGTTTCCATACAAATAAACTTAATAAGGCAGTCCTTAGTGTAATTTTAAAATTTTAATGAAGAGTGGATCTTCAAAAAACTTAATCTTAGTGATAAATGAGTCTTCAAACAACCAACATTAAAACAGTCATTTGTATGGTCATAATTATTTAAAAAAAAAAATGGTGCACGCGTGGCCTTTTTGGGTTATGAAAAGTTTTTGTAGAGGAAAGATTTTGCTACAGGTTTCATTTATTTGTACATATTATATTTTTTTTGGATGAGGCTGTGTAGGGTAACGATTGTTTATTTTGGTGGTCATTAAATTTCATCCCATAACAAACACAACAAAAAAAGAATTATCGAATTTGGTTCAGTCGTTCTAAACTTATGCGATTACATACAAAGAGTTTGATTGATTAGGTATACATTTCAGCCTTTACTTTTTATGTATACCTGTAAGTAAGATGTATACATACCTACTTATAGAAGACTAGCTTTTGCCCGCGACTTCGTTCGCGTGATTAAGATAGTTTTGCATTTATTTTGAAAGTCACGGAATATTTATCTGTAGATCTCATTTCACACATCTAAATTTTCTTATAAAAATTCATATACAAACTGGAACACTCTGTAGCAACCTGTATAGCGGGAATTTTCCAAAACCCTTTCTTAGTGCTCACACCTACACCATGAAAGATATTTACCCTCCAAAAATGATGTCTCTACCTTCATACAAACTGGAACACCCTGTAGCATCCTGTATAACAGGAATTTTCTAAAATCCTTTCTTAGTGCTATCTACATCATGAAAAGTCTACCCTCAAAAAATGGTGTTTCTACTTTCAGCCCCATACAAATTTCCATACAAACTGGAACACCCTGTAGCACCCTGTAGAACGGAAATTTCACAAAACTCTTTCTTAGTGCTTACCTACACTATGAAAGGTATCTACCGTCCAAAAATGGTGTCTCAACTTCAGCCCTACACAAATTCCCATACAAACTGCAACAGCCTGTAGAACCCTGTATAACAAAAATTTCACAACACCCTTCCTTAGTGCTTACCTACACCATGAAAGGTATCTACCCTCCAAAAATGGTGTCTCTAACTCTCTACCTTCAACCTTATACAAATTCTCATACAAACTTGAACAACCTATAGCACCCTGTATAACAGGAATTTTCTAAAATCCTTTCTTAATGCTTATCTACATCATGAAAGGTATCTATCTACCCTCCAAAAATGGTTTCAGTTTTCAAAACGGAAATTCAGTGCGGAAATGAAATTCAATACTTACTTCCCGCACTTGTACGGGAAGTAAGTATTCCAAATTCAAATAGGTAGATAGACCTCATCAGCTCGCATTATTTTTATAAAACTTTATGGTTGCATGACTGGTCATTTAACATGGCCACACGAACCAATATAAATATCACATTTTTACTAAAAAAATATTTCCTCGAATTTCGTGAGTAGGGCATGGAACCGATTCCAAAATAACCGGGAAAAACCGATTCTTTTTTGTCTTGTGAGAATCGATTCTTAAATTAGTAAGAATCGATTCTCGGTTCTTTTCGATTCTCGTTAAAAAATACCAAATTCCCAATCTTACTGCTTAGACTGCTTAAGTTGTGATGGGCGCACAATTGAGGAGCGACGGAACAAAAAGGAAATAGTTAACTACTCAAAAGGCAAAAAATGATGTGACACGTGTTATAAGGCCTTATTTTTTTTAAATCCTACCTGATTCTGATATTAAGTCGAAACAAAATTAGTTATTTTCGATACAAAAATGACTTCAATATAGACTGGAACAAAAATGGTTAAAAACTATTTTTGTGTAAGTATTTTAACAAAACTAGTTAATTTCTATACACAGTATGCATCTTTATATTAGTTAAGTAGGTACGTACCTACGAAACAAACACGTATTTGTTTGTAACAAAATTAGTTAATTACTTTGGGGTTGAATCAAAATTGGTTATCTGCATTAGGGTTGGGTCAAAATTAGTTAATTAATTGCATTTTTTTTTTTTTTTTTTTTTTTTTTCGTTTTATCATGCGATCAGTCGAAAGACTATGAACAGATGAGTTGAATGGTGAATTTGGCAGTAGAAGCGGCTTCCCCAATGAAAAGACCTCTCCATATTAATTTAAGGTTCGTCCAGTTCTAGGACTTGCCGTCTTTTTAGTCTGCGCATAGCCTCAGGAATGGTAAGCTGCACTGCAAGTTGGTTTGGATGGTTTGAGAGCCTTGTTTTGTATTTTGCGCAGCTGGACTTGATCTCCTGCTTAACTGTGTTGACTTCAAGAAATTCATGGAGTTCAGCAACTCTTATGAACCACGGTGCGTTGGAAATTTGTTTCAGTATGTAGTTTTGAGCCCTTTGTATTATACCAATACTTGAGTCGCACGCCGTGCCCCAGAGCTGTATGCCATATGTCCAGATTGGCTTTAGGATTGACTTATAGATTAGCAACTTATTGTCCAATGAGAGTTTTGAGTTTCTTCCCAGCATCCAAGAAAGTTTTCTGAATCGGATGTTAATTTCGTCCCGCTTGACTTGCACGTGGTTTTTCCAAGTCAGTCGTCTGTCCAAGTAGAGTCCCAAGTATCTAGCAGAGTCGCTTTGGGGGAGTTGGTTGCAGCGTAGTGAGACTGGGGGACAGTTCCCCTTGCGAAGAGTGAAGGTTACGTGAACTGATTTCGCGGCACTAGCCTTTATTCTCCACTTAGTCAGCCACCTATCTATTTCACAAAGGCTACTCTGTAGCTTCATCGAAGCGTCGTTGGGGCATGTGCTTCTAGCAAGGATTGCAGTGTCGTCTGCGAAGGTTGCAACTACAACATCTTCTCGTTGTGGTAGATCACATGTATAAATAGTATACAACATCGGACCCAGCACTGAGCCCTGAGGAACTCCAGCTAAAATTGGGTGAAATGAGGATGTGCAATTATCTTCCTTTATTTGGAATATACGGTCGGAGAGATAGGATTTTATAATTCCAAAATATGTGTGAGGTAGAAGTGATTTTATTTTGCACAGTAGGCCCTTATGCCAGACTCTATCGAACGCCTGTTGTATGTCAAGGAACGCAGCAGAGCAATATTCTTTCCGTTCAAGAGCTTCGCGAATGTCTCTGTACACCCTGTGAACTTGTTCCACAGTGCCGTGCTGCTGTCGGAATCCAAACTGGTGATCAGGTATTAAGGATCTTTCTGAGAGTTCTCGTGACAGTCTGTGTAGAAGAACCTTTTCAAACACTTTGGAGATCACTGGCAACAGGCTAATTGGTCTGTATGATGACACTTCATGTATTGGCTTTCCTGGCTTTTGTATCATAATTACTTGAGATACTTTCCAGAGGGCTGGGAAGTGGCCAGTTCTCATGACACCATTAAACAAGGTAGAGAGAAATACTACAGCTTTTTTTGGGAGTTCAGTCAGTACTTTCTTATCAATAAGATCGAATCCAGGTGCCTTTTTGTCCTCCATTAGATTGATAACCTTCTTAATTTCACTAGGACTAGTTGGTGTTATTGGCAGATTAAGCTGGAAGTCTTGGTTAAGGATCTCATCTATTTCTGCCTCATCTGTATCTAGGTCAGCTTCATTCGGTTTGAAGACATCAGCCAAGTAGACTCCGAATGTGTCCGCCTTCTCTTGTTTGGATCTGGCCCACTCATTGTCTCTCAATTTTATTGGCGGTCTATGCTCGATTGGATGGTTCAGATTTTTGCATGCTCGCCATAATGAATAATTTGTTGCATTTGTTGCAGTTAGTGACTCTAAGTAGGTCTCTGTGGAAGCGTTATTAGCTTCATCTATGGCGTTTGAGAGATCTTTTATTGCCTTATTGAATGCAGCTTTGTCTTCTGGGTGCCTACTAGTGTGCCACCTTCTACGTATTCGTCGCTTTTCCAGGATTTTTTGTCTGATTTCCGTGGATACCTTGTTTTGTCTTGGTGCCTGGTTCGTTGACTCCGGTGTGCATTTCCAACATGCGGATTGAATTACAGTAGTGAATAAATAAGTAGCATCATCTATATCAGTTTCAGTTTTGAGAGCCACGTCCAATTTGAGATTCTTGTCAACCAATTCTCGAAACGCTTCCCAGTCTGTATGTTTATTATACAGGGAAATGCGTTTTTCGCAGGCAATCACCTCTAGGCCAATTGTCAGCATTACTGGGATGTGGTTGGAGGAGCCGTCCAGTGAAGAAGAGATAGAGTAGAAGTATCTAGACATTCCTCTTGTTATAAAGAAATCCAAGACGTCCGGTAACTTGTTTGGATCGGATGGCCAGTGCGTTGGTTCTGGAGTAGATATCGCTTTGAGGTTGTTATTGTCTATACTCTTCTTAAGCTCTCTGCCCCTTGTTGTTATTAGTCTCGAGCTCCATTGTGGATGTTTGGAATTCCAGTCTCCTCCAGCCACGAACCTGGTACCCAGGCTTTTAAAGTATTCACTGAATTGTGCTTCGGTTATTTTATGCTTCGGAGGGCAGTACACAGCTGAGATATTGAAGTCACCATTTTTATCCGCTATAGTTACAGAAGTTGCCTGTATGTGCTCCGTACGAAATTCAGGGAGTTCATAATGATCAATAGTCGATCTCAAGATAACCGCTGCTCCTCCGTGTGCCGTTCCATCTGGATGATTTGTGCTATAGATGCTGTAACCTCTCATTCTTATGGAACTACTGCTTGTGAAGTGAGTTTCAGAAATTAATATAATATCAATATTGTGCAGATGGAGCAGAGCTTCTACCTCATCTTTGTTGGGGGCCAGACCATTAGTGTTCCAAGTGGCTATTTTTAGGGAAGTCATTTTGCCAGCTTCGACACTAATGTTGTGATGAGTTGCAGGAGTGTACTCATTTGTTGTAAGAGAAGATCTATTTTTTCGGATTGCTTCAGGAACATATGCTCAAGCGTTACAGGGAGTTCTGATTGCTCTTCAATTGGTGGAGTAGAGTGTGATTTTGTAGCACTTGCGTATGATTTATTTGTTTCTCTAGGCCTTTGTTTCTTGTGTAGATCTTCCATATGCTTAGGATTTGTAGGTATCGTATTGGTGTTTCCATTGTTGTTTTCTGCTGTTGCTTTGTCCTTTATATTTTTGTGGTTAGTAGGTAATCCTTTAGGAAATTTCCTAGTCATTATTTCCTTGTACACTTCACACCCCTTGTAATTTGCAGGGTGAGGGCCGAGGCACAAAGCACATGTAGCTGGTGTGAGTCGATCTGTTTTCTTACAGTCAGATGTTTTATGTGCTTCAGCACATTTAACGCAGCGATACGGTTTCATACAGTAGTTTTTTGTGTGCCCGTATTGCTGACATCTTTGGCACTGTACTACTATATTTCTCTTTTTGGGATCTTCTACAATTACAGATTGGTGATATATATATTTCAAATCCTTTGCTGCCTTGTTATTTGGCCCTGCTAAAAGGTTGACAAAAAATGTTGTTGTAGGTTTTTTGTTCTGGCCAAATTTGGCATTTATGATTTCGCCTGTTACGGTATTTCCCGTTTCCTCTATGGCTTCTTTAATAGCGCTAATAGGAGTTGTATGGTGCAGATTCCGAATTACTATTCTGTAACTTCTGTTGTCTTTACGATTGAAGGTGTGTCCGATTAGTCTATTTTCTCGGATCAGGGTTATCAGCTTTTTATATACCTCAACACCAGAGGTCATGATTTTAAGCTGGTTTTTATTAATGATTTTGTACGTGAACTCGGACCTCTCCGTGGTAGTTTCCAAGAGCTCAGTAAGTTTGTTAATATCTTCAATGCCATAGAGTAGAATTGGTGGTGGTTTGTTGCTCCGTTTGGTACTTGGCATCTGTTGTCCAGTATGCTCTTGGGTTGTGTCAATTTCCAGACCACTGAATCTATTGGAAGTTTGAATTCTATCAGGTGAAGGTGTTGATAGTTTTTTCCTTTTTGGGTTCCTGATTGTGGGTACTCTTTGCCAATCGGGTGGCTCTGCTCTGTATTGGGTTTGAACTAGTTGAATATCTGGTTCCTGGGATATTAGAGATGGTTGGTCATCTGTATTTTTTTCCGTGATGGCATTCTTAGCATTTGTTAGGCTGCTCATAGAATTACTCCTTGGTCTAGAGATAAACATACTAGGGTGGAATGCCTGCTGAATCAACTTCTTATTTCCAGTAATATTTACAGCCACTGGAGCCTAATTGCATTTAAAAAATTAATATCTCCTGATTTAAAAAGCAATTTTTTTGGAAGAGCATCTCATACAATGTTTTTTTCTACTATTTCTACTATTTTTCCTATAAAAAAAGTAAAATTCAACAAATAGGAAACATTAAATAAATGCTTCAAATATACGTAGATTGAAAAACGTGTTTTTTGTAAAATTTAGGTGTAGGAAATAAAAAATCGGTGATAAGTTCTGTTATCGAGATATTCACACAGATTATTCAATACTTTTGGTCCTTAACGTGTCACAAACATTACAGTTTACAGTAGTCACGTGGAGACACAACATTGTATCATGGTCCAAGAAAATAAGGTTTGACATTTTGGACGATGCACAGGTATACGTCACTATCTAGTTGCCTGACTTACAAGCAAAGAATTAAGAGGATTTTTCTATCACACTCATTACAAAATGATAATAGTGCATTTTAATTGTGATTTGTTTCTCTTAGCAAATAAAACAGTTCAATTTCAGATGAATTAACGTTATTTTTAATACCGATAGTGGAGATGGCGTACGCTTGTGTAGACCCACGTCACTTCCTTTGTCTCACAGTGCTATACCTGATATTGAGTCGAAAAAAAAATTGTTATTTGCGATACAAAAATGACTTCAATATAGACTGGAACAAAAATGGTTAAAAACTATTTTTGTGTAAGTATTTTAACAAAACTAGTTAATTTCTATACACAGTATGCATGTTTATATTAGTTTAGTAGGTACGTACCTACCAAACAAACACGTATTTGTTTGTAACAAAATTAGTTAATTACTTTGGGGTTGAATCAAAATTGGTTATCTGCATTAGGGTTGGGTCAAAATTAGTTAATTAATTGCCGAAATACCTAACAAACTTTTCACAATTTTGGTTGCAGGCTCCACTTATATACGAGGTCTGGTTAGTTAATTAAATGCCAAAATAAGGAACATTCACACGAGCATTGAAAAAGAAACAAAATGTTTAATTGCTCTTGATCTAGCACGTCACGCACCCAGCATAGACATCGTACACTTACAGTCCGAGGCAAACATCTTGAAATCAGATATTTTAGGTATGTGTAGCGGTGAGGTACGCGGGCGGCGGAAAAGGGGTGGGCGCTATTGGTCCTCGCAAGTGCACATGCGCGAACTTCTCCCCACTCCACGGCAGGGCTGGAAACCGGTTTCTAATTAACCAGGTTAATTTCGATCTCAAACAGGTTTTTCCGTAAGTGTTCACTCGGAGCGGACCCTCCGGTTCATAAGGTCTTAATACCAGAACACATGAATGTCAAAATGACAAATTCTCAAAAACACCTAATCCCAAAATGCCTGAAATCCGAAATGACTTGACTACTATAATGCCTGAAAAGAAAAATAGCGAATGATGTACAGTTGCGTACAATGGTAGAAGCTAACCTTAATGATCCTCAATCAAGAAGGTGCCTACTTATTCAATCATTGAAACGCAAATTCATGTGAAGTCTTATGCGATTTATTAAACGAAAAGTTGTATTTTTAACCTAAAAAAATAAAATTTAAGCACGTTTCTTTAAAACATTAATATTTTTTTAAAATGCATCGGGAATTATTGCTCCTTCTTGGTTCCTCCAGAGAAAGCAATAACTTATGGGATATTTTTTTTATTGGAAACTGGGTATGCATTTGACCACCATCTTGCTTGGTAAACAGGATGTGATCTACTAAGGTGTAGCACGCTTGCCCAGGAAATGCCTATTCACTCTTGCCTTGAAGAGACAAAGGTTGTAACTCTTGCAGTTTGCATAAGAAATTTATTGGTGACTAAGGCTCTGAAGTTCCGCCATGGCCAATTTTGAGTTGCTGATGAGCCTCCTGGCACGGTTTTCAATCGATTCAAGAAGTTCAAGCCGATACTTAGCAGAACCATCCCACAGATGACATCAGTACTCCATGACCGGACGAATCTGCGCTTTGTATAACAGAAGCAGCTGTCAAAAAAATCTTCTCAGTAGAAGAAAAATTGGGCCAGTGCCACATTAAAACAAGTTGTTTTTAAGCGAATATATTTCGAATTCTGGAACTTATCTGGCTGATGATCATAGCAACCAACTAACAAAAAAAAATTAAGACTAGATAAAAACTCTTTGCCGTGTTCTGAACTGAACTTGACCGTACTCATTTCGTGTGACATTTTGCAATTCGGGTATTAGAAATTTCAGTCATTCTGGATTTCAGACATTTTGGGATTAAGGCAAATTAAGAATTAGGCAAAAGTGGTAAGAGGACGTAATGACATTAGGTATAAATGAACCGGAGGGGGAGCGGAATCGATTCGCGAGCGATATTGCTTCTGGGATAAACCTGGTTAATTCCACGACGCGCGTGAGCGATATATTTTGTCTCTTTTTATCTGCGGGCGCGGGCGGGATCTTGACGCGATGCAGCGCAAACGCAAGTCGCGTCTCGTCTTTCGTTTCGTTGCTTTGCATCGGGTGGGCGGAGCGAACAAAATCATTTTGGTATTAACCAGGTTTTGGGAGCGGAATCAAAACCAAAACGGTCTACGAGCTTAACCAGAAATAATACCGGTTTCGACAAGCAGAATCGAAATAAAAACGCTCTTTTCAAAATGTATGAAGCTGCGCGAAACCTGGTTGCGAATTTTAACCAGGTTTTCCAGCCCTGCTCCACGGAGCTCCGTCAAAAAGTAACAAGATGTTTGCCTAGTACTGTACTTTTTAATACATACATATACTTAATATATTAATTAAAAAGAATTCTGTTGAAAAATGAAAACACAAATTACTTACTTATATTTTTTTTATTCCTTAAATGAAATACTTAAAAGATACAAAAATTACTGATTATAACTAAATGTAATTTAATTATTCATTATTGCATTGGTCACACACCAAACAATAATGAGAATATGCTTTTTACTTGACATATTTTTCCATAAACTTTTTATGAAACTCTGATCTCAAAGAATCGTTAATAAATGTGATGGACTTTTTCTCTGGTTCTGAGCGGGCACAATTCTTGAAAACCACGTCATCATCCCATCGCCGTTTAACCTGACACAAATAACATAAAATTTAATCAATAAGTTCATCAATGCCCGCGCGGACAGGTCTTATTTTTTGGGCGTTAACGGGTTAAATAAAGAAATAAATAAATGCTTGGACAGTTTCAAACAGCGCCATCTAGCCCTAAACTAAGAAAAGCTTGTAAAATTAGTGCTAGACTTGTGCTAGACAAGTGATAATACTATTGAAATACTTATTAAATATTATACTTATTATATAATATAGTAACACCCAGCTAGGGATGTGCCGATCCGATCCGATCTTTTGAAATATCGGATCGGCGGGCATACGATCCGGCGATTTTCGGATCGGATCGAGGCCATACGATTTTTCGCCGGATCGATACAAAACTTGAAAGATCGGATCGCTTGGATCGTATGAACGAAAATGGTGTTTGTTTACGAAAAAATGGGCACTTTGGTTTATTTGTTACGAAATTTATCTTTGTCTACATTTAGAACTTGGCCGAAAACTGGCGCCTATAAAAATTGTACTTAACTATTGGTAGTTCTTCGCGTCTTCAAGTATGAACTTTTGAGAGAAATTCGTCTTTAAGTTCTCTGAGTACAATATTACTATTCCACATTATTTTATACATTGTTTTGCATGGGTTTACTTAATAAAGATATATAATTAATTGTGTCTTACTTATTTGCATCCGATCCGGATCGATTTCCTGGAAATCGGATCGAAGGCATTCGATCCGATCCGCGGATCGGATCGTGGAATTACGATCCATTACGATCCGAAAAATCGGATTGACAACCCCGGATCGCGCATCCCTACACCCAGCCCCCCTAGCATGAACGACGAAACACGATATAGAGCCATACCGCACTGTCGACTAGTCGCCGAGCGACTGTCGACAGCGACTGTAATTTCTACTAGCTTATATGAACGCGTACGCACTGAGTCGCCCGGTTGCTGGACGACTCTGAGTCGTCGGGAGACTAGCCACGCCCCCCAGTCGTTCGGCGACCGAGAGATACACGGGTTCAAATGGATATGTACGCACTGCGAGCGACTGTCGCGTCGACCGGGCATTATCGCGCACAAAATTACTTTCGATACTAAAGATTTTATATTATAAAGAAACAACAGTAGGAGGAAATAGTGGAATTATTTGAAGGTGAAGGATTAACAATCGAAGAAAAAACTTTAGGTAGGTAGGTAGATATTAACTTTATGATATTATTTTTTACTTTTTAAGAGTTAGCTCTTTTGGGTCGGTGTTTAAAATTTTATTATTATTTATGAATTCTGCCCATGCTATCTGCTATGGCAATTGGCTTTGGTTAAAAAATAAAAGGTATTTTTTTATATTTTTTTACTACAGATTAGGCCAATTTAAGAAACTAATTTGAATATTTTAACATTTGGTCCCGTATTTATTTTTTTATAAATATATTTGTCGAGCGGATATGGTCAACCGGAATGACGTCATTAGTGGCATGAAAGTTTAAGAAGAAAACCTTTGCCATCTACTTATAGAAAAAGAAAGGCCAAGTGTCATTAACTGTCATAATGACTTTATGGTTGTTTGTAAACAAATAAGTTATAGTTAATATTTCTTCTATTTTATTCATTTAATCCAGTTGTGACGGTTCTAGCCTACCTTCTTAATTTGCCGCAATAATTTTTGAGGTGGTAAAATTATAATAAAAATGCTTACCAGTGGAAACTCTGCTGAAAAACTTTGTAAAAACTGACACGCCCAATCTACCCAAATTGCGAAATGTATTGTATGTATTGTGTCTATTTTGGATGTAGGCTACATGGATGAAATTGTAACGATTGCTTGTGGACTGATAAATTTGCAGGATAACATAATAAACATTGTGAAAATATGTGCATACGTAATATAATAAGTCTATGGTGCATACTTTATTTCTATTTACAAACATTTAATAGTAGGGATGTGGAAAAAATTACGAGATAAGTTCATCGATATTTTTCGGGCGATATTAAATACTCTGATATATCAATAGATGTTTTTACAATAATTTTTCCAAAACATTTTTTTGGTAATTACGTATGGATTCTAATAGTCGACACTATTTTGTCACTGGAGCATTTTGATTTTTTCCAACTATGAGTCTTAAAAATCATCGTAAAATTCGTCAAATCTGGCCAAAATTTCGCGTAGGGGTTTATTTTGCTATTTTTTATGTTTTACAATACCTTAAAATTAGAATCCATTACTTAGTCAACGTCCCATTTCATCCCATTTTATTCTGAGAAATATTACCTACTAGCGGTCGCCCGCGACTTCGTCTGCGTAGAAAGTTTTTTTACTATCCCTCGGGAACAATTCATTTTTTCGGGATGAAAGGTACCCTATGTCCTTCTCTGTATCCCTAAGAACGTGTATGCAAAATTTCATGATGATCTGTTCAGTAGTTAAGACGTGAAGGCGTAACAAACAAACAAATAAACAAACAAACGGACTTTCGCATTTATAATATTTTTTTTTTTTTTTTTTTTAATTATAATGGGTTTGCTCTTGACCCTAGTCTAGCCCGAAAGTATAGACGGGGTCTACGATGGAGCGAGCTTGCCCAGAAGGTGCCTATTCACTCTGGCCTTGAAAAGAGTCAGGTTGTATGTGCTCGGAAACACAGACGCCGGCAGGGAATTCCATTCCTTGGCTGTGCGCATTATAAACGATGATGAGTAGCGCTTAGTACGCACAGGAGGTATATCAACCAAGAACGGATGGTAGCAGTAAGGATTACCTATATCGATATTTTTTCACTTCCACCTTCCACCATCCCTAATGCCAAGTTCATTGTCAAAATTGTCTGCACTTTTTTCTTTTTTTTATTATGGCTGGGGGATCTGTATGTGATGACGTCATATGAAGGTCATTTGAAGGTTAAAGCTTTTTATTGGATATTATAAATATCTTTAAAAATATAGACTTATTTTTAAATTTAATTAGTAGACACTGTACCGAAAGCTTATTCCTCGAAATGGTTTTGAGATTTCCAGTCATGTTCAAAAAGTTATCAAAGCCAATTGGGTCAATTCTCAGTGCTAAAATAATCAGCAAACATAGGTATATAGTCATCATCATATCACTGTATGATATACCACGTCGCGTACAGGGTTACCAGATGGTACTAAAAATCCTGACAAAGAGCCTGATTTCTAGTAAAAGGTTCAACATTTTGCTAAAACCCCCACACGGCTTAGCGCTATCGCACACGGGCAACTTTTGTCTCCGCAACTTTTTTGTCTCTTACGTGATTTGTATGAAAAGTTGCAGACGACCGTGTCGCTTCGTGTGCGCGCTTCCATATAAACCCGTGGACTTGATGTGAGAGACAAAACAGTTGCTGGGAGACTAAGTTGCCTGTGTGCAATAGCGCTTACGATAACACATTGTAGATCAGCGAACTTGTAGATAAACCTACCTAATAAATTAATACTTTTTCTTGTTTCAATGACGTAAAAAATCATATTTTACATACTTAGACGAAAAGTTTTCGTTTTTAAGTTTTAGTTTTTGATTGTTCATAATTTTAAATGTGGTTTTTTTAAATTGATTATTTATTGCAAAGTTAGTTGATTCTGTACGACTGTACCAAAAACACTACACGCACAGTTTAACAATCCATACAGTTGTTAAACGAATGTACTTGCGCTTGCGCAGAGGCAAGATTACAAAAGCCTGTTGATTTCGGCTAAGTACCTGCCGGAGCGAAATCAACAGGTTATTAGAGTAACGTTTTTGAAAAAGCGAGACTACAAAAGCCTGTTGAACTCGGCCAGGTACTTGAACGAAATCAACTATTTATTAAATATTACCAAAGGCTAGCTTTTTTTGGTTGAATAAATAAATTATACTTTATTTCCATTCTACAATGTACTTTTTCGTCTGCCTAATTATAGCAACGAATACTTTATTTAAAACAAAAAAGTGGCAACCCTGTTTGCGACCGTGTAAAACGCCAACGTGCATTAATACATTATTATTCCCATCAATTGGTAATGCGCTGGAACCTTGTCACATTAACATCCAAGTTGACGTGATCCGCAACTAAAAATGTCATGAAACAAGAAAATTCTAATTGGTAATCTAAATTAATTATTGAATTATTTCAATATTAAATTATTGAATTATTATTTTCAATAAGATAGGGTCTAGGTATATAAAAATTTAAGAGTCACCAAGAGCATTACCAATTGACGGGGATAGTACCTCTGCGCGTGATTTTTTTGCGGGCTACATTTACTTCTAGCTGATTTTATTGATTACTCTAATAAACTAGAAAACCATTTAAGGTGGAATTTTTGTTTGTGTTGGAAACAATATTTTAGAGAAATTATTTCGCGTATTAAGTACTTTTAAGTATAATTTAAATTACGGCCTCTCTCAAGTTTCCCTAAGGGTTCCCCCAGACCTACCGGTTTCGTTTCTTTGCTTTGCTGTTCTACTTGCTGTTTAGACCGCCGGCCAACTAGGGTCATTTTCAATCTATCGTATATTTGGACCAGACCAAATTGGCAAGATACCCATTAGCTTGGTGTTATCAAATATCATCGTCTGGGTTGCGAAGTAGGAAGCTTCTGGGAGATATGCCACCCTGAACATGGTCTCATGGTCAAAAATAAATCGATCGCATATTTATATAAATTGTGAACAGGGTTGTGGGTGTCATCATTACCTATCTGAACTACTTTTTTGTGTTTTCATAACGATCGTTTAAGGAACAAAGCTCACAAGAACATTCTTATATGTGAAATGTACTAGATTGAAAATATGCGACAGATTGAAAATGAGCCTCTTAGCCGGCGGTCCATTGCCGAAAAGCAAAGCAAAGAACGGAAACCGGTAGGTCTGGGGGGACCCTAAAACTGTTATGATAAAGAGTGTTCATCGAAATGCAAATATATTGCAAAATAAAATGTAATATAAAAAAATTGAAAAAATCAAAAAATAAAATGTTACGTAAACATCTGTTAGTGCAACTCATGTACTGTACTTACATGTAATTAGGTACAAAGCTACTTGTAAATGAATGATAACATAATAATCGCATTTATTTTCTTTTTCTTTTTTAACAACCCTTGCAAATTTGCAACTGATAGCGTACCTAAATAAAGTCTATAAAATACAACAAATGGTTTTCCACACATAGATTACGAAATAAACTGTTAATAATAAATAATAATTTCATAAAGTTATTAACATATTTTTAATTAACGATTTAAGTAAGTCTAAAAGACGTATGACAAACTGTCAAAAACTGTTTACTTACTAAATAAGACAAGTAAGGATAGATAGACTTTAGGCACCATCGTCCCCATATCAAAGGCGCTTAACAACTGTATGGATTGTAAAACTGTATCGAGTCGCTCGCTTAGTCGTCGGCCCGTGCGTTTTGAGTTGCAGTCGCTGGGAGACCGAGTCGCTCGTCGACCAGTCTACAGTGCGGTTTGGCTCATATCGCGTGATATGACATTTTATCGACGCTTAACTGTCATAATCCATTGTGTTTTGACAGTTAAACGTGCTAAAACGCTATATCACGCGGTATAATATCGAGTTTTGATGGTCATGCTAGCAGGGCTAAGATGCGCGCCGTGACATAATTTTGTCGTCGCATTATCTCGTGCAAAATAGAGATATGTCTATATGTCTAGGGGTGCTAACATGGCCGCCTAGCGCTACAGACTGTACGTACAGACCCATCACAAAAATTAAAATTCATCAATTCAATTTCTGCCCGGCCGGGAATCGAACCCGGCACCTCTTGCGTGGTAGATCTGCATGTTGACCACTGTACCACTCAGGTCGTCAGTCAATTGAAACAAAACACTTTTACGGACTACAGCATGTATTATATTTGACCGAGCAATGGAGAAGTTTCATGATGTTAAAAAAACTTAAATTGAAATTGAAATATTTGAAATTGAAAAAAAGAAATCTTTATTGCTGTAAATGCACAGTGTTTTAAAAACCCCATTTTGTCTCATCTTGGTTTTATTAAAGAAAACAATAGTCATTACCATTACAAACATCAGTAAAATACCCGAAAATTCATATGGCTTATAGATATTCTGGAATAAAAATTCAAAGTTTGCTTATCTACAGGTAAAAGTAAGACTATGAAAAGTAGCCATACACAGATTTAAGACCTGATGAAAATGGTTGGAATTTATCTGGTCTTAAATCTATGTATAGTCACTTTCCATAGTCTTACTAATATCAGTGGCAATCAAACAAAGCTGTAGAACACGACAATAGCTAAACCATGTGGTAAACTTCGAAAAATAAAAAATAAAACATTTTTGGAGATATACAAATATAGGTTACGGCGGGTTGCGATCTGTAAAACTTGGGTTAAAGTATCTATAATTTCGTAATAAATAACCATATCACAACGGCAAACGGTAACCTTTTTAGTGATTTAAATGTTCTACGGGCTATTGTACCATTAAAATTGGGGCCGGAAATCACGAAAAAATATTTAAAAAATAACTATACGTGTTATTTAAATTTTGATTATTTTAATTAAATAGACATACAGTACTACACCTTTTTTACCCGACTACGGCGAAGCCAAAACGGAGGGTATATGATTTTGACCTGTATGTATGTATGTATGTATGTATGTATGTTTGTAAATTCATCTGTTCCCTCATAGCTTCTAAACTACTTGTTATAATTTGACAAATGAGGTATCGCTAGAAGCGTCTTAATTGTCCAATGAACATAGGCTATATGACGTCACATTAAATTGAATGTTGCGCCCTCTAGAGGAATTAAAGACATGAACTAAAAAAAAAATTTTTTTTAATAATACCGTGTTGGGTACCAAATGAAAGGTCTTAATGAGCACTTTTCAAATATGTATATATTGTTAGCTTTTGCCCGTGGCTTTGCTTGCTTTCACCCTATTAATAACTCCAAAATATTTAAAATAAAAAATAAGTTTTAAAACTAAAACCCGACTACGGAAAAATCGTGCTCTAAAAAGTAAGAAACAAGAAAATATTCGAGTCCAAAATTCAATAAAAAGGATAACCGTAGTCGCATGCCACATTGTCCTAGACACGCACGATACGAACAACAGGCTGGAGGTGGCATGCGACTACGGTTATCCTTTTTATTGAATTTTGGACTCGAATATTTTCTTGTTTCTTACTTTTTAGAGCACGATTTTTCCGTAGTCGGGTTTTAGTTTTTTGTAGACAAGTTTTTGTAGATTTACTAAGATCCCATCAAAAAATATAAATTTATTTATCATTTTCGGTTTTATTTATTTTGTTCCACCAAAACGCCGTATTAGAAAGAGTTCTTAAATTAAACGATAGCTTATACAAGCCTTTATCAGCAGCATTAAATTCACGATCTAATACAGCGTAAACTTTGAATTTGTATTCCAGAATATCTATAAGCCATATGAATTTTCGGGTATTTTTCTGATGTTTGTAATGGTAATAACTATTGTTTTCCTTAATAAAAACCAAGATGAGACAAAATGAGGGTTTTTAAAACACTGTGAAATGTGGTCAGTACAAGATTTGAATTAATTGAAAATTTGAATATAGCCTAAAATTAATTATAAGTGAAAAAAAAATTCCGTCAATAAATGGCGGGGCAAATCTGAAAACGATTATATTTGTAATTAAATCATAAACTGTCTGTATGGAACGTGTAGAGATATCGAGTTAAACAAATTAAAACCATAGATTTCAAGTCTATGGTCCCTTGAGGCTGTGAAAAAATTCAAACTTTTAAGTTTACGTAAAAAAAACAAAAGGCCGTTTATGCCAAAAAAAACTCATATTTCACACAACTATACATTTGTAATTAAATCATAAAGAAGTATCAACAAATTTGTTCGGAATCATCGGTGGGCGCGTCCGATTTGCCCTTTTTTGATTTTTTTATATCCCGATGTTTCGACACATTTCCAGGGGCCATATTAAAAATAACACCTGAATGAATAAATAGGTATACGTGCTGTAATCCGTAAAAGTGTTTTATTTCAATTTTCAATTCAAAGTCGATTTTTTTCTAGTATAATAATATTATAATTTTATTTTATAAATAAAATATAGTTTACCTTCAAATCACTCTTCTGTCCAGCTGCCGAATAGTTAAGCAATGGATTTCCTGATAATATATTTTCCATTCGGATTCTCTCTTCTTCTTGCTTTCGCTCAGCATCCTATAAAAATAAGAACATTACATAATTAATATTTAATACTAGCTAGTTTTTTACAAAAAAGTCTTGACAATGTCGACCAATGGCTAAGGAAATGGAAAATCAAGGCAAGCCTTGATTTTCCATTTCAAATGCTCCTTGGTTTATTCGCAACTCAGAAGTTCACCAACAACTCCATATCAACACTGTCAGGGATGAAATCTCGAGGATATTCGACAAATACAAAAATAGGCTAGACAATCACCCAAATGAACTAGCAAAACAGCTGACATTCCAGATTGTATGAGACGCCTGAAAAGGCGCAATCTACCAAATATGAGTGGCGAAGGGTCCATACAAGCCGATTCCCATCGGCTTACCTTTTGGAAATCCCACCCCACTGATCCACTATGCAGATCACTACATTTTTCATCATTTTTGTAGAGCGGCTTACCTTCGCCATAATTTCACCCCTCGCTACTGCCAGATATGTAAAACTCGGCTAAGACTAATTCAAGAAGGAGTGGGCTCTCGATGGAGCGCCTCGCCCTACATGTCATCCTTAGCAACAAATCTGCTCATAGGAGGAGATGAGACTGATCGCATGATATGAATTAAAGAAAAAAAAAAAACTAGTTACAAGAGAAATAAAATTACTCACTACCAGGATGATTCTCAGGCGAGACTCACCCTGGTGGGAAGTCAATTTTTTCTAGTATATTATTTATTATTTAATAAAGTCTTAAATTTAAAAAATGTACAAAGGTTTTATCTGTCTGTAATTTTTAACAGCTAAAAATGTGGTCTTCAAATAATTAAATAAATAGTATACAGTGTTGGATGAATAATAAGAAACACCAGTATTTTTATATACAAACGAAGTAACTTTGAAGCCTTGGTTCTCCGCCAGGGATTGATCTAGTTGTGATATGATAATGGCTATCCAGGGAGATTAAGTAGATTTAGATATACACACCCAACTGATCAGATCAGCATTCTAAGACTCATATTATAGAATCAAATTCAAACTCAAATCTCTGCTTGAGTACAGTTAGAAAGGGATCTGAGGGACTGTTTAAGAGACAGAGATTTGAATTTGAGTTTGATTCTATAATATAATCCTAAGATCTGTAAGTATCAGAGTTCTAAGTTTCACGATTTCCATAAATTTTTATGCTATTTTCATGGTTTTATAAACATAACCAAAAAGCTCTTAAAATGCTGACGTGATCAGTTGGGTGTGTATATCGATCTGGATCTCTTCCATTCAATCCCTGGATAGTCATCATCAAATCAGAACTCAATCAATTCCTGGCGGAGTACCAAGGCTTCAAAGTTACTTTGTTTGTATGAAAATCAACTGATGTTTCTAACCATAAACCACTGTGTACTATTATTTATTTTTTGGAACGCCTAAGAATTTTCTTTTTAGCTGTTAAAAATTACAGAATATTAAACCTACATTGCTATTCCACACCTGCTGAAAGTACAGTTTTATTTTACTATAAAGTGATTACCTTTTTAGCCTGCTCTAAAGCTCTTTCTTTTTTAATTTTATTTAATTCTGCTAACAAAGCTGCAGTGTCATCATCGGAGTCATCTGAATCAGATGAATCTCCTTCTAGTGGGTCGTCGGCATCCAAACTTGCTGCTGGCACTTGGTCAATTTTAGCTCTTTTTACTATTGGCTCATTTTGTCTTCTAGCGCTTACGGTTTTTGTCTCTTTTTCCCTTTCATCTAATTCTTTACGGAAATCACGGGATCTTAACTCTTCGGTTGTACCCTGTCCTTGTTCTCTGTGAATTATGTAAGTAGGTATTTACTAACTTAAATACAACTGTTTTTCAAGTACATTGCTGTATTTTTTTTATTTTAGGTCAATGCTTAGAATAATAACGCCTAGAAGCCACATCTGAACCAAAGCAAAACCGTAAAGGTGTGCCATATCTTCATTATTCTTGTGTTTGTAAGCTGTATGTGCTCTCATTTATAATATGTATTAGAAGAGCATAGATATACATAAAACTTAAGCCTGCTAATGCTATTTTTTTATTTGTTTTTCGCACTCGCAATAGGTTTCTAGGCGTTATTCAAGGACACTGTTATGTCATGAAACAGGGTATCTACTTATTGTCTAATTTCAAATATCTTTGACTGATGGATGTGACACATTACTACATTTCTTTGGTAAGACTTTATTTTATTATTATTATGTATCTCAGGCTTGGATTCCTCAGGACATTATTATTAATTGACAGACAAGTAGTTGAGACAACTGATAAGAGCCTGTATCCTTTTTATCTTTCATTAGAGCCAGTATTTGTGCCAAAAACAAGTACAAGTCACAATCACATTCTGAAAGTGATTGCGATAGATTTTGAAATTAGACAATAAGTACCCAGATTCTATACTCACAGGAATAATAATAAACTTTGTCAGGATGTCAGGGTTAACAGTACGTACCTGTACTTTAATTTAGTATGACCAGGAAGATCTCTGCTGGAGTACTGTCTAGAAATAGCACTTAAATCTTTTTCTCCGCGCCCCTGACCTCCTCTTGCAGGATCAAAAGTGGGTCTAGCAGCAGTCGTCATTGTTAATGTTTATATTTAGTAGTAGTCTTCGAAATAAAATAATCTTGAAAATTAAATGGTTGGTGAAGTCGAAGATAAACAATCGAAAACTGAGGACTATAATTATGGGCTGTACTGCACTTTATTATTATCTCTGTGATTGTAGGTACACAAATTACAAAAATTAGAACTTAAATTCAAACATAAGGATTGGATTATGGAATGGAAAAGTACAAGAGAATGAGATACGTAAATAGAAATCCAATATTCTAATTCAATCCAACAATCAAAATGGTGAACACAAAGTGACATTGACATTTGGGTAGCGGTCCTCATGGCGATTACATCGATTACGGCGTTTACAACGCTCACACGAGGTCCGCATTCGATATCGCGCTCAAATCGATAAAATCGACAAATGACAGTTGGCGAATGCGAACCGCTCGTAAGCGCACTAACGTTTTATTCTAACCTCAAATACAAGATGGAATAATTTGCTAGATACTATTTTTGCTCTCTAGAGCGATGATAATGATGAAAAACGTTTGATTATTGAGTCGTGTGCGTGCACCCAACATCTTTTTTTTTCAACTTTTTACATCAACCACCTTTTTGGATAAGCTCCAAATTAATATTAACAAAATATTAACCAATATAATGCTCTATCCTTTTGTTGTGAAGTGAGGAAAAGATCCTTCTATAACGAACTCTCTCATTTTTTGATTTTTTTGACGAAATAAAATTCTGACACCTGTTTCGTTTGACAGTCACTTATAACTTTTGACAGGACGTTCACAGTGATTACACTCCGAGGCATGGTCACTGTAAGCCCAAGATGGCGCTGGTAATGACGTCAGGAGTGACGTCACGCTAGATATTGTAAACGCGCTAACGTGCATGCGGACCGGCTGTTATCGCGATAATATCGATATCATCGCTATGGGGACTGCAGCCTTGTTTGAACGCAAGAACCTTATATTCATATTCTATGACACTGGACATTCTACTACTGAAGGATGGTTGGGGATGAGGTCATTCACCTTTGCAGATATCTTTTATCCCTCTCACACTGTGACTGGAATTGCCATGCTAAGTACAAAATATCCCAATCCATAGTCAATTTACCCAGGTCATGTACAAAAATTAATTAGATTTTCTAAATAAATGTAAATATCGGCACACTTTAAATTAGTTACATGATGTAAAAATTTATTAGTACATGCCAAAGTAATTATTTAGAGAACAGATGAGTCCATTTTGTTATTACAATATTTTACGTTTAACAGTAATTTCTCCATATTTCATAAGTTACCAAATAAAAATAAGGTGGCATCACTGATGGAATTGTCTTTGATTTGACATGTCACTAATGTCAATGATTTTCCACCGCATCTCACGTTTATGTACAAAAATATAAAATTATTTAAATAAAATTCGCGTTACAAAGCATGTGTTGCATTGTGCAAAATTGCAAAAGTGTTTCAAAACCAAATTCTAACATTATATTTCACAAGTAAGTGTTTTTTTAAGTATTTTCAGCATTCAATTTTTCCTTCCCAGAAATCTGAATTTTAGCAGATTTCAAAGATTGTTTCCGATCTAATTCGGAAATATTATAGAAGTTAATTATAATTCCACCTTAATTACGTGTTTTTTATTTCAATATAATAAATATAATATGTACAAATCTGTATTCATTTTCGACACATAAGAAGCTTTAGAAATATTATCTGCATATCGCAGGGTGACCATAATCACAGCAGAACTTTTGAATAAGAAAGAAAGATTTGGATGAAAAATTTACGTTTATCCTACCTAACATTACATTTTATGTTTTTATGCCACATTTAACTTTGAGAGCGGATTTTTTTTTGTATTCTTAACAGAGAGAAAAAATGTAATGTAAACTAAAATATTATCTTACAGAGTTGAGTTAAACAATTTAGATCAGTTTCAGCTAAGAATCGGACCTACCTAACTTACTACCTTACTACTATACTAGTTATTATGGTCTTTGACACCCATTGTTTATTCGTAGTAACAAAATAAAAATTAATCTTATTTTATTTTTCAGATTCCGAAACGATGAGGAAAAGAAACAATTATAGTATATCCCAATTACCATTAGAGGGAAATTATTTTCAACGGCCAAAATAATGCAGTTTTGACATTTTATATTGCAACTTTTTTTAATACAATGACTAATAATGAGACTTAATTTTCTTTTTCACACAACCGAAAATTCTAAAACTTTTTTCTATTACTAAGAGCGCTTATTCCTGCCTATAAAAATATTCAGCCAATTTGTTTTTTTGGACATTCCTCATTGTACAAAATAAAAATACACGTGACTTTAGGGTGGAAGGGCAGGTGTGTATACTGCCCGGCATATACAGGGTCACTGGAAATATGACGTATTCCTGCTAAGGGGTTATAGATGAGGTCAAAACAAATATTTTTTGTCATATAACTTTTTTTTTAAAAATTAATAGATTTTGAGTTAATTGAAATTAAGTATATTTTTACGAAAAGTACGTTTTCAGACACAAAAAATAAAAATAAAAGATAACTACTCATTCGATTCCGGTTTTTCATTATTTTGGGATAGAAAACAATCTAAGTGTTGATAATAAATAAAAAAAATTACAAAAAGTACAGGTGTTTATAAAAAAAGCAATCCTTAAATGCATTTATTTTTTTATTTTTTTCAGATTTTTTAGAAATAGCATCAAATATCTTTTAAAAAATCATAGTAACAAAGCGTGCATAATATTTTAAAAACATCACCATCTATTCAGCTTTCAGTTGAGGTATAAAACTTAATAATAACTTAAATGAAAAATGAGAAATTAAGACTTAACTAAATAGCAGTCCCATTTTATGTAGCAAAAATTTCCTACTTCAAGCGCTTCGAAGGTGGCCGTATTATCCTACTTATATCATAAATGTGAAAGTTTGCTTGTTTGGATGATTGTAAATCAATCACCCAAAACGACTGAACGGATTTGGATGAAATTTGGCACACAGACAGTTTATAAACAGGATTTAAACATAGGAGGATACTATTATCTTGGTTAAAGGTTCCCTAGGGATTTTCTCGAATATAATTGCGGACAAAGTCGCGGGCGAAAGCTAGTTTGCCATAAATGATCGTGCTTACTAAAAATACTTTCGTCCGAGTGAGTTTGAAAAAGAATTATTTTCCGCCGATGAGTCAAAATTTTATACAGACAGCATCAAAAATAACCGTGCATATCAGCCATTTTTAATGACCCGCTGCTGGGGAACAAGCCTTCCTTTCCTTTTGGGATAAAGCGGACGGGCCATACCCACCACGTGGGCCCAATGCGGATTGGTCGGTGTTAACTCAATGTACCTTACATTGAGCCCCTGGTTCTGGCTGCATTTACAGTCGTTAACACTGACCAATCCACATTGGGTCCACGTGGTGGGTATGGCCCGTCCACTTTATCCATCCACAAGCCAAAAGGTAGGCCAGTTCCCCAGCAGCGGGGCATTAAAAATAGCTGATATGCATGGTTATTTGTTGTGACACAGTTTGTATAAAATTTTGACTCATCGGCAGAAAATAATCCTGTCTCAAACTCACTCGGACGAAAGTATTTTTTAGTAAGTACGACCATTTATGGCAAACTAGTTTCCGCCCGCGACTGCATTCGCATTTACATTCGAGAAAATCCCTTGGGAACCCTTAACCAAGATAATAGTATCCTCATGTGTTTTAATCCGGCTTATAAACTATCTGTGTGCCAAATTTCATCCAAATCCGTTCAGCCGTTTTGCGTGATTGATTAACAATCATCCAAACAAGCAAACTTTCACATTTATGGAATAAGTAGGATAATACGGCCACCTCCGAAGCGCTTGAAGTAGGAAATTTTTGCTACATGAAATGGGACTGCTATTTAGTTAAGTCTTAATTTCTCATTTTTTATTTAAGTTATTATTAAGTTTTATACCTCAACTGAAAGCTGAATAGATGGTGATGTTTTTAAAATATTATGCACGCTTAGTTACTAGGATTTTTTTAAAGATATTTAATGCTATTTCAAAAAAATCAGAAGAAAAATAAAAAATAAATGCATCTAAGGATTTATTCTTTTATAAACACCTGTATTTTATGTTTTTTTTTTATTTATTATCAACACTCAGATTGTTTTCTATCCTAAAATAGTAAAAAATCTGGAATCGAATGAGTAGTTATCTTTTATTTCAAATTTTTGTGTCTGAAAACGTACTTTTGGTAAAAATGTACTTAATTTCAATTAACTCAAAAACTATAATTTTTTTGAGAAAAAGTTATATGACAAAAAATATTTGTTTTGACCTCATCTATAACCCCTTAGCAGGAATATGTCATATTTCCATTGACCCTGTATATTGGCAAGAGAAAGAAAGGGACAAAAGATGCGCAGTAGCCATAAACACTAAGTTTATGGCTACTGCGCATCTTTTGTCTCTTTCATTTTCTTGCCAATATATATGCCGGCATCTGTACCTAAGTCTTAAACCTCACCACGTATCTCCATGTTTTGACTTTTAACCAGCCGGACCGTACAGGACCAAGGGGTCAAGTTTGCTATTATCGTGACTAACGCCGTAATCGTGTTTCAATGGTGTTTGGATGGTAATGCTTTTTGACACAATTCTTGTTTTTGTAAACCCAAAATTGAAACATTATTTTCCTAAAAATCCAAACCCGTTAGACACTGTGTCTCAGTTTTGGGTTTAAGAATCAAGAACTGTGTTAAAAAGCATTACCGTTCAAACACCATTGAAACACGATTATATGATGTTAACAATAGCAGACTTGACCCCCAGTGTGACCACCATTCCAAAACAGTATCGTCCATCCGGAGAGGAGCCAACCGAAAATAATCATTAAGTAAATATTTTGTGTTGCGCGCCGCCGCTGGCCAAAAGGGGGGTTTGAATGAATATATAGAAAGGTTATAATATGGTTGGTCAAGAGTAGTAATAATCCTATAAATGCAGTAATATTCTAAATGCGAATGTTTGTATGTTTAGAGATACCCAAACATACAAACTTTGGCACTAACTAACATCTAAACTATTCTAAACATTCAAATGTTTAGAATCTAAACACTTTTGAATGTTTGGATTGGTCGTCCAAAAAACTTACGCCGTAGGCATAAGTTGATAGTCTGTAGTAAGTACCTATTTGTAGTGACTGTCCTACGAATGGACAACATTGTTGTCACCCTAATGAAAGAGATGGAAAATATCGTTGACGTCATTCAAGGTTATTTTTTCGTTCTTCAAGCCCCAAAAGGTGACGCAATGTCCAGAGTCATATATAAGGTTCTTGTTTGAACGTATGGTATTTATTCCATATAAAGTCTATGATCTTAGGGCTTGTTTACATAATTTTAGCTGGAATGCACCCCTAAAGTCGGGTCTGCTGCGCTTAATTTTCAACAAAACATGTTGAAAAAACATTATTTTCAAAACATGTTTAGCATAACCGCACGTCCGCTGCGCCTAGGTTTTAAGGTATCCAATACACGGTAAGTTTTGCTGTCAGTTTAAACTTTAACCATAGTCACGGGCTGTGACTGACGATTAACCTACCGTGGGTGACTGATGGTTGCATGAAGTTGATTTCTTCTTTGCATCAGTCAATCAGTCAAACGTAAGGGTGGGTACCCACTTAGGTTCGCGAACCTCCGCGCTCCGCGAACCTGCACCAAAAAAATTGTTTATGCTGTGCTGCAACAGTGCGCCATAGTGTGTACGTGTGCGAACATGTATGTGAACCTGGTTCACACACGTAAACACTATAACCAAAGTGAAAATAAAATGTTTGCTAGGGCGCACTGTTGCAGGTTCGCGGAGCGCGGAGGTTCGCGAACCTAAGTGGGGACACACCATTATTCATTCATGCATGACTGATGGAATTTGACTGACGCTTGCATGAGCATGTAATAGCCGCCTAAACGATCACAAACCTGCTTGTCAGTCATTTATTGCATCGACTTGTCAATCACATTTTTATCGTCTAGAGGAGCGATGTTTGACATGATCGTCTAGACTCTAGAAGCTACTTTAGGTGGCGAACCCTATACGAATGGTAAATACTGTAATCCAGGGGTGTCAAAGTTACGGCCCGCGGGCAGCATCCAGCCCGCAAGCTATCTCAATACGGCCCGCGACCGTTTGTGTTTGAGTTTTTAATTTTGAGTCTGGCCCGCTAACACGCTCTTAACTTAAAAATTGCCCTTTTGAAAAATCAGTTTGACAGCCCTGCTGTATTCCATCAGTATTTTATCGAAGGCCTATTTCATAAAAGAATGGTAAAAGTACAATAATTTACCATAGTATGGACCTGAGAGGCATAACACTGTAAGTCCGTTTTTAGCGTTTTCTGCTTTTTATGCCAATGTATATAATTTGCCGTCATTTATCCAGGTATAAAACTATAAATTCAAAAAGTCAGTAAGAACACTGAATTTTATAACAGACATGTTTAGGAAATCTCCGCATCGTTCAGACAGCTAACATATACATTTGAGTTCATATTGACAATCGGCCTACAGATGAATAAGCTACTTATTTATAACCATACTAGCGGCCGCCCGCGACTTCGTCTGCGTGGAAAGGTTTTTTGCTATCCCTCGGGAGCCATAAATTTTTTCGGGATGAAAGGTACGTCCTTCTCTGTACCCCTAAAAACGTGTATGGAAAATTTCATGATGATCGGTTCAGTAGTTAAGACGTGAAGGCGTAACAAACAAACAAACAAATAAACAAACAAACGGACTTTCTCATTTATAATATTAGCAAGTATTTGTATGTTCTATGAATCCTGGGACCATGCCGTTATGATGGCGTGACCCCGGGGCTTAGTGGCACCACGCAGTGGTGTCATGTCCTTATTTATACTTACAGATGGAACAACTTATGTTACTAAATTATAATAAACAACTTTAACCTGATCTCTTAGATTATACTTACAGATGGAACAGCTTATGTTACTAAATTATAATAAACAACTTTAACCTGATCTCTTAGATTTCCACATCAGATTATCTTCGATTTTTTGTAATCACATGTTTATGCAAATAAATTAAACTTGGATCTGCATCAGGTAATCCAGATCTTCGATTTTTATAACTCAACAAAAAATACTCATCAGGCTGAACAACCTTAGCTAAGGTGTCATTTTTATATTTTTTATAGTTTAGTTAGCCGGACTATTATGGTTCTGCATCAGGTAGTCCAGATCTTCGATTTTTATACCTCAACAAAAAATGCTCATCAGACTAAACAACTTTTGTCGAGGCGCCATTTTATATTCCTTATAGTTTAGTTGGGTGGGCCATTATGGTTCTGCATCAGGTGTTCCATTTTCCAAAATCAATTATACCATATACTATGCCCAAGCTTAACAGCTATATAACAAAAAAAGTTGAATTCGAATCCGTTCAGTATTTCCGGAGATTAGCGTGTTCAAACAGACAAACAAACAGACATACTTTTTTTAAATTCTTACTCTATTACTATTCTCCGGTTCTCTGCCTTTTCGCCGAAAATTCTTTGGTCGGTTATCACTTCCCAACTAAACGTTACGCAGAATATTATTTCACCGAATAATAATTTGCCTAAGTACTTATCATATAATATTTTTTTATTTCCCAACCTCACAGTTACCAACTGTACGTTTGGTTTGGTTTTTATTATGACACTTTTCAAAATGCCAACTTTCAAGTAGCAGAATATTTTAGTTGGCTTAATATTCATTTAGTTATTTATTATTTACCAAATTTTTTATTAAGTAGGGGTTCGTTTAGTGTATGTAATATTACTAGCTTCTGCCCGCGACTTCGTACGCGTGGATATTCGTGACAATCCTGGGTCCAGATCCAGACTGGCAACAATTAGCTCATTGGTTCATCGACCACACAATCTAAATATCCGCCTAGTTTTTGGAGCTGCCATGGGACAAACAAAATGAATATACCAAGAACCTTAGAGCATCGCGGCTTCGTCTCGAATGGGACAGAAGCGCGTCTTACTCTAAGCCACGAACACAGAACTCGGTCGAAGCCTGGCATAACAAAATAAACACTATCATTGATAAATGTCACCCTGGTGTTTATGAATTGATACAACAATTAATATTAGAAACCATTGCCAACGAAGGGGAAATAGAAAATATATTAAATTAAACGATGCCCCACTAGCTACAAAGAAAAACAAGTAGTTGGGCAAAGAAGAAAGAATAAACAGAATTCTTGAACACAAATCTACATACTCAGAGGATAAATAGTAAATATAATATAAAGACATTACCATTAGAAAAATTTAAAGATTCTGTTAAATCTGTTCTTATGAGCAAGGGCTATTACAAAATTGTTGATTATTTAGATGACAAAAAAGCATGGGAGTAAATTGCTTTTGTATTTAATATGTTAACTTTGAAATCTGTTTTTTTTTATATTGATTGTGTTTGGTAGGTAACGATATAATAAATTGTAAATATCGTTACATTTGATGAGGCTGATAAGTTTCTTGCTCCCATTCTTCTTGTCAGCAAAAAAAAGTCCCGAATGGGTGGTAGAGCAAAAAAAAGCTGGACGATTTAAAAATACTTTTAAATAAGTCTATTTAAATAAAAAATATTTCTGTTCTATTTCAATTCTATTCTAAATTATTGATGAGCATTGCTGCCAATTTAAAGATTAAGAGGCTATTTTTGAGATTCTTGAATAAATAATGTATGTAAAAATTTGTCTATTTTTATCATTAATCCCAATTGTGTTTTTCAGGGCTAAAGTACCACTATTACTGGTGACTAGAGTGTTATGTATTTTTTAAGCAATAAATAACATGATTTCTTTTATTTATTTATTTTTATGTATGAAAAGGGAACTGTTACACTGACGAAACGTTATTCGTCTTATAGTTGTTTGGCGTAGTGAAATATTTGGCAAATGATAAATGTTCCAAACGTTTTGTGGCATAATAATAATCGGCTTAATAATAATTCTACCAAATGAAACGTTGTCATACAAAAAGTTGGGAATCGTTAGTTGTCACAGTGAAAAATCGGCGAAACGTTGGTTGGCAAGTGAAATTTGGCCAAAAATAGTTCGGCGAAAAGGCAGGAAGGGTGTCCTGCCTTTTCGCATTCGGTTACCTATCTTGAATTTGAAACTCTGTACGAATGTTGGTTTGCCGAAATCATTTAACCCTTTTTTGTTTTCCATAATTTACATTTTACCGAAAACACAATTGACAAATTATTGAAACTCCAAATTTAACCTATATTTTTTTTCAAATTCCATATGTTTTGACAACCCACTCAACGTTTGGCCGAAATTATTATTGTAAGATGATTTAGAATCCAGAAAAACGTCTCCAATATTATTAAAATACAACACTTTATCTGACAAAGAATCTTATTATACCTATCTTAAATGTCACCAACACGTGTTGTCAAGACAAAAGTTTGGCATTTTTTCTTTAGTGTATACTCAGCTTTACGTATAGTATTGGGCTGCGGTCCGCATGGCGATTACATCGATTACGTCGTTTACAACGCTCACACGAGGTCCGCATTCGATATCGCGCTCAAATCGATAAAATCGACAAATGACAGTTGGCGAATGCGAACCGCTCGTAAGCGCGCTAACGTTTTATTCTAACCTCAAATACAAGATGGAATAGTTGCTAGATACTATTTTTGCTCTCTAAAGCGATGATAATGATGAAGAACGTTTGATTATTGATTGAGTCGTGTGCACCCAACATCTTTTTTTTTCAACTTTTTACATCAACCACCTTTTTGGATAAGCTCCAAATTAATATTAACAAAACATTAACCAATATAATGCTCTATCCTTTTGTTGTGAAGTAAGGAAAAGATCCTTCTATAACGAACTCTCTCATTTTTTGATTTTTTGACGAAATAAAATTCTGACACCTGTTTCGTTTGACAGTCACTTATAACTTTTGACTGGACGTTCACAGTGATTGCGCTCCGAGGCATGGTCGCTGTAAGCCCAAGATGACGTCACGCTAGATATTGTAAACGCGCTAACGTGCATGCGGACCGGCTGCTATCGCGATAATATCACGTGCCGGACTACAGCTGCGCCACAAAAAAAAAGTTTGTAATCTGACTTTTTGACTATGCCATGATGAAGACGATAGTTTGTCAGAATTTGTCGCACAAAATCCAGAATTTGTTGGGCTTGCGTTTAGGAGATACGTGTGGCGCAGCTGTGGAGACGTCTCTACAGCTGAGCCACACAGATCTCGAAAACGGAAGGTGGTAGCGAAAATCTGATAACTCGTGTGTGCAGCCGTTAATTTGTCGGAATTTGTCGCACAAAAACCAGAGTTTGTCGGTCTTGCGTTTAGGAGATCTATGTGGTGCAGCTGTAGAGACGTCTCTACAGCTGAGCCACACAGATCTCAAAAACTGAAGGTCGTAGCGAAAATCTGATTACTCGTGTGTGCAGCCGTTAATTTGTCGGAATTTGTCGCACAAAAACCAGATTTTGTCAGTCTTGCGTTTAGGAGATATGTGTGGATACGCTGTGGAGACTTTTCTACCTGGATCTTGAGAAAGGAAGGTCGTAGCGAAAATCTGATAACTCGAGTGAGTAGCCGTTAGTTTGTCGGAATTTGTCACCAAGAATCAGAGTTTGTCGATCTTGCGTTTAGGAGATATGTGAAGATACGCTGTGGAGACCTTTTTACCTGGATCTCGAGAACGAAAGGTCGTAAGCGAATCCTCACATATCTTCCGACAGTATATTCCGACAAACTATCGTCTTCATCATGGCATACTCAGTCAGATTTCCAACTTTTTTTTTGTGGCGTAGCTGTAGTCCGGCACGTGATAATATCGATATTATCGCTGTGAGGACGTGAGGACCGCAGCTTTGCTTAATTAATTCTCTGTGGTCTGTCTGTGGTCTGTGAAAAAAGAAACGAGGAACGGACGGAGCGATTTTGAATAGATCGTGGATTAATTTCGTGGATTAACTCTTCAATTTAGCTGAAAAATAAGACTTTTTACGACCACCGTTAAAGGTAAGTGGTATTTTATAATTTTGAACAAAATTATCCGAAGTGGAATCGTACCTACTTTTGAAGATGTGTAGATTTGACAGGTGCAGGGCAAGCGAAAACGGCAACGCCATCCATTTTGTAGTCAAATCAAGAGACATGAATCTCGTTGTCTTTTCTAAAATACCAATGAACTGTGAAAAGTTTCTCAAACGATTTTCCGAACTTCCACTAATAACTATCTAGTATACGACTGCAAGCCACTAGAAAATTTTATATCTACCTGACCCACAAGTCCCTCAAAATTTCTACTTCAGCACAGAATGTAATGAAATATCACCGTACATACCTACTTCAGGTAATTATTTTGGCTAAAATGGACAGAAAATAATTACCATTCCGAAACTATTAAATAATTTAAGAAAATTGGTCCGTGAGCACTACTTGAGTTCTTTACGCTAGTCTCGTCGTATCTGACATTGCTACTTTACTACTTTTAAATTCCCTTGAATACCACAAATTGATTGAAAAACGTGTTTTCCGAATTCCTCTTTCACAAGCCAAAACATCTTTTGCCAAAAATCACCTCAACTATAGAATTCCTTTTCTTTATAATGTTGTGGCTCGCGCTTGTGACATCAAGCTATGTAGCGTAGCCGTAGCCAAGGTTAAAGTATTAACATGGCTACAGGGTCTATCTTACGAAGAAACGGAAAGTCTACTGGAAATAACTCTATAATAAAACATACACACACACAAATACACACAAACACATACACACACACACACACCCAACCTCAGGTGTTATTATTACCTCTTGTTATTAATTTACTATTAGTTTATTATTATTGCCACTATTATTACAACAATTTAGTTTCCTTCTATAATCGCTCGCTATGACACTTCTATGTAAACTGAATTTTTGTTAATTATTGTTTTTTGGCTTCCACGATACAGGCTTG
This sequence comes from Agriphila geniculea, assembly GCA_943789525.1. Taxonomy (NCBI): domain Eukaryota; kingdom Metazoa; phylum Arthropoda; class Insecta; order Lepidoptera; family Crambidae; genus Agriphila; species Agriphila geniculea. Next base: position 17,011,456 of record OX038873.1, on the reverse strand, counting down.
CCCTAGTGTGGTTGCCGCTGCTAACTGTTTTAAGTGTGCGTTGTATATGAATAAAGATTATTTCTTATTTCTTTCTTACTCTTTCTTATATACAGCCTTGGCCAAATGTATTAGCCACTCTACATTTTTTTCCTACTTACTATTTAAAACGACATTATTTCAAATTAAACCAAACCAATATGAAGCATTATCTTGCTGAAACTTTACGTCGTTGTAATTCGTGTCACTGAAAATATTCGAAACCGACGGTTCAAGAGAGAGGTTTCTAGAACATTGATGTACTTTTGCGAGTTCATGCGACTTTCACCACTGAACATTTCGCCCACTCCATCTGCAGCCATGCATCCCCATACCATTATGCTGCCTCCTCCATGCTTGACTGTAGGCACCACACACTCCGGCAAGAATTATTCGCCCTTTCGACGCTTCACGTAAGTCGCACCAGGGGTACCAAACACCCCAAAATTGGATTCATCAGACCAAAGCACATTGGATCAATCCTCCTCTGTAAAGTGTTGGTGTTTAGTAGCCCAGGGCGATTCATGCTTTCTTGTTTGGTTCTGACAGCCACGGCTTCTTCAGTTCACGGAAAGTCTGAACTACCAGTTTTATTTCATAAATGTTAAAACATAGGGATGGCTAATACATTTGGCCAAGGCTGTATATTATGTATGATTTATGTAGGTATTATATGTATTTAATCGTGTATTTATTAGGATTTAGTATATACAGTAGAGCGTCGATTATCCGAACTAATTGGGGGACGTGGGTGTTCGGAAAACCGGTATTTTCGGATAATCGAACTAATGTATGTATGTAAATACATATATTGATTCAGCCATACAAATTTACGTACAGGTAAATGAAAACCATATTATTTACATTTATGAATATCTTTAATGACGCATGCACATCTTAAGTGACATACTAGTACAGTAACAAGTGAACAAGTCGCGACAAGTGGGCGAAAACTGAAGCGCGGGCGGCGCGCGCGAGACCCGCGTGGTGGGAGGTTAGCATTGACCCGCGCGTTACTACGTTCGGATAAGCGGTCGTTCGGTTGAGCGACGTTCGGATAATCGACGCTCCACTGTATGTATAATTCTGTATTTTTTAATATACTTACCGTCTTACTAATAAAGAACTGCAACCCACCCGTTTTACAAGTGTGTAACTATGACAGTGATAGATGAGTTATAGATCGCGTATACAGTCGGTTACTAATAAAGAATTTTATTGTATTGGGTAGTTACACAGAGGTTATAACGAATATCACTTGCAACACTGCTGCTCACGTTCTAAAACAACATTATCTTTAATTATTTTCTAGTGAAATATAAATAAATAAATAATTTAAATCTTATATTGAGGCATATTGGGTTAAAATTGTAATGGGTTTTTAATTTCTTGGTTTTAATTTACATATTTTTTTGGTGAACTGTCTATCATGTTTTTAAACGATCACAGGAAAAGTCATATGTTGTCATGACAATAAAAAACAAACAAATATTGTCAAATGTTCAAAATGTAAATACACAACATTTTTTGCGTGTCTTTGATTATGTTCGGTTGCTTTGTGTTTTTCTCAGTAATAGGCATGACTTTACAAGCTTTGGAATAGCCACCTCATTTTCACATTTTGTGATTTACGCTCACGAGTTGTATAATGTCATCCCAAGGGAATCAATGGCGAAGAGAAGATGTTATTCTTATCAATTTTATAAATAATGTCTATTATAAATTTGAACTCAAAACAATCTTAACAAGCACCAGATCTTACCTAAGTCAAGATCATGGATATAAGATCGAGGAATCGAGCACATGAAGGAAACTTATATACCTATCTACCCTATCCCAAAGATTTCAATCTTTACCTGAAGAAAGCTGCAAATCGATTAAAAACTTAAGAACAACGAAGAACTATTTTGTTTTAAAGGTGTGTGTAATGTCTATAAAATAAAATATATCGAGTTAAATACTAGTGCATTTTTATTAGATACACGATCTAGCATTGCAACGGTTGGTTTATTAGTGATCTTATTAAAATGAAAATGGGATTATAGAATCAATATCATAAAAAGGAACTTTAACAGGTCTTCAGTAAGTCTTCAGTAATACGGTTTCTTATATAAATTGTAGGCTGATTGACCAGTTTCATTGCCTTGTATGCTAGTAAAGACTTCTCCTATCGAATTGTTCTAGAAACAACATTGAAATTATCATAAAACTTTATTTTTATTCATTTTACGTATTTACACATCAGTTAAACTAGGTCCCGTGAGTGTATAGTGACAGTTTAAGTTTCCATAGTAATTACCCACTCGTTAGTAACAGGCGTATGTCACGGAACTGTCAAAATTTGTTTATTAGTCAAGCTTTCGCTGTATCACCCGTATACATTGCGGGTAAATGTTTATTAGTAAGGCAGTTACTGCCTTACTAATAAAGAACTGCAACCCACCCGTTTAATCAGTGTGTAACTATGACAGTGATAGATGAGTTATAGATCGCGTATACAGTCGGTTACTAATAAAAACTTTTGGTGTATTGGGTAGTTACACAAAGGTTATAACGAATATCACTTGCAACACTGGTGCTCACGTTCTAAAACAACATTATCTTTAATTATTTTCTAGTGAAATATAAATAAATAAATAATTTAAATCTTATATTTAGGCATATTTGGTTAAAATCTTTAAATTGTAACGGGTTTTTTAATTTTTTGGTTTTAATTTACATATTTTTTTAGTGAACTGTCTATCGTGTTTTTAAACGATCACAGGAAATGTCATACGTTGTCATGACAATAATAAACAAACACTTAAATATTGTCAAATGTTCAAAATGTAAATACACAACATTTTATGCGTTTCTTTAATTATTTTCGGTTGCTTTGTGTTTTTCTCAGTAATAGGCAAAATTAGCAAGCTTTGGAATAGCCATCCCATTTTCACAGTTTGTGATTTACGCTCACGAGTTGTATAATAATGTCATCCCAAGGGAATCAACGCTGGAGACACAGCATAAAGATTTTTTTCCTTACAGTAGGCCGACGCCTTTATTGTTGGGCGATACCGCCGCCTGTAGGGTATTTATGCAAATACGGAAGGGTTGTCACAAATTTACAATTTGGAAGGTGGATTTCTTTTGCGACCCCCGGGTACATAATTAAAAGCATTGCGAAATTATATAAAATAATGAATTAGGGGTGGCATATTTTTAAATAAAGGTTTTATAACATAAAGGTTTCAAACGGTTTTCTTTACGAGTATATCACGAGTGAGTGCGGCAGCATCAATGTTAAAAAATATGAAAAATTCAAGATGGCGGCCAACTTTCTTGTTTCTGGGCTGATTACGATGAAACTCGGTTTTTAGTACTATTTTGACAAGAAAACACCAACGCAATGTTAAGAACATTGAAAAATCCAAGATGGCGGCCAACTTTTTTTATTAGTTCTTCCTTTTTTCAACTGAGTTACATCGAAATCAACCTAAAAACAAAGTCGGCAGCCATTTTGACTCTTGTCGTTTGACATTGCGTAACTGTTTTCTTGTCAAAATAGTACCAAAAGCCAAGTTTCATTGAAATCGGCCCACAAACAAAAATGTTGACCGCCGTCTTGAATTTTTGACTTTTTTTAACATTGCGTTGCTGTTTTCTTGTCAAAATAGTAGCAAAAACCGAGTTTTATCGAAATCGGTCCACAAACAAAAAATTTGGCCGCCATCTTGGAATTTTTACATATTCAACATTGCGTTACTGTATTTTTGTCAAAATAGTAGCAAAAACCAAGTTTCATCGAAATCAGCCCACAAACAAAAAAGGTGGCCGCCATCTTGGATTTTTGATATTTTTAACATTGCGTTGCTGTTTTCTTGTCAAAATAGAAAAAAAAAACAGAGATTCATCGAAATCGCATTATTTATTTAATAGGAAATTAAAACGGTAACGACGCGATAGCCCTAGAAGACGTGTCCCGAGCTACATAGAACTGCGAAGTATGCAGCTCGGGCTCGTCCGACTCACCTCTCCCCCCTCAAGCCCCGCACGATTGCCCTGTCTAGACGTCTCCGTCGGCCTACTGTAAGAAATTCTTTATGCTGTGCTGGAGAGATGTAATTCTTACTGATTTTATAAATAATGTTTATTATTAACTTGATCTCAAAACAATCTAACAATCACCAGATCATATCATGGAAATAAGATCGAGGAATCGAGCACATGAAGGAAACTTATATATCTACCTACCTACCCTATCCCCTTAGATTATTTATAAGTCAAGATAGACAGTCTAGACATATAAATAATCTAAGCCTATCCCAAAGATTTCAATCTTTGCCCTGTCCTAACCTGAAGAAAGCTGCATCGATTAAAAACTTAAGAACAACGAAGAAATATTTTCTTTTAAAGGTTATGTATGTCTATAAAATAAAATATATCGAGTTAAAAACTAGTGCATTTTTATTCGCTATTAGATATGATCTAGCATTGCAACGGTTGGTTTGTTAGTGATCTTATTAAAATGATAATGGGATTATAGAATCAATCTATTTTGCTTAATTCATAAAAAGGAACAGGTCTTCAGTAATACGGTTTCTTATATAAATTGTAGGCTGACCAGTTTCATTGCCTTGTATGCTAGTAAAGACTTCTCCTATCGAATTGTTCTAGAAACAACATCGAAATAATCATAAAACTTTATTTTTATTCATTTTACGTATTTACACATCAGTTAAACTAGGTCCCGTGAGTGTTTAGTGACAGTTTAAGTTTCCATAGTAATTACCCACTCGTTACAACAGGCGTATGTCACGGAACTGTCAAAATTGGTTTATTAGTCAAGATTTCGCTGTATCACCCGTATACATCGCGGGTAAATGTTTATTAGTAAGGCAGTAAGTGTATATATTTTTTGGTATATTTTGTGATACAGTTTTTTTAATAAGTTTTGATGATTGCCGCCACGGTTTTTCTCTTAACAACTTACCGGTTGACTGGTAGAGAATGCCCTCGGGCATTAAGTCCGCCATTTGCTGTTTTTATTTTAAGCAATAAAGATTAAATAAAATAAAATAAATAATTTCTAGTCTATAAAACTATAGTGTCACATTGGTCACTCGCTAGGTACCTTTTGGCATAGGAATGGAAAATATCTCTAGATACGCCCATGCTACTTACATGTCGAATTTCCTCAAGACATTTTTAAAACTTAAGTGCCCTGAGACGGTCAAACGGTTTGATTCAAACACGTAAGGGTTGGTTTGACTGAAACCATTTTGAACTTTTACAAATATATTTTGAACGGGTAATTTACGTGTTTGAAGACTAAAGCATGTTTGATGGAATTTCATATTTTTGTTGTGTTTGCAATGTAAGATGCGAGTGTAAGAGAGATCACAATAATTTATGGTAGCGAAACAGTTTGCATCAACTCATGGTAGGGCCACAGAAAAGAATTACACTTAGCCTACTTGGTTCAAATGTTACTTTATAAAGATTGAAAGGGTTGACTTAGAATTGGGGTGTCCGATTTTGGGCTTGTTAACATTTTGTAAAACTATAACATTTTGTAAAACTTTGAAAGGCCTCTTAAATGACACTGCACTGCACTCCCGATGAGGAAATGCACATTTTTATTTTTGACCAATTTAAAATAAATAAAACCGGTCAAGAGCGAGTCGGACTGGCGCACCGAGGGTTCCGTACCATCATAATTGCACCATTAAACCACACTGCAAAGTTGAATAATAAAATTAGTATTGCAGAGTTAGAAAAGTGTCTCAAAATGCAATCATGTACCTTTCGAAAGTTTCCTTTGCTATAATTATTATTGTACATGCGACAGACACCACATCAATTTTTTATTGTGTAGGGCATAAAAACTATCTCAAGGTCAAATTAAACATGTATACAGGTACTAGCACCAGGGATTGAAATACCGTTAAAAAAATAACGTTAAAAATACCGTTAAAACATTTGATCGGTAAATTTACCGGTGAAAATAACGTTAAAAATATTTTACCGGTAAAATTAACGTTAAATATAGCGTTAAATTTAGTACCGGTAAAATTATCGGTAAAAATTAACGTTATTAATTGGAATAACGTTAATTTTAAAGTAACGGTAAAAAAAGGAATATATAACGTCAAAATTAACGTTATTTCAGTAAATAACGTTAAATTCAACGTTATTTCTCAAATTAACGTTAAAATTAACGTTATTTATTGACATAACGTTAATGTTACAATTAACAGTAAAAAAAGTAAGAAATAACGTTATATTCAAAAATAACGTTAACATTCCCTGATAGCAACTACAAACACTAAACTCGGTGCAGCTTTTTTCTCATTTTTGTCTTGCCAAGTTATGTGCAGGTATCTGTGATAAACATATCAATTCATGAAGAAAATAATCGATTTTTGGATCGATTCGAATCAAATGCAGTAGAATCGATCTTTGATTAAATCGGCTGTCTTATAATTGATTATTGATTTATAAAAAAAATTAACATACTTAGTAAAGACGATAATAAGTAATAAGAGTAGGTAGCGATAGCTTGATTCTAATTGGTAACTGGCAATGAAACTAAACTTAAAATATTCATTGTTTCTATCCCAATAGGAAAGTTTTGTGCTACACATAGCTGCACTTCTCTGACTATACAAAACTATGTAATTTTTTCATTTGAATTGCAACCCTAACTTAAGTTAGTGATAAATTCAAAATCGATTGGATAAGTTTTGTGGTAGTCTAACATGCTGCTTGCTGTCCATATAAATTTTTCACTGTATATACAAACTTGTATTCAAGAAATGAAACAATAGGTATATTAGTAGGTTAATGGGTTGGCAACGCAAAGCTAATTGTAGATGTCGCTGCGTACGCTAGTTCCTAAGACAGTAGGCGTTCAGAACAAAATGTATGGGAAAATAGGTATTTATATTGTGGTTTTTTTTTACCGAAAAAGACTCATTGCCCCAAAATGGATATAAAATCCTATTCTACAATACAAATGCCAGAATTTAAAGCCAAATTAAGACGTTTTTATTCTTACAGAATTTATCGATTTTTTCTCTATTCAGATTTTTCGGAAATTTGTAAGTGCCAACATTTTTAAAGCCTATTATATTACACAGAATTTAATCATTTTAAAGCTTAAGAAAACGATTTTTTAAAAGTCCTTTGTTTTCATAAATTTCGTGTAACAAGCGTACGCAGCGCCATTTTGACAGTTGCCTTCCCCATTGAATTTTATAAAAAAATTGTAAGGTATGTAATTACAATTACATTACCCAATATTGCACGCCAATTGACTTAAAATTATTAATTTATCCATTCGCTCAGGGTCTAAGCAACTCTTTCATAAGTCGCTTTATTAAAGATACTAGCTTCTGCCCGCGACTTCGTCCGCGTGGATGTTAGAGAAAATTCTTAGAGAACCTTCAACCAGGATCTGACCAGTCATTTTTACGTTTCCGGTTCCGGTTCCCGTTCTATTCCCGTCCGTTCCCGTCCCTTTCCTGTCCCGTTCTCGTACCCCTTCCGATGCCATTCCCGTTCCCGTCCCGTTACCATCCCGTTCTCGTTCCCGTTCCCGTACCGTTCTCGTCCCGTTCCCGTGCCGTTCCTTTACCGTTCCCGTTCCCGTTCCGTTCCTGTATCGTTCCCGTTTCGTTCCCGTTCCATTTCCATTCCGTTTCGTCCCTTCCCGTTCCCGTTTCGTTCCCGTTCGCGTCCCATTCCTGTCCCGTACTCCTTACTCTTCCGTTCCTTTTCCTGGTACCGTTCCCGTCCCGTTCCTGTCCCTTTCTCTTTCCCGTTTCATTCCCGTTCCTTTCCCGTTTCGTTCCCGTTCTCATTCCGATCTA